>JAUMHQ010000058.1:19095808-19134961 GCA_032361165.1 Enteromius paludinosus
CTTGGGTGGGTTAAATGCAGAGCACTAATTCCTAGTGTGGGAAACCATACCTGGCCACTTGTCACTTCCTTCCTCCTAAATAAACCTTTGTTTTTAATCAAACTTTTAGGCTACGTTCAAGCGTTGTGGATCGTGTTTACATTAATCTACATCAGCCTTTTCAAACACCGTAAAACAAAGAACGAAAAAGGACTTCGTTTGAAGTATATCGGGGCCTTTAGACTTCAGATATTTAAATAGTTGTATTTCAGCAAAATGTTGTCCTATCCTAACAAACCATACATCAATGGAAAGCTTATTTATAAAGCTTAACCCAGATGATCTTACTTTCCAAAAATTGACCCTTATGCCTGGCTTTAAGGTCCTGAGTCACAAATGTGAATTAATTTGTGGTACTCTGCCATTTAGTGTTCTTCAAGTTAACCGAACTATGACATCTTCCACTGCTGAGAAACCCGGAAATGAGAAAAAGGGTCCATTGTTGGCGTCTCACCTCCGTAGAAGAGTCCGGTGGCAGTGCACATTCTCCACTGGCCCTGGTACATGCCAGGAACGGCCGGACTGCGCATCTGCACGCTCACGTCTGAGATCTCCTGTGGGTCCAGAGAACGCACCATCACCATGTTCACGTGACCAAACTGATCCCCGCCAACATACTTCAGACACACACCTGGTGGCCACGACTCTGTACCTGCAGCAAACCGAGGATTTAACATGAGGTGGCTAGATAATCAATCCTTAAAAGCAGCAAAACTGTTATTGATATTGTGATATCATTTCATTTTAGGAAATAATAGTCCAGAATGTAGAAATTGGAGAAAAACTATTACATTTGCAGACATGAACGTGAGTTATTACTGTGCAAAATTACTACTGAATACATACATAATAAGTCATCCCAAAAGATTACATAATTAATAAGTCTTGTTGTAAAATATGCTGTTTTGAATTACAATCTGTTAAACCATAAAACACAGGTGTTCAGTGTTTCCATATCTACAACCAGAACAAGTAAACACTTACCTGTGTTCTGTATCCTCCATGTCTTTGTGAACTGTGTGTCAGGAGGAACGGACTCCCCCTCTCCAATCGTCACATCTTCCACAAAAGACATTGACGGCGTGTTGATATTTGGACTCTCGAAGTCATAATATGCACCAATAGCTGCTTGTAGGTTCCTGATAAGACACAAATACAGACGGATCAAAATTGAAGAATCAATGACAATGTAGTAGCGGAGAGCAAAGCAAATCGTACAAATAAAATTTTGCAATAAGCAAGACTCATCAGGCAATAGATTAAATATTATGAAGCTGACCCCAACAAACATGCAAGTTTCATTGATGCATTTAGCTTTATCCAGTGACTTGCATAAGCAATTCATCACAGAGCCAACAAGATTTATAAAGTATAATAGAAGATTTATTATATATTTCTTATTAATATATGTTTAGTTATTTTTAAAATATGTTAAGTTATGTAAAAACAGAAAACAGATTGAACTACAATTACCAAATAAATTAACTAGTAAAGTTATAGTAAAGTCATGTTCAAAACAAAAGAAGGGAGGGACAAACTTGTGTTGGCCTGTGTGTGAGACCTTAGATGAAAGTACACTCGTGCATTACGTAACTCTGAAGAAAACTTTATAACAGTCCTCCCATGTCAACAAACAGCGAATTTACACACACACAAATAACGTATAAACAGCGAAGTATGCTGCTTATCATCAGTAAAAACTGTCGTCAAGCAACATGTTATTTTTGAAGAGTCGTGACTGAACAAAACTGGACGATGTCTGTCTCAAAACATAGCTAGCCCCTACCTAGACTTCATTTTAAACGCACGATCCTAGTCAGCAGCATTTCAGGTCAGAAAAGCCCCAACATGCTGCTTACATAGGGAACTTGGAAGGTTTTGAAACACAACCACTAACCTTACTGTAGCGAGCCACTAGCACAAACAAGCTACATGTTTGACAACTGACATAAACAAAACAATCCAAATTAATTAAGAACATGTTAAAGAAAATGTATTTTTAATGTGCTAGACGTCTAACATATTACTTCTGTAGTTCGTATGAGTCGAAACGTATCATTTGCTGTCTTTGCAAACAGTCAATTAGCCATTAGCTTGTTGTGTTTTTCGCTTGAGACCCATTTAAGCTCCACTGGGCTCATGACAGCTGTCCTAGCGATGCTATTTATGACATGCAAGACATTTCAAAGCAAGAAATCGCTGTGGAGAACTCTTTATGTTTAGTTCAGCAGTAGGCCGCGGCCGAGTCCCCGGACTCACCAGTTGGTCATGTCCAGGAAGAAGGCGCAGCCCGCCGGGTTGAGCTGAAAGCCCAGCAGCCTCTGGAACTCCGAGATGAGGACATCTTTATCCGTGGTGCCCATGCAGCTGAATTTTTGCATGAGCTCCGGATCCAGGTCTATGTCCATGCCCTCCATGAGCATGCGGCTGTCCCGGGGATAAGTTTTAATTGAGTCCGAGGCCTTCTCCAGTCATAACAAGCGACCCGATAACAAGCTCAGTACGCATGGCTGCGGGCGGGGCGTGACGTCACGCGCGACGTAACTATGGTGCGGGGGAACGTCAGCTGTTGCTATTCGACTGTGTCTGCGGCGTGTCGTAATCCAGAGCGTTCATGCAAACCAAACCATAGGCCCTATGTTACTGTAGTGCCTTATCCTTTGACATATAGGCTATACGACGAAGTTAAACGATTACAAAGCTAATTTACTTTTGAATTCACGTGGTATGTTCATAATAATGTCAAACAAGCCATTGTGTTGCCATGGCAGGTGCTCAGTAAACACTTAATTACTAATAAATAAGTAATGAAGTTGTCTATCTTACTAAATTACTGTCGGAATAACATATTATTACCCACCTTTATTCTTTAACTGAGCGTATATTTATGCATAAACTAAAATGACAAGCATATGCAGGTAAGATATCCAATAAAGGAATCTCCCTTAGTAACCCATTGTTTCTAAAGTACTATTCAGTAATTAGTGCACATGTTATTTTTATTTGTGTTGTTTAAAGTTTTGTTGTTTTTGTTATTTTATGTAATTATGTTGTTTAGTTATATTTATGAAATTATCTACATTTATTTAACTGCTTCAGTTATTTTATAATTAAATAAATAATTTAAAATATTTTTTTTCATACATTTATTGTATGTAGTAGTTTGAGGTGCCTTGCTTTAAGAGTCTAACCCCATTGTTTCTTAATATGTATAATGTGCATTGGTTTTTCTAGCTGCATAATTGTAACACTCTGCTGTTATTTCAGATCAAAGTTTCTTAGAGGATGACTCCACTACTTGCATCACATAAATGAGAAACCAGGCCCACCATCCCTTGTGAGAGTCTCAGTAACCTGATTAGCCAGCCTGTCAGTAATAATAAGGCCAGGTCTTGGATCTAGGACCCATCGCTGTGTCAGCTAGTGTGGGATGACAAGAAAGACTGGGAGAACTATAGCCACAACAGGAGACAAAGCAGTGAGTAACTTAAGATAAATCAGAATGAGTGTGTTTCAAATGTTTGTGCTTGCATGTGCATGTTTTACTTTAGAGATGGTGATGTAGATGGTGAGTAGATTTTATTCTGGAGCACTTACATTGTAATATACTCATTTTCAAAACCCTATGTTGGTATATTTTTTAGTAGTGTAAATTTAAATAGGGAAAATGGTTCCAAATAGAATCAAAACAACCTAATATAATTTTATTTAAATTAAATGTTTATTTAATTATTTTAATGAATTACTGATTTTTAATTGTATTATTATTATATTTTATAAAAAAAAATTATTTAAATGATTTAAGACCATAAACCCTAATGAAAAGATATATTTCTAGGTTTTGTTCAAAATGTAACTTTAATAACCTAATACTAATATAAAATCTTATTTTAGTTAAACTAATACATGAATACATTTTTTATTAATATTGCATTTTATGTTTTGTATTACATTATTACACTTTTGTTTTAATTTGTTATTTTATACAAGTAAAGACCTTAAACACTGACACAAACAACCATTTCAACATATTGTTATAAACTGAACTTTAATAATATTGTTACAGTTTTTACTTGGATAATTATTGTTTAAACAAGTCTATCCCCATTGTTCCAGTTGACGTTACAAACAAATACTTGGCAATACAGCTCTGCATGCACAGTTGCACATTTTAATGTATGCTGCTGACTGATTTGTGATCAATTGTTTTAGGCTGCAAGCTTCTTATGTGCTGCAGAGAACCAGGGCGTCTGTAGTGAGTCAACCAGACAGACAGGGAGGGAGGGAGGGAGGGAGGGAGGGGAAGGAAAGAGTCTTTTCAAAAAACCCATGGAGTTTCTTGGCAAGGGGAGGGCAGAGGAACACAAACTGTGGGTGGACCCCTGTGACAATGTAGATCAGGCACCTAAACCCTCCCTGATTGAAAAACACTAGTACCACGCATGCTTACAGTGGTTAGTACTGCTGTAGATCTGGGAGGCTGCTTGTTTAAGTTTAATTCCATGGATAATACTGGCTTACGCTGAATAATACCAGGTGGATGAGGATTAATAGGCTGCTTATCTCAGGTAAAGAGGATTCCTGTCCAGACCCCCAGACAGACCCCTGCTTTGCTGTTCCAGACAGAAAGTCCAGAAATGTCCAGTCCTGCACCAGACGCTCAGGCCCGTCCGGACCGGATCGAGAGTGATGGGTCATCTGAAGCGTCACCACAGGCTTTGAGGAAACCACCTGGGCATCTGAAGTTGGCACGCAGCCTTTCTAAATCAGACTCCGACCTGCTGGCTTCCCCTCATTGTGAGGACGACGGGCCTCTTGGTGGCCGGAGCGAATCCCTGTCCAACTGTGCTGCTGAGAGGAAGGAAATGGAACAGATGCCCTCGTTTGCCTCCGAATGGGACGAGGTAAGAGCTGATGAGCCTGATGAGACTTCCTCTCACAAACAGACATGTTAAAAGTTTAGAATTTACGCTGAAAGTTACTTTTAATATGTACTGCCATTCAAAAGTTTAGGGTCAGTATGATTTTATTGTTTGAAAGAAATTAATGTCGCAAAGGATTTAAAAAAATTGCTGGTCTTTTGAACTTTCTGTTCATCAAAGAATTCTGTAAATTAATTCATTGCTGTTTCAATAAAAATATTAAGCAGCACCATTGTTTTTTTAAAACTGATAATAATAAGAAATGTTCACATGCAAGTAAGTCAACCTTGTCCAAATAAATCAATGAAATAAAAATAAACCAACAAAAAACCTGCATTTTGACTGAAAATTACAGTCTCCAACCTCACTTTACCGTAGCATGGGAATGTAACAATTTGAATGTAGTTAGTCTGTTTTTAGGTGTAAAGTAATAATATAATGTTTATACTGTTCATTACTTTTTTGTAATTTATTATGAGAAAAAATACATGTTCCTTCATTCATAAAGATGACTAAAGATTAACAAAAATAGTTTTGTTAATTAAAATAAATCTTAAATAAAATACAAATATTAGACAAACATGTTAAAAAGAAAGTATAAAGAAATAAAATTACCAGTACTTAAATGTTAAAATTATTATAGTAATAAGTAGTAATATTAAGTAGTAATATTTTTTTTAAAACTATTAAAAAAAGACATATAATGTTAATAAAACTAAATAAAATTTAAAATGAATATGAAAAGCTAACTTAAAAAATAAATAAAAACTATAAAATTATGTCAATAATACTAAAGTTGAGAACAAAACGTGTGTAGAAGTTGACAGAATTACTGAGTGAGCCGTAACTGTTTTGTTACTTTGCATAAAAAGTCACAATGTAACTTTTTGTTTCAGTTTTAGAACTTTCATTATGGGCAGTGCAACAATGTAACGACTTACTGTTAAATGCACTGGTTGTGGGTGGGCAGTGTGCATGCTGGAGAGGGAAGGGAGGGAGTCTTGACAGTATCAGCGCCAGTGGCTGAATGCTGAACGCTTGGCTGGGCCCATCAGTCCTTCTGCTGCTCTATGCTGGCCGCAGCGCACGGGGCTAATTGGGCCTTAACTGTCACTCCGCATCTTCTCAGAAAGCTTCCCAGGGATCGGCCCACGCTCCTCTCCTCGCTCCAGAGCTTTAGTCATCCTCGGTGCAAGCAGTGCAGCGCTGTCTTCACACCTCGTGCTAATCACGGCCACAAACATGCATGTTTGATTCAGACACCGATCACTGTTATTGGCGCCGTCAGCTGACACTGTTGTAACAACGTCTTAACTAGACAAACGTATGTGTATTTACAGTAAATAAGACGAAGCCTTAAGCCACCCAAACTTGGACGTTACAGTGTTTTTTTTGTTGTTGATTTTGGTTCTTGATTTGGTACAAACCTTATATTGCATATTGAGTGGCTTAAATCAGCAACAGATTGCTAAGATTTTATGGGTTATGGCAATGCTAAAGTACTTGTTTAGATTCACTTGATTGCTTGATGTTGTTATGTGGTTATGTGGTAAGTACACTTAACAAAAGCTGGGTGGTATCTTTCTAAAAGACACATGTTTGTATTGTAAAGGGTCCATTTTGGTACCTTATAGGTACCTAATAGGTACAAAAATGTACCTTATGAAAAGGCACCGCCCCAGTGACAGCTTTTGTACCTTTATTTCTGAGAGTGTACATCATTACATTAAACTAGAGTTTCAGTTTAAAGAGAATCTAAAACAGAAAAAAATAACATTTTTAAACTTTTTTTTTTTTGCTGTCAAGAAAACATTTTTTATTTTTTAAATAAAATAATCATAAAATAAAAAAAATTATCTCAACAATAAAACAAACAAATTTTTTTATTTAAAATTAAATTAAAATTAATTAAACCATGAAATAAATGATAACTAAAATTTAAATAAAATTTAAATAAAAAATAATTTAAACCGAAATAGTTAAAAATATATAGTATATTGTAACATAACAAAAGGAATTAACCCTAAAGTTAAATAAAAATACATAACAAAATAAACCCTGAAACATAAAAAGAAAAGCTAATTATTAGGAATTATATCGAAAAAACACTAAACACCTCTGCTGTGGTGATACTGAACTGGTATCCAAGGTGTTGCTAAGCGGTGGCTTAGTTTTTCTAGGTTCTTGCTGTGGGTTTCTAGGTCATTGCTAAACAGACACAGATAATGCGGTAACTTGGCACATTAATATTAAATTCAGTTGTGCAGTCAGATTTCCAGTATTTTACAAATGCTTGACTTGTGCAGCTCATCCAATCAGAATTCTGAACCAGAACTATCCGTTTTGCAATAAAAACACTTGCTGCTTATTAACTTTATCACATTTATACTCAAAGCTTTATGAAATATTATTCTCTGGTGCCGCTGGGAAGGATTTTATTATCAGATTTGTTCAAACTGTAACCAGTCCAATAGAGCTGCTGTCAGATCATCTATATATGGTGCTCAGGAATGTCCTGTTCTCAGAACATCCCGTCTCGCATTATATATAGATGACATCTATAAGTCTAAGAGCAGGAGGCAGAAAATGAGAGCGGGTGGGTTTGGAGAAATGACTGCGAGGATGAGGTGGTCCTGCTGTTAACACACCGATACAAACCAACTCTGAGCTGAGCGCTAATGTAAAGACAGAGCCAACATCCTGGCACATGCTCACACCGTAACAGCTGCATCAGCGTTTGAGCGTTAGTCACGGTAATAAACGCTCCTCGGACACAACTTATGAACCGTGATCTTTTTGAGATAGAAAATGTTCTCCTGTACTGTGGCAGTGTACAGTATTAACTTGCTATTTTCTGATGTGATTGAAATGCATCGTAACTATATAAGAAGGAAAATGTGATGATTTCATATTCTGTGATGATACTCATATTCTGTTCAGTCGCCATAGAGGTTTTAACACATTTTTAATAGTGTTTTTATTGCTTTATTTATTTTTTGTAAAATCAGTTGCCTTAAAGATTTACATGATTCAATAACACAAACGTTAATAAATAGTTTTCTTTTCTTTTCTTTTCTTTTCATTTATTCAGTTGCTATATATAAATATAAAAAAACTTACTTTCCGTTACCTGACTGGTGGTTTACACAATAAAATGACTTGAACATTAAATAAAAAAGAAAAAAAATTATTTAATATAATTTTAAGATTTAACAAACCAAAAAACAATAACTCCCACGCCTTCATCTGTTTTGCAAGATATAGCAACTCATTAAGACAGCATTTTTTATTTTATTTCACAATTAGTTATCAGTGAGATTTACACAAAAAAATTGCTCAAACATTAATACTGAAATCATTTCTTAACTGTTTTAGTCATACATGAATGCATACAAAGGAATCCCTCCTCTGTGCAGTTTTAACTCTTGTCAGTGTGACTTTAGCAGCCCATAGCTCAGTGTGTTAATGTTTCAGCACTTCTGCAGAAAACCTGTTTAAAAATAATTTTGTGTTTGAGTGAGCGGTCAAACATGCTTCCCACAGATGGCAATATAAGTCTCTTCATAATTCATATGCAAACGGAAGATGTCAGGGGGAAGGTATCTTCAGATGGCAAGTGAAAGATGTGCATGGGGGGGGGGGGCAAAGAAGTGGGCGGCAAATGCTTTCACCTGTCAGAGAGCTTCTGAGACTTTACAGCCCGTTCCACACAGCCGCATGTTCACTGAGCTTTTTTTGAAAATTACCTGCAGTCTGCATTTTTTTTTTTTTCATCAAAATCCAAATTGATTTGCATTTATGTGAATGCAGGTACAAGTACAGGGAGCTAATGTCATATGGTTAACACTGAAGCTGCTGATTTAACATGCAGGTAATTATAACCCAAAAAATGCATTAGTAGCATTAATGCGCCAGGATTGCACAACTCGCAGACTGAATAAATACTTGTTTGATGTCTTTTTTATGCTTGTTAGATTTCTTTTAAAAATCTGTTATTTTTTAGACCAATTTTAAAGGCACAAACCAATAAAGCATTTGTAAGCTGTTCTACATTATACTGAAACAGGGCTTAAATTAGGATATTTAAGCAACTTTTCCAAAAATGCCTTATAAGAAAGTATTACCGGTGTGCATCTTAACACAGAACAATGACACTGACATGTTTTAAGATATGTCAGAGCAAGATGTTTTAATCTGAGACAGCTCAAACATGCAATTGCAACAGCCTTGTCTGTGAAACTGGGGGAAAGTGTACATATTTGAACCTAATAGTTACAAAAGTGTACCTTTTGAAAAGGTGCCGCTATAGTGACAGCTTTGTACCTTTATTTCTGAAAGTGTAAATAATTTAATTTAATTTAATTTAATTTAATTTAATTTAATTTAATTTAATTTAATTTAATTTAATTTAATTTAATTTAGTTTTGTTTTGTTTTGTTTTGTTTTGTTTTGTTTTGTTTTGTTTTATTTTAATTTAATTTAATTTAATTTAATTTTATCTAATTTAATTTTATCTAATTTAATTTAATTAATATGGCTAAAACCATGTTACATTTCCTACCGTTTTAATTTTTACCATAAATATATCAAAACTTACTTTCTGATTAGTAAGTGATCCTTTAAAGGGAATTTTCTCAATAATCAGAATTTTTTGCACCCTCAGATTCCAGGTTTTCAGATTGCCCAAATATTGTCTTATCCTAAGACAAAACTGTTTTCAAAAAATGGACCTTATGACTGGTTTTGTGGTCCAAAATAGTAAAACTGTTTTCAAAAAATGGACCCTTATGACTGGTTTTGTGGTCCAAAATAGTTTGGAGTTATATTGACAGTCGCAGGGTATATCTTCACTCTCCTTTCTTCTGATTGTAAAATGGTAAACGAGATCACATCCCAGTGTCCTGGTGTCCCTGCTTTAATCAGAGTGCCTCTGTGGTGTCAGCAAGCCATTGGCCATCGCTCCAGTCTCTGAAGCCTGTAATCTTGTTACTACTCTGGCAAATGGGAGGAGGTAGAGCTGTATGAAATCTTTATTACCCCTCGACTTCCCATTTTCTCAAGCTGCTGGCTTCTACATATTCACTCATTAGGTTGGACATTGTGTGATGTTCCTTATTGCTGTCTCTGCAGAATGAAAATGCTCGCCTTTCATGAACTGTTTTTGGATCTCCGTGGCTGGAGGCTACGACCGCAATAACTCTCCCGCTACGTCTGAGTCTCTATACATGAGTCTACACTTCAGTGGATTCCTCAAAAACTAAATTCTACACATTTTGAAGGAATCTTCAGTCAATATGACTTTTTACACACTGCATGTAAATGAAAATCTGTCACCCATTAGTTGAAATATTCTGGGTTAAAAATGCAAAAAAATATAATTAATGTAATAATTATAGTAATAGCAAATAGTAAAATGCATTTACAGAAACTGATTAACAGCTGAAGTCATAGTTTCAGTTATTGTAGTCCATCTCTGTTTAATGTTAAATGTTGTTTTAAGTTTTTTTTATTTTATTTTATATAATGTTTTTTTGTACTTAAAATACAATGTAATGTAAATAAAATTAAATAATTAAAATATATATATATATTTTTTTTACATTTTATTTTTAAAATAAAAATAAAATAAAAATGTAATTTAATATTAAAAATATATTTCAGGGAGTTGCCAAAACATTGATTAATTTCATTTAATCCAACTAAAACTAAATAAACTAAATATGTAATATATAAACAAATAAATAAAACAATATTTAGACATTTAAAAAAAAAACTAATGAAAATTACAAAAACTTAAATTAAAGTGAAAATGTAATATATAAAAATAAAATAAAATGTAAAATATTAACAATTGCTTGAATTGCTTGAAGTTTTAAAAAAATACTAGTGCTGTCAAAACGATGAATCGAGATTTACTGCATTCAAAATAAACGTTTTTTGTTTAAATAATATATTAGTGTTTATTGTGTATGTTTATTATATATAAATACACACACATGCATATATATTTAAGTAAAACATGTTATGTTTAGATATTAAATATTATATGAATATGCATATGCATATCTAAATATTATATGTAAATACATCTTTTCAAAATGTATATATGTATGTGTGTGTATTTACTTATGCATAATAAATATTAAATAAATGTCATTTGACAGCACTAAAAAATACCTGGTATAAAATCAAAACAGGATGGTCGCTGTGTAATATTCCAAATTTTGTACAGAGTTTATACTGATGCATTTTGTTTAAATTTTACAAAGTAGTAGTCATCCACCACCCCAATTAAGGGCTTCTGTGAAACCAGCAGTATTGTTATAAATCCATCTTAAAGTCAATATGAAAAATATTACAAAAGTAAAATGGGTTTGCAAATGCCACGCTTTTCCAAATAAAACAGTTTGTATTGTAAGAATTTATTTTATTAGATAGGAATTGATTGGTTTTACCTTGGAATAGCATGAATTGCGAAGAAAAGGCTTGCATTAAAAAAGTAAATACAGAGTTTATTTCAAGTTGACATGTCCTGGGTTCAACATTAACCTTCTCTTCTCTTAATGTGAGCTGTAACATGTCTGTGCTTATGAACACGTATGAGCAGATGAAGCCTGGAATGAGCACAGACAGCTGAGGGATTCTGAGAAGTGTACCATAAACGGAGTGATGACGTATTGTGCATTCTATAATGGATAGACATGAAAAGTGTACAGAAGTAAGTCAGTATGTAGGTTACTTGAGAGTCGGAAATGCAAAGGCCTGTATGGCTTGAGGGGATCTAGCACGTGGACCGTGGCATCTGACTGCTAAATGAATCTAGGGGCTTGCCAGCATGTTGACGCCACAAGCACACAGCAGATGAGTTTGCCAGACTTTAAATATTACATCAAAAACCAGCGTTTTTCTATTTCAGGCCTCTCCTAAAAGTCTATTGATTGAGGAGTAATCTTCAAGCTCTACACGGTTGGAGAAGTGTTCTTATGAATGCGATTTGGGATTTGCCTGCATGTCTAGTTGGTTTGTTTTATTTCGCTCAGGGTGACTGGGCTATTAATTGCTTTTAGGTTCTTGCTGATTCCTTTTCGTAAACATTTTCACACCAAGGTGTCTCTGATAATAGTCTTTTTTACTCTCTAGAAGAGTTCTTCTACATTAAGGTTTTCTGTGTTGTTGTCTTGGCAAACAACACATATGAATTATGAATTAAAATCAGTTCTAACGAAGTCCAATGAAGACTAACCTGTCATGGCAGATTACAGTAAAATTAAATATTTAACTGCATTTTATTACTCTTCTTTTCTTGCTGTTGTATCGTAGATTGAAAAGATCATGAGTCTAATTGCTGGCATCGAGATCTCTGAGGAGTATCAACCTGCATCAGAAGGTAAATACATATGAAGGATTTTATATATATATATATATATATATTTATGAGCAATGTCAGTAAAATGTAGCATGGTTAGTTGGTTACCTAAATTTAAGATTTTTAGAATTTTTTTTATTTTGCATTTTTAGGTTTTATATTTTATTTGTTTTAAGATTTTCAATCATTTTAAACAGCTTCAGCTTTGGCTGAATCATCCCTCGGGTCACAACCAGGTCTTTAACAACCAGCGCTTTTCTTTTTCAAGACCAGGCTCTCACTTTTCACCCCTATTTGGTCTGTCTGATATTTTTGTACCTGATATTTTGACACAGACACCCTCCGGTACACAATGAGCGCTGAGGGCCTACTTTAAAAAGATGAGATCACGATCCATTTACTGTGGCCGTCGCAACCATACTCAGTAATTAGGACTTGATATTCTTTTCTTCTGGAGTGGAGCCTCCCAAGGTAGTTGCTATATATGGCAAGAGAGCACTATATTTTAATGGACTTTTCTAGGAGAGATACAATTATTTAGAGATTGTACAGCTGAGGATCACTTCAAAGGAACAGACAGTGCTATTGTTCTGTGAGACATTGCCCTTAAAATTCTCACGGGAGTCTGTGCGTAATGAGACGCTTGTTGAGTTGTTTGCTGTTGTCAGTGATGAAAATGCCAGTGTTTTCTGAAATATGTGACTTTTTTTCAAGCCTCAAATTCTTACCGTGTCACCATAAGCCATTTTTAAAGTCTACTGTTTATTGGAAAAAGTTGAAGAGGTCTTAAGAATAAGACTGTGATATTGGAGAAAAGGGCTATATTTCTTTTTATAAAAAATATAAGTAAAAATTTTATGAATAATAAATATCCGTTTATCATGAAATATTATTTTCTTATATTTATTTATAGAATTTTGTATATATATATATATATATATATATATATATATATAGTGTGTTTGCATGTATGTGTGTGTGTGTATAAATATAAATGAATATATTTATTTTAATTTTTTTTAAATATATTTAAAAATATAAAAACATTATGAAATATATTTATTTATTTATTTTTCAATGTTTTTTATATATACTATTACTATACATAGAAACGTCTATTGTATTTGCAAATAAAAGTTCAGATTACTATGGAGTTCCATTCTGATATAATCACCTTACCATGGAACTGCCGGAGTACTTTCTTATTTATATGTTACTCCAAGAACCTGCAAAGAACACTACCATAGAACATCAAAAGCATGGTTTTTACATGAAAGACATAGCATTGGTGAATGCTGTCGTTGCTAAAATGATTGGCTCCTTTTTGCTAAATTGCTTGCCTGCTGAATGAATTAATCTCAATGTATGTAATATGTATTACATGTATTACATGTAAAAAAACAAAACATGGTGATACCAATTCAGTGTAGTGGCACTGCACATATGTTTTACTAAATTCTTAGTGTTCTTCCCTGTTCTTTTTGGATAAAAGTGTCTGCTAAATAAATAAAATGCACCCCAGTATTTATACCTCCTCCTTTAGAAGGGAGCATCCTTTTGAGTCTGCAGATGTTTGGATGCACTTAACATATCAAGACTCATTCAGTGTGTGTAAATGAATAATGCCCTGGCAGGCTGACAGTTTGTATGATTCCCCAGCTCTCAGCTGCATGCAGATAATGCCCTACATGCATGCATGAAGCAGCACTCATGTGTGACACTGAATTAGACCGCATCACGCTACGGAAAACGCGCTCGGCGTCGTCTGCGCACGAGATGTGAACGCTAAAGTTTGATCACGTCTGGCGGACCTGAATTCTGCCGACTGGACTCGGATGTGTCCAATATGAAGGTGGGCATGGGTGGGATTATGTTAAGTGCAGCATGCGTTTCGCTGACTTAACGTTTAAAGCGCAAGCCCACAACCAGCCCCCCTCTCTCCTCCACCGGTACAGTGACACATTCATGAATTTAATTCCTCTGATGATTTACCGTGGTATGTGGCTTGGCTGCGATTAAATTTTTCATAGAGCGAGTGCAGAGTCTCTGGAAGCACTTAAGCGCGGAGTGGATAGGGATGGGGTTGCAGGGTGCGGGGTTAGAGGAACCTGTACGGGATTTTCCCCCCTCCTGGCTGATCCTGGCACAGTATAGTGTGTGGTTTGGGTTTGTCTCTTGTTCCTTTTTTCTGATGGTGTCCTTTCTGCACCAGCAAGATCAGAGAGCCTGCGTGCAATTTTAATCAGTACGGGGAGCGGGGAATAGATAGAGGGGCAGAGAGAGAGAGAGATAGAGAAAAGGAGGTGGGGGGATTGATCGCCATGGAGAGTGAGAGAGAGAGAGAGAGTGTGTGTGTATGTGAGACAGATAGAGAAAGAGAGGCATAGAGACGGGAGGGAGGGGGGTTTGGGAACGAGCAGAGCGTATATGCCGTGCAGCGGGTCTCAGCATCAGACGGCATATGGCAGCCCTGCAGAGCTCTCAGAAAGGACTCTGTCAATGAGAAGCTGGGTAAAAAGCAAGTCAAAAAAGAAAGAAAGCCAGAAACAGCGAGTGGACGTGAAGCACAGCTGAACTGAGATGTCTTTAAGGTGATTACCAGCTGCGCTACCGATGGCATTCTGGAGGAGCACTATGTCATCTGGATGTTTTGCTTTTTGAGCGTTGAATGCAGCTGCTGCTGTGACTGAGCGTTCCTGGATCAGGGATGCAGCAATCCTTGCCCCCGAGCGCAAGACCCTTAGGAACGTCTGCAAGAGGAACGGAGCGACCAGAGCAGGGGGCTGGGCTGCAACAAGAGGGACCGTGCCACCAACGGGGCTTTCTTATGGGGTTATCCGTCTATTGTTGGAGCTCACCTCATTTCGGTTGGATGTACCTCGCTTTGATGGCGTGCTCCGTTCTGGTATGTTAGCCCGACGAGGTGCATCTAAGCACGGAGGGACCAGCAGTCCTTGGATTACCGTGCCTGATTGTGGCCGAAAGACCCTCAGGAGCGTTTTCTAGAAGAGCGGAGCAACCTGTGCAAGGGGGGAGGGCTGCAAGAAGAGGGACAGAGCCATCAACGGGGCTTCTTATCAATCGTTTCCACTGGATCAAGCCTTGTTTTGATGGTGCATTCCGCTCTGGTATGTTAGTCCGGCGAGGTGCGCCTAAGCTTGGAAGGACCAGGAGTACTTGGATAACCGTGACCAGAACGCTACTTGGACTGCTCGGGGAAGTGGTCAAGCCGGCTGCTTTCTAATGGTGGGAGGGGTTCCTCATCAACAGCTTGAGAGAGGAATGGGAAAATGTGCCATGAAGATCTTTCGAAGGATGAGCTGGCGTCAACCAAGGCTTCTGGTGGCATTTTGGTGGACTGTTGATCAATGAGTTGGACGGATCCATGACTCTGTCGTAGCAAACTCACTGACATTGGTATTCTTACTCTCCAGCTGTTCTTAGGGCTTTACTAAAGGGTTTTGCTTCCATTCCAAGGACAAGTCTGTTTTAATGAGCCTTGCATTGTGGAGGAATGTTTGTTTCATAGGGGCAGAGCAGGGCGCACTTTCCTGCAACTTCCTAGTAGCTTCTCATAGGTTTTCGACATTTTGCTGCAAGCCAAAAGCTCTTCTTGAACTTCTATGATCTTTCTGTCTGGGCAGGGTGCTGACATTTTTTGGCGTGATTGTTTGGATCAGATACAGAAAAGCTGAGTAGACGTTGCTTTGTTTGTTTGCCCTCGTCTTGGGGAGCGACGCCGAATTGCCCCAATTAATTGATTTGACTCTTCTTTAAAGGACTACCTGCCAAGGTCTACCTCCATACCCCATCAGCCTTGGCCCTCATCTCCATTGCAGTGAGGGCTTGTGGAGGAATCTCCTTTACTAGTTTAGTCTGTATTTCTGGGGCCCTGCGTCTAGCGGAGGCCCGTCGCTCAAGCCTGGACACTGCCTTGTTGTTGCTGCTGCTGCCCTCAGCTCTGCTGGCCAAAGATGATGTGGCAGTGCCACATCTCGGCCTCCGAGTGCCGCTGCTACAGGCTAAATGGTTTTTCGCTGCTCAAACGCCATCCTTTGTCGGCAGATGCAGCTGGGAGCCGTGTGCTGGAGCAGTCGGTGGGGGAGTGGCTGGAACACGTGGGCTTTCCTCAGTATGAGAGCAAACTGGTGCTCAATGGCTTCGATGACCTGCGCTACATGGTGAGTGACTTTTGTGTGGAGATTGATTGACACGGTGGTCAGGGGATGTGGTGAGTATTTTCAATTTATAAAGGCCAAAATGCTATAAAAAAAAAAGATATATATATATATATATATATGTTGTGTGTGTGTTCAGTATGAGTGTTCAGTATTTATTTATTTTATTTATGTTTTTTGATTCTGTTGTATTTAATTGCTATAATACAAAAAATAATTGTTTAATTTAAACTAGTGTTGGTGAATAATTAATCACAATTGATAGCAATCTTGCTATGTGTATATTTCATTAACTGAGATTTGTCATAGTGGTTGCATGTTGTTGGTCTTTTGTTGGTTTTGATTGCTTCTACTGTCTTCATTTGTAAGTCGCTTTTACGGTGGCCGAGAGAGCTTAACGTGCTGCAAACTTAAGAAAACACATGAAAATAGAAAAAAAACGACAACACATTAAGAAAACATCTTCATCAGTTTGACAACACAGGCGCTGCAAACACAGAAACGTGCTGAAAATAGCACGGACCACAACGGAAATGTTTCAGGGCGACCTCAAAAAGTGACGAACCCATCTGGGACCTGATTATTTGTTTAGTGGTTTTTGGTCAGAGCAGAGATGTTGAGGGTTTTCTTTTGTTTATTTTAACTACCTGATCATACGATTCATTGGTCTTTTGGATATTTTTAGACTAATCTGATGAGTCACAGACTTTATTTTAATGCTATGTTAGCTAGATGGGTTTGTCACTTTTTTATTGAGGTCGCCCTGAAACATTTCCGTCGTGGTCCGTGCTATTTGCAGCGCGTTTCTGTGTTTGGTTGCGGTGCGAGAATCTGCAGCACCTGTGTTGTCAAACTGACGAAGATGTTTTTTTAATGTGTTGTCCTTTTTTTCTGTTTGCGTGTGTTTTCTTAAGTTTGCAGCGCGTTGAGCTCTCCCGGCCACCGTACCGCTTTGGAAAAAAGCGTCTGCTAAATAACTAAAATAACTAAATAACTATGCACACATACATATATACATGTATTTACATGTATATATTTATTTTAATATAACTTCTATTTAATATAAATACATTTAATATAGAAACATAACATGTTTTTCTTAAATATACATGCATGTGTGTGTATTTATAACAAATATACACAGTACACACACATATATTACGTAAACAAAAACTTATTTTTAAGGCGATTAATCCCTATTAATTATTTTGACAGCACTTATTTAAACTAATTTAATACTGTATTCTCAAAATAAAAGTATAATTTCAGTGCTTCAGAATAATGCTTTTTGACATGCTATAAGCCATAAAGAAATATTTTCTAAATGAATTCTGCGTTTTATGTCCTTAGACTACATTAGACTCATTTAAAACAATACAGGACTATGTAAACTACAAAGCAAAACAACTAAAACATTAAAAAGATGTAAATATTTATTTAAATATATAACATTTATTTGCATATGCATATAAATATACACAGTGCAAACATATATACAGTATATATGTTTGTAAATGTGTGCATGCATGTGTAAATTCATGAGAGGTAATTGGTTACTGGTTTGAATAGTCTTGCACTGCGCTGACTAAGTGTCTGATGGTGACAAGTATGAATGTACCTGAAAGTGTGGCAGCAAACCACCTCTGCTGTCACTTTTATGCAACACTTGATTGTTCTTGTAAATCTGAAGCTAATGTGAATGTGCATATGTTCAGGGGAGTAACGTGATGGAAGATGAGGACCTTCATGAAATTGGCATCACCGACCCAGGCCACAGAAAGAAAATCCTTCATGCAGCAAAAAGCCTCCCAAAGGTAGCGCCTTTCAGTCCCTAAATAGTATTTGGACACCAAGTGTGAAACCAAGTGGCATTTAGTTTTACAAAGATAGCACACATTTCATCCACTTCCACTTAAAATGACCTTGGGACTGGTTGGTTAAAAGTCACTGCAAATATATCTTGGAAAGTGTCTGACATTTAAAGTGTGGCTTTCCAGGCTTCTCAGATTGAATTTTATATTCTATGCTTTGCATTTTATTTTGAGACTGTGTTTCTCTCCTCCTTCAGGTGAAAGCTCTGGGGTGTGATGGCAGCACCTCTCTGTCCTCATGGTTGGAAACTCTGGGTCTTGGAGAGTATCTGCACAACTTCTTGTCTAGCGGCTACCGCACCCTGGACTGCGTTAAGAACCTGTGGGAGCTTGAAATTGTTAATGTAAGAGTGCTTTCCGTGCTTTTGTGTGGTGTGTGTGTGCTGTGATTCATAAACTGACTGTTTTTATTTTCCTCTCTTTATGCAGGTGTTGAAAATTGGCCTTCTCGGTCACAGAAAAAGAATCATCGCCTCAATCGCGGAGAGACCGTATGAGGAAGCACCTTCAAAATCCAACCGCTTTTCCCAACTCAAGGTAATAGACACAGTTTAGCATCATTAGAGCTCAAAATAGATTTTAATGCATGATATAAAAATAAATCTGTTTTTACCTCGCTCATGTGTATCAGATTCAGGATCTGTTGTCTCAAAATACGTCGCCGCTCAGTTATATGGACCCGTACACCAGTCGCTCCATGGACATGTTGCTCCCGTTGGGAGAATCAGGCAGAAAGAGCAGAGCGTTGGATCAGGATGGCAGTATTTCCCTTCGCTCCTTTGGTGAAAGATCACGCTCGCATGTAAGCACCTCACTTAAGTGATTAATCACCTGAGTGATTATAATGACTTCTTTCATGTAACAAATCACTTTGGAGTCATTCTATGAGAAATGTTGCAAACTGTGTAGCTCTACATTACATAATAAAAAAATAATTTTTAAAATATTTTAAGTCTGTTTTTTTAAATTCCGTTGGAATTTGAGTTATTTTTAGTAGTTGTTGGTGCTTTCTGTATCTCTGGTTTAATGGGTTTTTTAATGTATTTTTTGCACTTTAGTTTGTTATTTTATTAAGATAAACTAAATCAAAATAAAAATTTTGCCTTGCCAATTAGCTTAAATTAAAATATACATTTTCGATTATTTCAATTAATGTTTATTTTATTTTAATTAATAAACACAATTTTATGGTTTTAATTTTATATCCCTGATTCTTCTGCAATTGTAATTCTCTGAAATTATGAAAGTAATTATTTAAAATGATGGTGTTTTTTTTTTATTTGTTTGTTTTGCACTGCAGAGCATTGACATTTTAGCCAAATTAATTGAAATGTTACTTTTTTTCAACCTAAATAAAAGAAAAAAAGAATTGTATGCTTATTATTTAACATATTTTTACTGTTAATTTTACAATAAATATTTTTTTCATTGAAGAAGCTTATTTCTGAAATGAAAATGTCAGTTCAGATGTGGTGTATGTACCGGATTTTTCTTTTTATACTAAAAGTGTTTTTTTACGTTACATATTTAGTAAAAATGTACTATTTATAATTCCACATGCTCTCTAGCAAATGAGTTAAAATTGTTATGAGGTCTTTGTGAAGAATTCATACTGATGTTTGAATGCTGATGTCTGTTAACCACGGGGCACAGTAACACGTCTGAACACCACAGAACATG
The DNA here is from genome assembly GCA_032361165.1 of Enteromius paludinosus. NCBI lineage: Eukaryota > Metazoa > Chordata > Actinopteri > Cypriniformes > Cyprinidae > Enteromius > Enteromius paludinosus. The sequence continues at coordinate 19,115,865 of JAUMHQ010000058.1, forward strand.
AATAATTCATAGATTTTAAATAAGGCAATTTTTCAATAATTTAAACTCATTATGCTTTTAAATTTATGGAGGAACAATAGTAAGATGCTGCAAAACACCATTAAATATAACTCCACTTTGAATATAAATATACAGTGTATCTTTTTTTTTTTTTTGATGTGACTTTGACTCTTGCACTTGTTGTTTTCCATTAGGACCGTCATGCAGATCGACATTCACGTCTAAATCTTCGCCCTTCCAGCCACTCTGCCACATATACCACAGTCTCCACCTGGCACCATCACCCTGACAAACTGATCACAGAGTCCTGCGTTTATGAGGCCAGAGTAAGTCTTTTCCACTAGTGTTTTCAGCAACAAAAACTGTGGGTTATTTCTATCTTGTCAGTTGGAAATATCAGTTTCCATATCCAAACATAATTTTTGTCATTAATTGTAATAATGCAGTGAGATTATTGTCTGACAGCAACCAGTGCTCCACACAGAGATCTGATCTGATCATCATCAGTCTGTCTGGAGTCACGTGAAGAAACAGAACAAACTGAGACAGACTCAATCCAGAAGAACTGTGCCAACGTCTCCAAGATGAAGAAACCAAAAAAACCTGGAAAGCTACAGTTTTAGACTCTCGTGTAAAAATGCGGTAAAATAAGTATGCTTTCAAATATAATGGCACAAATACATTTAATTGATCAATTAACTTCTATTAACTAAATCAAATACATATTTGGTATTACAGCTTTTGGTAAAACAGCTTCTGTTCCGAGGTGCACTTGCTCAGAGTCTTTCAGGTAGATTTCCTGGATGATGATCAGATCAGATCTCTGTGTGGAGACAGACTGTGGTCAGACAATAATCTTACTGCATTATTACAATTAATGGCAAAAATGATGTTTGGAAATGTAAACTGATATTTCCAACTGACTCAAATTTTAGTCACAAACAACAGTTTAAGGTTAAACAGTCTTGTTTCTTACAAACATGCAGCTTTTTTTTGCTTTATAAGTAATTAAAGTCCTCCAATTATGGATTATGAAAGGTTCACTGAAAGATGTTTTCATTCACTTAGAGCCATGTTACACACTGCATGAAAGATTGTTTCCAAAAATGCTAAATAGATGCACTTTAACTAATGGACTGGAGTGGTGTGGATAACTTGAAGATTATGATGATTTTATCATGTTTGGAGTCTCATTCTGACGGCACCCTTTCATTGCAGAGGATCCCTTGGTGAGCGAGTGATGTAATTTAGCATTTCTCCAAATCTGTTTCCATTAAGAAACAAACTCTATATCTACTGTAGGATGGTCTGTTCCAGTAAAACTGAATTTGGTAAGGGTAGTAGAGAAAGGTCAGGAAACGATGATGGGTCAGGAAATGACTCAAGCCGGCTTTAGATTCAGAGGGCCTCTATATGTCAGAGTTTGTAAACTAACCGGTACGTCTCAAACCCGAAAGGATTTTCAATAGGATTGTGACTCAGGTCATCAAGATCAAAACCAGAGTAAGACAGAGTCTAGAGTTAAATAATAAAAGATCCATTAATGAGCACCACATTAAAAATTAAAGTGCTCTTTTGAACGTCATTGTTATTTTTAAAATGTGAATCCTGGGATGAAACTGAGAGAGGAAGTATTACTGTGTGTAGCATAATAGCAATAGATGTGTTATGTATTAATAATATTACACAATTCCAGTTAAATCCTGTACTATTCTTTTGGTTTTTCACAAAAATATACACATTTCAACACTGATAATAATCAGAAATGTTTTTTTGAGCAGCAAATCAGCAATGATTTCTTTAGGATCATGTGACAGCGAAGACTGGAGTAATTCCAGCTTTGCATAAATTACATTTTGCTATATTTTCAAATAGGAACAAATTGTAATAATATTTAATAAAACTGCAATTTATTTTTGTTTAAAGTTTTACATGTAACATGCTATAAAACATCTGTTGGGTGAATAAATGTACATTTCTGACTGAATATATTTTCCATTCTTTCTTTTGCAGTATTTAGGGTCTGTGATCATCCGAGACCTGCGAGGAATTGAATCTACACAAGAGGCCTGCGCTAGAATAAGGGTATATATATATATATATATATATATATATTATTATATAAGTCAGTATGCTATTATTTAATGTCTTAAATTTTTAAATAAATTCTTGTTTTCTAATGTTTACCAGAAATCAAAGGATCACCGGAAAGGTCCTGTCATAATACTGAACATCACCTACAGAGGAGTCAAGTTTGTTGATGCAGCCACCAAGGTAAGAGCGACAGCCTATACATATTACAACTGAAGTTAACGGTAATTCACATTAGTGTAAAGAAGGAGAGCTAAACCGTTTCTTATTATTAGTTGTGTTTGCTAAGCCATCACTATCAGAGTTAGAGATTTGTACGACAGTGACCCATCCTCTGCACTATTTGTGGCACAGGCATGAATGATAGATTATGGTTATATATGGTTACACAGCCCTGTATGGTTATGAATTAGTGAAGTGCTCATGTGTTTTGCGGATGTTTGAAAATTGTGATGCACTCGCTCAGTATTTTTATATTTTTGCAGGCGATGGTTGCAGAGCATGAGATCCAGAACATCTCTTGTGCAGCCCAGGATCCGGATGACCTTTGCACATTTGCATACATCACAAAAGATCTGAAGTCTGGTTATCACTTCTGTCATGTCTTCACTACAGTAGAAGTGGTGGGTATTTTTTATTTAGGGTTGCAACTGGGGTGGAAACGTTCCATCTGGGAAATATTTCAAGTGAGAATTTATGGAAATTAATTGGAAATTTGGGCGATCATAAGCTGACGTGACATGCAGACTGATACATTTCTGACTTTTTAATATAGTGATTGAATAATAAGTATAACTTGAATGAATTATTTCATTAAGCAACACAAAAGCATGTGTTCACTGATGAATAAAAACTTAAAAACAACAGCATTTATTCAAAACAGAAATCTTTTTAATCGTAAGTCACTTTGAATCAGTTTAACACATCCTTGCTGAATGAAAATTTAATTAAAAAAAGAAAGAAAGAACAATACTTCTATTTTCAGTTTGCTAGAATGATAGTTTATTGTAAAGAATTTTAAATAAATGCCTTTCTTTTTTAAAGTTTTATTCATCAAAGAATCCTGAAAAGGCTTTACAGGTTATAAAAAAATTATAAGCAACACAACTGTTTCCAAAATTAATAATAAATCAGCCTATTAAAATGATTTCCGAAGTATCATGGGATACTGAAGGCTGGGGAAGTGATAATGAAAATTCAGTTTGCGTCATATAAATAATGTATTAAATAAATGTAATATATATTAAAATCATATTTTTTTTAATTGAAATAATATTACTGTTTTGTATTTTGGGTCAAATGTATGCAGTCTTGATTAGCAAAAGAGACTTCTATCAAAAACATTTACAATAATAATCTTTTGACCAGTACTGTACTTCTGAATAATCTGGCTTGCTAAAGGTAGAAGAAAGAGCATCACAGCTTCAGCTAGCTGGCATACCTAGAACTTTACAAAATGTTAATGAACTAGCATAAATGTAACATATCTGATTTACTAGTCAGCTAGCTACTATATAAACACGTTTTGGTCAGTTAAACAGAGTACTACTTTATGAAAGTGCTGGACAATATAGCGCAATATAGTTTTCTCTGCCACTTTTTATGTTATAATTATTTATTGGCTGTTCCCCGTATAGACACAGACCTATGAGATCATCCTGACGCTGGGACAGGCGTTTGAGGTAGCCTATCAGATGGCTCTCCAGGCACAGAAGTCCCGTCGTCACAGTTCATATGCTGCTCCAGCCTCCGAAAACATAGAGCCCAAGACCAACAGGCCCACCTCGCAGTCCCGCAACAGCATGCGCCGCTCCACTGTGAGTATGACTTCAGCACATGATATCTGATTTCATAGTATCAGGAATATATTGTGTTCACATGTTTTTGATTGCCTCAGAAAACAGTATTTACAGTATTGCACTTACAATGGATGTCTGTAGGCCATATGTGCAGCTTATTTATGTTATTAAAACAAAATTCTTCTGAATCTGAGTACTAAAGTTGCCTAAATAGTACATATAGTGGTGGGATGTAGTTTGGTTTCCGCAAACCTCCCATCTTGGTATCCTTGTGCATATTGTGTCAAACGTACTGGTACATAAAACTTTAGAAATCTAGTGTATTTTCTACATTTTAAAGTTTATTGTAGTATATCTTCATCACTGTAAGCATGGTTTTTGCATGGTTTGTAACTATGGGATGAGTCAAAATGATTCTGTGTGTTAATTCACAGCTTTTCAGAGATGCTTAACATAAAACTTAAAAACCTGAACTAAAATATTTAAAATATCCTGAATCGATAGACTTTAGTCAGAGTAAATGTCATATTTAATGGCTGGGAAGGTATAACTGATTCACAGTTTCTAATGGTTTTTCCTAAATGCCTTAAGGTCCCTGGTCACAGATTGTTTTCAAGCATTATTTTCTGGAGTTTATATTCTCAGTTACACAGCTTCTGTTGCAGCTTCCTTGGAATTTATATCAGTTTAAATATGGCATCCACTCTAACCAAAGTCGGTATTACATTAAGTTATTTCTGAGTCAGTTTTGCCACAATATAATCACAGCACACGCTTCGTTCTTACTTGTGTCCAGGTTCAGTGTGGGATGAATTATAAGTAGCAAAATTTTAGTGTGATTTTCTTTGAACTTTGAACTGAATTTTTGGGTCGTTTCTATTCTGCAGTACATTCTGCACTTAAGTGATATGTTTCGGTCAAGCTCAAATTTAAATAAGATTATATTATTCATTGCAAGACAATAAGCATGACTATAGAAATTAAGAGCTAAAGTTGCCGAGTGTTGATCAAGGAATTGATAGTTGGCTTATACGGCTCGAGTCAACAAGAGAAAAGATGAATTTTGTTAAATTTTAAGCTAATTTTGAGATTTAAAAAGCTCTGGTGTTGTTCAAGCACATTTTGAAATGTTGATAATAGCATAGTCATTTCTGTAATTTCATAAAACCGGACTGAGCGATTTCGAGTGAGACACAGCACATATTAAAAATATCTCCAAAAACTCATTTTATTCCCAAGAAAACGTAACGAGAAGAAAATGAAGAGTGTTTTTGGAATAAGATTTTTCTGTGCAGGATGAAAAATATCCCCTTAAACCAAGTTAGTGAAACCATTCAAATTCACCTTCACAATGATAAAAGATTGTATGATTTCCATCTTTAAAACGCTTTCTTACTTTCTTATTGTACTGCATTGTAGAAATGACCCACATGATCCATGGAACAGCTCTAATTGTGTCGAGAGGTGTCACCTCCAGTCCCGTTATATTTTTCATGTCTTATATTATTTTATTTCCTTGCCGTAAGCCTGTAATCTGTGTCTCTGTGCTTCTGCCCGGTCCTCCTTCCCAGGGTGCACCTGTGCTTGAATGCCGCTGCTGTTACTGTCACACGTGCTCCGCCCACCGCCCCTCCTACCTCCCGCTGCCCTCTATCAGCCCTGGAGTTCAGGTTCTGCTCTCTCTTTCTCTCTCTCTCTCTCTCTTCCTCACATTCTCCAGCACTCTTCTTCCTGCTACGTCTCTGGCTTTCTCTTCCCTGCCACTTATTCACTTTACTAATTTTCCTGTTACGTTTCCAGTTTTCACTGTTCTCCACCTATTTTTTCCCCCCCATGTACATTTTTGGTTTACACTAGCAACAGGTCACAACTTTGAAATTGTGGTATAAGTAAAATATTTTAAATTCCAGAGGATTTAAAGGTTGCAATCATGTACAAAACTCAAGGATGAGGGTATGTTGTGTCAATGGCAAAATTCTTGTTTTGGCCTGAGGATGTTCTCAATTTGTCAACAGAGTAAGGTTTGCTTAAAAAAAATCTCACAAAACCTGCAAAAAAGAACAAACCTGTCCAGGTGATATTCACTCGAGAGTCACAAGAAAATAAGATACTATGTTTGGAATGAAAAAAATGATTATTAAATGATTGTATTCAATTGTTTTGCATTGTGACGTTTCGATGGCAGGAATGGAAAAGAATTAAGAATTGAAAACATGGCAATATATTAGGCTTATTACAATGTGTGTGTGTGTATGTTATGCATTTTTATTTATTCATGTATAGATAAAATATATGTGTGTATGTGTGTGTATGCATATAATTTTAAATAATTCATAAATAATATATTAAAATAATTATAAATAACATGATTTAAAATAAAGCATCCATATGCATTGTTATGGTCATTACAATTTTGTGCATAATTGTCTTGTAAAAACGTTACAGTGCAAAACATAGGATCATTTTTAATGTATGCAAAATCTAATTTCTGAAAAGATTTTAGGGTGAAATGTGACACAGCCATGTTTTCATTTGATTTATTCAGTTATAGATGTACTTCACAGATCGCTACACAATTCTTCAATTGGGTTCACCATGCCTGGAGCAACGTCTTTAAAATGATTAGAAAGTAAAGTGAAATGAAAAGCTTGTGTCGCCTAACATGTCATTGAGAGGACTTTTCAAAAACAAAGTATCGCGTTTTATGCAATACTTCAAATGTTGTGTCAGCAACATTGGAGACAGCTATTTTACATTTACACTTTTTACTCAAACTTGTCACTTTTTTGAAAACAACTTGAAATGACAGAATCAGGCGACACTACACTAGCGATTTTGTGTGTGAATAGGATTTAAGAGTCCATTTGCAAGAACGTTTGTCTGTTAACTAGCTGCCAGAACGAGCATCTGTTTGCGTATTAATGCTCAGCATTAGGTTCAGATATCAGTGTTGTTGTCTATACCTACGGTGATTTCTCCTACATGGTGTTCATCCTCAACGGCCATCTCCTCACTTTTGTGAAATGTGGGTTTCCGGTGGCTGCCATTCTCTCCTGCAGTCTCACTCCTCGCTCCTACTTCTCCGGCAGATCGACCCTCTGGAGCCGGAAACGGACCTGCAGTCCCTGGGCAGCACCAGTTGGCTCTTCGAACCGCGGGAATCCTCCAGGCCTTCGAGTAGCACCAAGTATGAGACCACCATATTTTGAAGCAGGGCATGGCCCTTGTCCAGTCCCGCCTGCTGCCCCATTTCAACCCCACGCCCCATAGACTCGAGTGCCCCGTGCCTTCTCACTGTGATTTGTAGCCTTCCTCAGGGCAAGACTACTTCCCACTCCAGTCCCGACCCCGGCCCTTGCCTGCATTGCCCTCTCGGAGAGCCCTACGCCTCTACCTTCCTTTTTTTTTGTCGTCTTGACCAATGAGCGCTTTCTGGAATCCTTGGATTTGCCGTATAACCAGCCTCCTCAAACTCTTCCGTCATGGTCCGAAATCGCCTCTTGAAAGCTTCCCTATTTTATACATTACGCTGAATGTTTACGGTTGGTTCCCTCATTTCAGAGGGTTCTCTATCACAAAACCGCCAAACTTAATGCGGCGAGTAGCACTCGGACACTTGTAGCATTTCTACATCTCCTCATCCGGACGGACACGTTGGCGGAACTTTATTAGAAATTAGTAGATCCACGAACTCTCGGACTGCAACAGCAATACTAGTACTGTTTTTCAAGTTTACGTACATTCACGGTCATGAATGCAACATAATGCAGTTTCCCATCAGCGCTCCTTGAACCCTGTAGCACTAGATCACTTTTTTTTCTCCCGTAGTTGGACCCACGCCCCCAACCCCAGCAGTTCTTCTTCAGTTTTTCAAAAGAGTTGGGTCTGTAATCTCGATTCACATCCAGTGCTTCCTTTTGTCTTACCAGGCATCTGCAGCTCTGAGGCCCTCGGAAGAAAGACTATGCCTGTTTAGAGCGTTTAGAGGTTGGGATTTGAAATGCAATACAGTTTTACTGGGAAGAGTAGAATACAGCCCCAAGAAAGTGGAATAACCAAGACAACATTCCTATTCTGTTTTCGTGTTGGAATTTAATTGACTTTTATCTAATAAGGGAATCCATTTTGTTTCGTAAAGTTCTATATTTGTAACTTTACATTGTTAACATCACATAATAAGTGTGTGTATAACCTCTATGTTCATTTTGTGATTGATGATTTGTTCTGTAAAATTAGTTCCCTCTGAGATTTCCACTACAAAGTCATTTGCAGAAAAATGAGACGGGATATTTTCGTAGACATAATAATAGTAAATGTTACTATTTTAAATTGCAAAAGAATTCCCGCGGTGACAATTATCTTTAGAGAGAAGATAATGAAGCCAAGAAAAGAAAAAGCACTAAGGCTAGAGACAGAAAAAAAGAGCTCCAAACAGCCTTATGCATTTTGTGACATGTACTTTTAACATTTGGAAAACCACTGTAAGTTTGCACCACTTTGTTTATTCATGCCAAAAAGGGGGAAAAAAATACGTTATTTTAGTGTATTAGATGCTAGAAATCCGGTCTTTTACATTCTTGATGGTTTGTGTTTTGTCTTGTTACATGTGCCATGTTCACACTGTGGTTAAATATGAAAGAAGTAACAACTAAATGGAAATTCTATCATAATTAAGTTGTTCCGAACGTGTATCAGTTACTTTCAGACTTAAAATATATTATGAAGAATGTTGGGAACCAGACAAATTGCTAGAAGCCAGTAACTTCCATAGTATGAAAAAAATTATGCAAGTCAATGACTATCGTCAACCGCTGGTTACCAATGGTTTGGTTACCAATATTCTGCAGAATATGTATTAAGATCAACAGAAAAAACAAACTCCCAAAAAATGATGACAGTATTCGTTTTTGGGTGAACTGTCCCTTTAAATTACGATAGACTTATTTAACTACATTTGCGTAGCACGTACACGCGCCGTTGCCGCAGTGACGTCACTTTCGCCGTTACTGACACTTTCGTGATGTGCAGGAAAATCGAAGAAACGGAGGTATATTTCTTGATTTCTCAGCAGCTTTCGATAGCTTCTTCTGCCAAACCTGAAATTTGTCGGATCTGGTCGCTTATATTTCTTCAGTGAGAATAACGGCGCCAATGTTTGTAGTTTATAACCGCCGCGAAACTTTCGCAACGGTCGCTCTTAACTGTCAGCCGTTTTGGATTCACGCAAGACTTACAGAATGATAATTCAGGTAACTAATTTCTCATTTATATGCTGTTGTGTTTCCAAAACATTGCAGTGTGAACGTGGCTGTTTTTTTTTTTGTTGTTGTGTGGAAAGGACTGTTCACTTTAGTTTGATTAGTTACTCACTTTTAAGCTGCACTTGTTTGGTTTTATGGAGTAATCTGTCAAAGTTGTGGTAATTTCTTTGTGACTGTGTTGCACATCCTTAACTTCCAGACATCACAATCATCCTCACTCATTAACCTCCATCGTTTGCCGTTGTTTTGTCTCGTTTCCTAACTCAAAATTGCCAAAGAGGCTAACTCAAGATCCATTTCACTCATGCCATCACATCCTGTACACGTGAGCTTTGTGTATTTTTGACACTTCTTTAAAATGCTGTCACATTTTTAATATTTCAGATTTAATTAGCAGTCCTGTCTGGGCTCTGACAACTTGATTGGGATTTTAGAGCATTCCCATTTCTGAATTCCAATATATTTTTCCTTGTGTAGCTGACTCCACCTTTCAAGTTTCCGGACACCAAGGTGTGAATTGAAGGGGACTCAGGTGAAACTTTATGTGTGAGTCCAAATGAGGAAGAAATTGAGTGAGTATGCGCGAGAGAGGAAGAGAAATACAAAATTAGCACTTAACTGCCGTACCAAACGGACTGTCCAAAGTTGCTCCTACTGCAAAAAAAACAAAAAACTTGAATACGGACATTACTCAGCCGATAAACTGATTTGCTGGTGATGTGGACACGGACCTAACACATCAAATATTAAAATATGAATCAGCATGATATTCAATTTGACTGAATCTCACAAAGCAATGTCATATTTCACACCAAAATCAAAAGAAAAAAATAGCATGAAGCCTATTTTCAGGACTATTAAGATGACATTATTATCTAGACACATTTTTGCACAATAATTATTGTATTAAAATCTGCATAAATTAAATGCAGTACAGCTAGGACGTAGACTTACCATTGTACTCTACAAATGTACTATTTTCTCAATATGGTAATAAGAATTTTGATGTGCAATTTGCTTAATTGTCATGACAAATATGTCAATGCATGGTCCTAAAAATAGGTTTTATTTGCTGCTGCTTTTGTTTTGGGGTGAATGTTGAACATTTCTCAAGTTTTTCATGAGATTCACTCATTTATATCTTTTAAAAGGCAAGCCGAACTGAGTAATCTCTGGAAAACTGGACTTCTCTTTCCTGAGCACTGTGTAAACATTGTGCATTTTAGTGTTCAATGTTTCCTCTTAAACTGTGGTTTATTTTCATACGGAGGAGGACTTTGTGAGTGAGATTAGCAGATTATACTTATAAAATAATAATAATGCAAAACAAGAGTTTTGAACTTTTTGGACTCTGTGTACATTATAGAGCTGCTTGTTGAAGATTTGTGGCATTTAAAACAAAATGGGTTCAAATGTGATGGAAACGTAACGGCTGAAATGAAGTACTTTCATGTAAATCAGCAGAAATATGTTTACCTGTATGTGAAGAATCCAGCTAAATTGAAATCAAATCAGTGGTTGATGCAATGATCTTACTGTGAAATAGCAAAGATGTAGCATATTTAGGCTATTGATTTGCCATATGAAAACAAAGAGCTGAATTGTCACTTTATGGCCACCTATCACAAAGCCTAGCTGTCTAGCATCACAATGAGCGTTTCGTTTTTTTTTTATAGTTAGCAGGTTCTTTGACTTAATGGAAAAGAAAATAGGCACATATGCTGCAGTGGAACAGAATGATTTACAGAAAATGAGAAAAAGGGAGAAAAATGCAAACCCCTCAGGCAACACTTGTCCCTCGCTTTCTCTTTGAATTCACTTGAATTTCTTTTGAACTTCACATAATTTGAGCAAATATTGACAAAACGATTTAACACCAATTATGTTAGTATCCTCTTTTTTCCTGGTTGGGAAGAGTATGAGGATGTCAGAAACATACCAGGATCAGGGCAGAATGCTTGCACTTGACAACACAAGATAAAATACCACTGTTGGCCTATGTAGAAGGTAAAGTAACTACGATTAAAAGATGTCTAATAAATGTACTTTTTGTCCTGAATGTTCATACTATTCTGTATGTTCATTCCATTTACTTAAGGAACAATCATTATACTATCTCAATGCCATTGAACTAATAAATTCAATAGAATTTTTGCTCTATGTTTTTGTCTTGTGTTTGAATTGCATTTGATTTTATTCTAATTTATCTCTGAATTACACCAGCAGCTGGCTTTGTTATTGCTTTCATTATATTACTCCATATTTAAAAACTTTTGACTGTGTTTCTATTAAAACGCTACATAAGCAGACAAAATTAAAACAAAGATCTTTATTTTCTCAAAATACTTGAAAAAAAAAAAAAGCTGAAAATCATCCTAACAGTAAACAAACAAAACATCCGTCAACGTAATAAATTCACATCATACACGATGGCCTGTCATAAATATGAAATGAAAGCCAATTGAAGGTTCATTAGATTTTACACGAATTTGTGGTAATCTGAGCAAACCATTGTTTTCTGAACCACAGATATTAGTCATAAAACACCAATGGGCGATAAAACTCTTAGATCGACTGTAAAACCAGTGTAGATATTTGGCCGAGTCTTCTGTGGATAGCAGGATAGTAAACATGGCACCGTAGCTTTACCGATCAGGTCGCACCATACCGGGTCTAACAGCCGGCATCATTGGACGAGCAGGAGGTCGCATCATGTGTGGCCTGGGCATCATTTGCATAGGTCCCCCCATTGGTGGCCGCATACCTGGACCTGAAAGAGAGCCATATGAATGTGACGGTCAATTCAGATTGCCATTAATAGAAATCCCTCACATTAACTTATTCACAGATAAACAGCCTTACCTGGTCCTCCAGGCATCATGCCATGAGGAGGGGGACCCATCATGGGGATCATAGGAGGACCACCCATGGGTGGAGCTGGTAACATGCCCGGTCTCGGAGGTCCGCCTGCAAAAAAAAAAACACATGTTAATAATGTAATCTAATCATCAAAGTGAAATCTTAATTTATTGGTTTCTCAATGACTGACAGGCAGACTGATGTAATGGCAATACTTTATACAATTGTATGTGGCATTAACAAAATGTCTGACTTTAAATAGGTTCACATCAAGGCAAGAATAGGGTCAAAAAAGCAATAGCTTTTACTGTACTTCCCAAACTGATTAATATCAGCTCATTCAGAAACGTTTCAAAATTGTAATGTCTAAATATGCAAATACAGCACCACATAATTAAATATGTCAATTTTCATTAATTTCAAGACCGAACACCATATGGAACCGTTTCATTATTTTCAGATTAAGGATACTTTTATTACTACAAAAATCCAAAAATACTGTCAGTGACAGAAATCACTCGTTTTTTTTAAGAATAAATGTTATATAAATCAAGTGAACTACGTATATACGAACAAACAAACCCCTAGGTTAAAAAAAAAATATATATATATAAAAATATACGAATATAATCTGTAAAGTCTTTGTAAGTGCTGCTAAAGTACAGATATAAACTAATTTTGAGAAAACAGCCTTTAAAGTTTTAAAGCCTTCTACTAGTTTTAAAGGACAACATGTTATGAAGGCAAAATAGCTCAAAATCTCAGAAGACCAGTGCATGAAAACAATTCTTTTGCCTGTAGTCTCGCATTGAATAAGCATAAAGTTTACTCAGAAATTGTTTATATGCTTTGTAGCTGCCACGAAAGAAAGTAAACATTTCAAACTTTGGAACGTACTAATATTTGGATGCGGTAGCAGAGATCCGCCAGGTGGAGGGGCTCCTGGGAACGGGGTGGGTGGAATTTTACCCTGCTGGAAAGCGGCGGCTGAAACAGACAAAAATGACTTTTAGACTGGAAACCTCATCTTTCATCAAGAATTGATTAGTCAAAACTGTTTGTTTTAAGTATATATATATCTCTTTGGAAGCTTGTTTCTGCCTCAAAATAAATTCAAACAAAAAGCTAACAGTTGACTTTCTAATTCAGATTTATCCCTGCAATTGAAATATGACGTCAGAAATGCAAGAAATACTAACTTATTCTCAAGATTACAAGAAACAAAGTTTTAAGTTCTAGCAATATCAGAATTGCAAGGGAATGAAAAAAAAAATCTGAATTGTGAAGAATAAACAAAGAAGAATGACAATAAACGGACTCTGACTCTGAATAGGCCATAATTAATTAATGACCTTTTTTTTTAACTATTTGGCAGAAACATTAATATCATCAGACATAAAGGAAGAGCAAGTTGTTTACTCACTTGTTTTGTCGATGAGATTCTGAGCCTGCTCCTCCATCCATTTCTGATAATAATCTTTCACATTTTCTTTATGTTTTCGTCCGCTGCAGTGTGTCTTTCTGACTGATGGCTGCAGATTAAACATACAAATAATGAACATTTCCACAGATAATAATGTCATGTTAAACAGGTCAGAATACTAAGAATCTTACCGAATCGTGTGTCAGGTATGTGTCACAATAATCACAATAAAACCTGAATGAGACAAAAACACTGGTGTTAGACGAAAACAACCCACCCCTGCATAGAAATACCAGTAAGCTTAGCATAGTATGTGTACATATCATGTACTTATTGTAGTAAACTAGGTAATAACCTGGAAAATATAATAACCTTGTAAATGCTTTATATTAATGGAATTTAATGCAGTGAGCCGCATATAAATATAACAACAAATGTAATTAAAGTACAAAATCAACCCATTTAAATGCTCAATTAGCTTAAGAGCTACTAGCTCTTGTCTGAGAAACGCGGTTGTATTTGTAATGTGGTTTTCTAAAATACATAAACGTATAACAGGTCTATTAATGAACATTTCGTGACTAAAACGCGTTGGTCTGTTTGCACATATCGTATAACTTTAATTGTATAAAATAAACATTAAGAGAAACTCACTTCGGCATCTTCACAGCGGAACAGCGCGGGGCGAAAACCACCGGAAGTAGAATATGGGAACGCTTTTACGTCTTTGTTTGGGTTTGGAGCGAGCGGACGCACTGGCGCCAACACGTGTTTGGGAGGGAACCTGTCTCCGTTTTCCACAGCATGCATGTGATCAAACTTGACCCCAAAATCCAAATACATTTGTTTTCATTTATTATGATGACATACTATTTAAATGTAATATCCATTTGATATGGAGTATAGCATATTTTCATACCTGTACAATGAAATAAAGAACTCCGACATTGACTAATTCTCGTTAATGGAATGAAAAAAATATATTTATAAATCTTTTCAGTATAAATTATAAGAATAAAGCATCTCTCATCAACAATAACTAAAATTACGTTCATCCACTTTGGTCCTAAAATACTTTTTTTCCAAAAGATTTTTATGATGCAGACATTTTTTGACAGCGTTTCTCAGTGTTTTATTGTCTACCTTTTGAGAATATCTATTAATATTTATTTAAACAAAAATTCAAACGATTTTGTTTTACAGGATATAATTTTATTCTGACAAATCATTTGAGAAAATAACATCTTCAAGCAATGCTTTATGCCAAAACGTGTGAGAAACCATGCAGCTGCTATGAGATTTTTAACTCTGCAGCTTTAAGCTGCTCAGCTTTAAAATTTCATGTTGTTCGATCATCCCACTAAAAGCAAAACCATTGATACAGGGCCTGCAACACACGACAATGTCAAACAGCTTTCCACATTTTTTGCAGTTTCAAAAAATATATTGCATCTGAATCATGACACTTAATATTAAGCCTTTCCTTGCATTGTCTTAGTAGTCAGCATTATGTTCTCTGAAAGTGTTTGAGAAACAGGATGTTGCAAGGTTAACAGAAAGCATACACTTTTTAAGAAGCCAAGACAGCAGTAGGGTCAGTGACTGAAAATTGTTTAATAAACTACACCTTAAGTTACTGAAATTATGCCCTTGGTATTTGTAAAAGGATGACATGATAAAACATGAAAATCGTGTAACAATATCTTACGTCTTTCCAAAGCAATAGGAACCATTATCCAAGTATTGAGAAATACATAGCATTTTATTTAGATTAAGATTTACACATGATGCTTTCTGTGCTTTTAAAACAGACCATCACTTTCATATTTTCAGTAGCCATCCATGAATGATAAAGTGTTGGTCCTAAATAAGAATAATTACAATAGCAATTTTGAAATGATGCGAATGCCATCATAAATGCTGATTGAGGGAAGTCGCAGGATTATCATGCGTTGCAGCATGAAACTCGTGAGGACCGTCTCAACGTCATCCGGATTAAATCCAGTGATGTGACCAAAACATCACAGAACATCCAAGTCACTTCTCCTCAATCTCTCAGAAACCCACAGCAGCATCGGTCACGCCAGTCCTGCCGATACGCAACCTCATACACAGCAGCTGTGGCACGTCTGTCTCTAAACAGTCCTCATAGGTTGGATTTGGGTGCCGTGTTGACAGGGATGGCTCTGAGCTCTGTCCGCATGCACAAATACTCGCCGATGACCGCCATCAGAGCCATGCAGGCCACGTTAACCAACCACCATGACAGGGCGGCTGGGAGATGGGCGTTATAGATCCAGCAGCCGATCATGTGAAAGAAATGCACCGTCACGGTGAAGTCCAGACACTGCTTTCCCCGTCGGATGAAAAACCACAGGCCAAGAGCGCTGACAAAGAGACACAAAGCCAAGAATGACTTCAGATGGCAGATAAAAGGGAGATTAAAGTTAGGAATAGGAAAGCATTGATTTAAACTTACCATGTGAGAGAATTCAGAATGAACGCCATCATAGACAGGCGACCTTGTGTTGTTGAAAAGCCAAGAACCTTGACAGAAAGTAAACTAGTTATTTGTATGGGTTGACAGCATCATCGTTATTCATCCTCATTTCGGTGAACATTATTTGGTCAGTTACCTCGTAGCTGAAGATCTGGTCGAGTGATCTACTCGTATGGACCAAACCATCAACACCAGCCAACCACAGACCCAAGAAGCTGTAGTAGATGCACTGCATGAGAATGATCTGGGAGATGATGAGGATCGGATCCCATACGTAGCTGCGGAAATGACTGCCCATCTCGCAGGAGATGAGGGGGACAAAAACACGTCCCCAAACCAGCTTGAGGGGAAGGTTAACGGCAGCCCCAAGATTTGACTCTCAACCTAGCAATGACAAAATGATAACAGTGTAGGGCTCAGTTAGTCTCAGTCCACCAGCCATTGTTATAGTACCTAAGAATACCATGATAGATATACATAATTAATTAATACCACATAAACGTAGACATGGGAAGTATACCAGCACAACACAGAGTAAAGAAATACGTTACCCCCATTGAGTATTATTATTAGTCAACATACGCACTAGTTAGCATTCACACATTCAAGAATATTAAAGTCAAGCATAGTAATGTGTTATCTTAAGAATTTTACAGTTACAAAAACAAATTTAAAGCAGTGTCAACTTGATGTCAGTTTATACAAGTAAACAAACATCTATATATATATATATATGTGTGTGTGTGTGTGCGTGTGTATATATAATACCGCTGCGAACAGGCTGTTCGTTAGCATCCGCTAGCTAAACATCGCTAACCAGCGACTTTGTTGACATCAGACTGTGACAACTGTGAAAACACAAACCCCGACTAAGACACATCCGTGGTGTGATTCTGAAGTCGGTGGGGCCGCTGACAGATCGAGAATATGGACCGGTAACTTGACGCTTTATCTTAAGGCTAACGTAATAATATTGTCTTCAACCGGATGCGAAACTGTTCAGAGCGTGATGTCATCACCTGTGTGTGTGGCACGCGCCGCAGATTCGAGTCAAACTTCACCGATCACCTCAAAACAGATAATCATTGTAGCTGGCCATTTTATTACATTAAAAAAGTATGTTAGTAGCCTCTTGTCTTGAGGCGTAATTTATGCCATGAATTGATATTGTTATTCGATTTCTCCGTATTTCACGTACCAGTATTTTAATCTGTGGAACGGAATCTAAGTCCTTTTTTCATTAATGCAGTCATAGCTCAGTCTTATTTAAAATTAGTAAAATTAATTTAGGCTTAAAAGCCTTGCTAGGAAGTTTAATAGCTAATATAAACGATGTTAAAAGGATTGCTACTAAACAAATGCTAATGTGAGCTTAATGGTTTTCCAGGGGCTCCTTTATGCTATTTATAGTTTGATATTTGTCAAGTTAAGGTAATTAACTACTTCAATATTTCACAATAAAGATATGTTGGGTCTGTTTTGTGACACTGCGGTTAATTTTTGTAGGTTTTTTTAACCTTATTAACTAGCATGGTGAGGGTTCACAGTTACTGTCTGTCACTTCTTGATAATTTGTGGTCAGTGTGCCTTTAACATATCTTACATTTGTCTAGAGCTTTGTCTTGTTTCGCTCATCTCTCAAGTTGGCAGTCTTGCTGTGGTCAGTTGGTTTGTCGCATGACATGTTGAGCATGAGAACTAAAACATTCAGCCCTTTTAGTACACTGAGAGCGTTGTAAAAATGTAAATTATTTTTCCTCTTGATGCTTTCCTATTTTGCATATGCAGTTTATTGGAAAATTGTGACATAGTTATTGTTAACTGGAACAGTCATTCATTAAAGTCATACTGAATGCAACTTTGTATTGTTTCTTTACCACTAGCTATAAATATACAGCATCTAACTTCATAGTTCAGTCAGGATGTGTGTTATTGGAATTTGCTGTTACCATAATTTGTTAGGTAAATCTATTGTAATATACAATCTATTCTAACACATCCAAGGGTAAAGAAAAATATATATACACAATGCACATTTTAGCACATTTTAACTCTATAATTCTTATTAATGTACTGTGAAAAATGAAATTGTGTTAATGTAAAATAGTTATTCTCAGTCATGAAATCGAGAGATTCATCTTTGACAATAATGAGAAAATTGTTGGTTGCCAGGGTGCTGCAGATGTGAGGTGGTTGCTAGATGCTTACTGGTTTCTGTGAAATTTCTGCAGTCATGATTGTTTTCATACAGGTTTCCTGAAGACTTCACTGTATACCTTTTTAAAAAGGTACTTTATTTTATTATTTTAATTTCTATTAATTAAAGGTGCAGTATATAATATTAGTGGTTGAAATGAGTACTGCTGTGTCTGTTGAAAAGGTTTTTCTCGCTCCCTCCTCCTTAGACTCGAAGCTTACGGGAATTGCCAGATTGAGGACAAGCAAGAGGTAGGAGCACAATTAACAGTGTAAGCTTATGAGTTGATTGATCTGTATTTTAATAAGCCTCTGGTCATAGATATGTTTCGATGGATTTCATTTTAAGGACGTGACATATGGCCAGGTATGGTTTCCCATACCGGGGAGCAGTTGGGGGAACGGTGCCTCGCTCAAGGGTCTCACCTCAGTTGTGGTATTGAAGGTGGAGAGAGCTCTGGTTATTCACTCCCACCACCTACAATCCCTGCCGGACCTGGGACTTGAACACGTGACCTTTGGGTTGCAAGTATAATGGAGACCCACATCCTCACATTCCCACGTCTCAGACTCATCCTGCAGTAGTTAAAGCAAGTTAATTTCTTAAATATCGGCAACTGTATTATAGTGTTTTATGGTTTGGTACAATCAAAATTACATACAGCACCTTTAATAAATGCAAAATCTTCATTGCATGATATTGATTTTTAATTGAAGGTGTTACATCCACAATATACATAAACTATATCCAGTGTTTAATCCAAGCATTGAGCTGAAAAACTTACCGTAATTAATTTTGGTCGTTTTGTTCCTTGGGAGAAAATTAAAACCCGAAACATACTGGTGGGAAATTGCTTCTGTTCATTTCTGTTCATTTATTTTACTCTTTCACTAGTTGCATGGTGTGCATTTCAAATGACAAGTGTAACAAACCATCCAGTACTCATTCTTAGCCACATCAGGCGACA
>JAUMHQ010000058.1:19154070-19164231 GCA_032361165.1 Enteromius paludinosus
GCTACATACCTTCTATGTACATATCAGAGAACAATTTAAAATATTCTCTCAATGCATTCTATGGCACCTTTAAGTGAAAGTATAGAACTACTTGCTTTTAAAAATACTTAAGTATTATGAGTAAATTTCCGGTCAATGCATAGTTTCATTATTGTTGCAATGTTTTATGTTATACTTGCAATACCTAATACCTAAAATAATATATTTCTGATGTGCAGCAAAAGATTATTGATCTTTATAAATAAGTGGCTTTAACACTTCTATCCACCATCACATAACAGAAAAGTAGTGCTCTTATGCTGTAGCAGTGTGTACACACATCAAAGTGTATTCATTCATACACATTTGAATGAAGTGTACAGTGAAATTTCTTTAATCAGAAAAAAATCCAACCTGCAAACTCAACTACACAACCATAGCGAGGCCTATATAACTGCCCATGCAACAGCAACACTGCTGTACGTGTCGGCAAAACATTTTGTTTTAAAAACAAATGATACTGTTTCTTACAGTTTACTGATGGGCTTTCTATCACCTGTAAATCACCAAATCACATTTACAGAAGAACAAAAATCACACATGGTCTTTAAAGCTGCTACATAGAAATAACTTTCTACTTTGAAGACCCTGGTAGACATGTAGTAGAGTGAAAAGTACAGTATTTGTGTTTCCAGAAAAAAATAAAACTTTAATTAAGTTGTGGAAAACGAATTTTCTTTTGTTTTAATAACTTTTAATTGCCACTATAACTCATAGGCCCGGTTTCACAAACAGGGCTTAGCTTAAGCCAGGACTAGGCATTAGTTAAATTAAGATATTTAAGCAACTTTTACAAAAATGCCTTGTAAGAAAATATTACAGGTGTGCATCTTAACACAGAACAATGACACTGACCTGTTTTAAGATATGTCAGAGCAAGATACTTTCATCTGAGACAGCTCAAACATGCAATTTAGTCTGGGACTAGCTTAAGCCTTGTCTGCGAAACTGGGGGATAAAGTCCTGGATAACTTAACAGATTTGTTCAGTTAGACATGAAATTTATTTGCTTGATTTTTAAGGCAAAGGGTTTTCTCACTTAAGGTTAACTCATTTCTAATTTAGACCTAATTTAATATTTTTTCTTGTTTTCAGTGAAACCTGTCATTGTTTCGTTCCTTGCATCACTCACTGTCTCAGAGGGATCACCTGTCAGTCTCCCCTGTCAGGCTGTTGGAGATTTTCCTCTCAAATATACTTGGAATAGAACTGCTTTGATACAAAGTTTACCAAAGAAGTCTGGTTCAAAGTCTCCGGTCTTACTCCCACAGCAGATACACATTGATGGTTTGTTACATATTGGATAGATTGCAGTTCTATTATATGATGTACGTTTTCCCTTGAAAGCCATACTTTAATGTGTTTTCAATAAAAATAATAATTTTACAGATAATGGGACATTAGTCATCCCCCACATCCACCGGTCCGATGCAGGGGAGTATCACTGCACTGCTGAAAACAGAGTCGGTCAGGATGTAAGAAGTCTCATCATACGTGTAACTGGTGAGCAAAATGCATGAGAACTAAGATTGCATTAGTTCTCATAGCTCCAACAAAAGCAACTCAGTTTCATTTTTGCATATTTGGTTTTGTCTAACCAGCCAAATGCTCTAACTTAAAGCTGACTTTGATGCCCCACCTGATAAGGAAGCACTGAGTAAAACGATTATGCCCACTGTGAGTAATGCAATATGCAAAGATAATCATGCTGGTTCCATCTGTGACATTAGCCTCATGACACTTGAATGACTCTGTAAATGTTTTGTGAGTACTTCTGCATTTTCATCAACATTCTCCACCATTGTGAACATTTGTATTGATTTAGGCCAGATGAATAATAGCTTCCAACACCTACATCTTGTAACAATCATGGATCTTAGATTGTGTGTTTTTCCAAACCTTGCAGGTTCCAGAGATTGAGCAAGAGCTATTTACTAATTCCTTTCTTCATGGTTCAAAGCTTCTGAGTAACACAGAGAGAAACGAATCCCCTCAGCAAACAACTAAAGATTACACAAAGATATCTTGTAAGTCCATCCTTTTCAGTCCACAAATAATGTAGCTTACCTTAAAGAAGTTTCGCAAAACTAAAAAATAATAATCTTCTTTTTTCTTTGGTACAGTGTTAAATGCTTTTGTGGAGGACTCACCAACATACTTGAACCTTGAATCTACTCAAGACACTACAGAGTTCATTTCACTTAAGCCAAGTCACATTAGGATAGGAAGTAATGAAAAAATCAAACGACCCATTCAAACACAAAAACCAACCCCTGTGCCTGTCAATCCTACACCATTTCCCCCACTCAAAGAGACCTTTTTACACGATTCACATGAACATATGCAACCAACAGAGCAAGCCACAAAACCTCCAGTAATGAATCCAAACACAAACAGCCCTTCGTCAGCAGACTCGTATTCTCCTACCCAGATCAAAAAAATTCAGAGCTTTACTCTGAAAAGTGCCCAGTCCTTTAGTGGACCGACTACAGGCTTAACCTTAATGGATGTAGAGATTTTCACTGCCTCCGCTCCTGTAGAAAAGCATCAGAATCAGAGCATCAAGCAGTCTGGAGGTACCAAGTCATCAGTGACGAATGACACAAACCTTGTTGAGACGCTTAAGAAAAACACCTCACAGGCCCCTATGAGGACCACTGACAATAATAACAGGTTGGTGATCAAATGAATGTCTTTGTTAACGAGCTTCTCAGTTCTTTTGCCTTTATTATGTATACATTTAAATAAATTAATTCATAGACTTTGAAACAAAAAAAACCTTAGGTTCAAAATTATCAATTTTTTCTTTTATGCCAAAATCATTTGGATATTAAGTAAAAATAATGTTCCATAAGGATATTTTGTAAATTTCCTACTGTAAATATTTCAAAACTTAATTTTTGATAAGTAATAATATGCATTGCTAAGTACTTTATTTGGACATCTTTAAACCCGATTTTCTCAATATTTTGATGTTTTTGCACCCCCAAATTTAATACTTTTATTTGTATATCGATCCTAACAAACCATGCACCAATAGAAAGCTTATTTTTTATATTATTTTTTGACCCTTATGACTGGTGACAGTAACACTGCGTGATTTAGGAAAGTGATTATTTGGTTAAATTTTTCAATTAAATCTATGAGCATGTATGTCGGTATATTTTTGATAGCTTGAAACTGAATTCATAAATTTGTTTCATCAGTGCCTGAGTACTCAAAGATACTCTCACGGGAAAGTGTGGCATGAGAAATCGGGAAATTGCAGAAGTATGATGAAATTTGTTTGGTTTTAATTTGGTTCCTTCAGGCAGTGTATTGTGTAACAGTTACCAAATAGCAGAAACTACTACCTGGTCTCATGCATAAATGGACCTGGGTGCACCAGGTCCATTTTTTTTTTTTTTTTGCATTTTTACCTTTATTAGATATGACAGATCAGGACTGACAGGAAGTGAGGTTGTACCAGTGGGCCCTGTTTGAAATTTGTATATTCATTGTATTTATTTATTTGTGCTATTTACACAGACCATTAAGGACACTAACAGCAGCTAGTAAATGAGCCGCGGTCAATTTAAGAGACAATGCATCCAATATAATGATGCACATGCAATTTCTTTCTCCACAGATACTTTCACTTAAGACTATTGAGATTTTGAAATTATTTTGTATGTATTTGGCAAATTCGGTATACAAGTGGTTTGAGATGTCTCTTTTTGGGTGCACCCTGTGTGGACAGAACACCGTTCATGGGTGCTGTCACATCTTTTTCTATTTGTTTAAACTACAATTTGTATTTGTTCGTTCAGGGCAGTGCGCAAAGGAGATCTTGGTTCGGTGTTACTGTCCATGAAATGCAGCTCTCTGTGTGCGCACGGAACATGGAGCGCGAGTACTCAGTTGAGCTTTTCCGCATCTTGTGTTTGAATGTTTTAAACTCTTTTAAATGTTTTAATTGAAAAGGCTTAAAAACTTGCAAATGATAACCTTTCGTGACGACACAGAAGCAGCCCATCAACTGTCTTTTTAGGCCAGGGTTAGCCAGTCGAGTGAGATTGCTGGGGGCTCCCCTTCAGCCGTGGGCCACTATAATCAACAGCACCTTACATCCCCCTAGTGATGGCCCTGCACGAAACACGTACCAATAAGTACATATCACTGCAGTTTCCAAAAGAAATGAACACTAGAGGCAATAAAACTGCCATCTTTTTTTTTTTAACACAAATTAACAGAATTTTGATTCATGAAGTGTAATTTTCGCCCAATTACTTGAAGAATATCAAGTTATGACTTCAAAACAGTATTGATATTCTAGGAGATTTGAAAACTGATGCTTTTGAATGTTACCATCACACATATCCAGCTTCATGGGTTTTCATAGACATTAGGTAGGTTTGATTGGTAGCTCACCGACTTAAGATATGTAATTTAAAGGTGAAGAGCGGTTCGACAAAAACATCAAATCTGCATAAAAGTATGTTGAAATGCATTTGTTAATACAGTCAAGTAGGTTTAGGGTTGGATTTGGTATAGGGCATATTTCCAACAGGAGCATTAACTTTTATCAACAGTCACCGGATATTTGAATTTTGAACCACTGCAATACATACTGTGATCAACAGTGAAAGGAAAACATGGCAAGGGAACTGTTTGTGACCCCCAAAGGGTGGATTTATTTACACAGTGCATGGAACAAACAGGTGACTTGGCGGTGCAGTGAGGCTTCAGGTAAATGCTGCTGTGCTCCCTTCTCCTTTCTGTGGTGCGCGGTGACCCGTGAGGCAGTGCTTCCAGTGGTGAGGTGGGGTTGCAAGCCCAAACGGTCACGACAACGATTCTGGTGGGTGAAAGAAAGTCTCCCTTGAATGGCGTTCTGGTGCCTCTTTTATTCTGCAGGCACAGTCCAGGTGTTTCTTATGATTTGCCAGGGCAACGCTGAACTCCTGCGGGGAGATTCCCCCCCAAGTGACGTTCTGGTCCTGTTGAGATTGGAGAGTGGGGAAATTGGGGGTGGGTGGGGAGTGACCCCTGACAGACCCGTATATGCTGCCCAGAGCTGAGAGAGCCCATTGGCGTTGGTATTGGTCTTTCCCGATCGGTTGCGCACATCAAAGTGGAAGTCCTGTAGCACCAGGAACCATCGTGTGACCCGGGCATTGGTATCTTTGGCCCGGGCCATCCATTGTAATGGAGCGTGGTCAGTGTACAGAATGAACTTATGGCCCAACAGGTAATACCTGAGCTTCAGGACTGCCCACTTGATGATGAGGGCTTCCTTTTCCACTGTGGCATACCTCCTCTCGGCCTGGGACAGCTTTTCCATCCCGTTCCTGGGAGAGCACGGCCCCGTGTCAGAAGCATCCGTCTGTAAAAGGAAGGGGCAATTAAAGTCAGGCGCTCTGAGCACAGGCTCCGAGGTGACTGCCTTTTTTATGGCCTGAAATGCCTTCTCCGTCTCCTCGGTCCATCGTACCTTCTCTGGTGGCCCCTTTCCTGGTCAGGTCTGTCAGAGGGGCAGCTAAGGAGGAGAAGCTGGGGATAAAGCATCTGTAATACCCCCCCAACCCCAAAAAGGCCCGTACCTGGGTTTTGGTAGAAGGTTGAGGAGCTTCCAGTACTGCTTTGATTTTCTTCTCCTAGGGTCTTACCAGACCCCTGCTGACTGTGAATCCCAGGTACTGGGCCTCTTACAATGCAAGGTGGCATTTGCTGGGTTGGCGGTGAGCCCTGCCCTCCGGAGATCTGTCAGCACCCTCCGGATCCTCTCTACATGGTCCTCCCATGCCTCAGAGTGGATGAAATTGTCATCTATGTAGGCCGCTGCGTAGCTCTGGTGTGGCCGTAAGATAATGTCAGCGAGCCGCTGAAACGTTGCGGGGGCCCCATAGAGGCCAAAGGGAAGGACCCGGTACTGCCAGTGGCCAGAGGGGGTTGAGAAGGCCGCGTCTTCCGAGAGAGGCACCTGCCAATACCCTTTCGTGAGGTCGAGTGTGGTGATAAACCGGCCCCTTCCCAGTCTTTCGATGAGCTCATCCACTCGGTAGCTGTCAAACTGAGGCGGCAATAGTCATTACAGAACCAGAGGGCTTTGGGACCAAGACATTGGGACTGCACCAAGGACTCCGGGAGGGCTCAATTACCCCTCTTTTCAACCTCCTCCACTAAAGCCTGCAGGCGGTCCTCGGGCCCAGATGCGCTGTATTGTGTTCTGTGCCCATAGATGACCTGCCAGCGGATGAGAGTGTGCCAGCTCCAAAATGGCTTCCGTCTTTGATCGTGGAACTACCAGGAGTTGTTTTACCTTCCCCCTCCGCTGGGTGATGCAGTACAGCAGGCCGTTCCGGACGATGAAATGTGGGAGAGGGTGAGGACCGGGCTGGAGCTCCTGATCCTCCAGGATGCACACTGCTGTACTGGTCACTGGGTACCCTCCGTCGGGCATCGCTCCTGGACCAACCTTCGGAGATATGGCGGCGCTCTCTCCCCACCTCCCGGTGGTAGGTTGCATCCGCCAGCTTGATGACATCCACGAGATCACTCATCGATCTGTGTCCCCTCATGCCAGCTGCTTGTGGGAGAGAACGGAGCAGGTTGTCAACCGCGACTCTCTCCGCTACCTGTCCATGGGGGAGTCCTCCAGCAGCCAGTGTTCCGACAGTCTCATCAGATCGGCTGCCTGGGTTGGCTGGTGAGGCGAGAATTCCCAACGCGTGGAAATGTATGGCAACCGCGGTGGATGATAACCCCATCCGGCCGAGAATTTCTCTTTTCAGGGCATTATAATTCTAGCTATCAGGGAGAGTAAGGTAAAAATACGCTCTCTGAGCCTCCTTAGAGAACAATGGGGCCAGCACCGCAACCCAGGCATCCCAAGGCCAGCCTTCTGTATTGGCCACGGACTCGATGTCATGCAGCATGGAGAGTTAGGGAGACTGTAGGTCTCCCTTGATTGACGTTCTGGTGCCTCTTTTATTCTGCAGGCATAAAAGAAATAAAGGCATAAAATGTGCCAGAGTTCACTGTGTTTTAGCACAACTGAAACTGTGGTGAAACGCGCAGTAAGGTACATAAAAATGGTGTTGCACAAAACGTGCACAGAGGTACATATTTTCATGAGACCAGGTAGCGAAAATGACAGATACATTATTGCGCTGGAAAAGTAAATGTAAAACCATTGAAATTATTTACATTGACTTTTATGGTTTAATTATGCTATTGTTAGGAGACTTAGAAAGGATTTATAATATTTCATTGTCCTGAAATAATTACTTCTTAATAAACTATAATGGCTGTTGTGATTTTCATATAATATATTTTTTTTTCCTCAGGGAAAAGGAGAAATCCCAAGCTTGGTTGCCTGTGATTGAGAAGCATGACATTCCAATTGTTGTTGGAGTTGGGGTTTCGTTGGCATTCATCTTCATTTCCATGGCCTTTTACTCTCTGGTTCAGAAAAATGATCCTGCAGCTGTACCTACAGGGAGGTCAGGTGAGATAAAATGGTAACACTTTCTATGAAGCCTGTATCAATACATTATAAGGGTATTCTTAAGGCATCATATCTTGACATTTTACCTAGTTTACTTAAAGCTGACAAATACCACTTATAAGTAATAATAACAACAATGCAATTTTTTTTCTCAAACACCCATAAGATTTGATGAATGTGTAATATGACACTCTTGCTTTGAATTTTATTCTGTTGACAAGTACCTCTGCAACTACATGTCATTTTCTGTAGAACATATTAGCTAGCTCAATTTAGGGCCAATATTAGAATCACAGGAATCAGTCAAATAACACTCAGCACCTAACCACTCACAAGATGTTGTAAGGTACTGTACAGATCTCAAATAAACAATGTCAAGATATGATATAGTCCACAATAAATGAAGTAGATTTAATATGGTGTTCATTGTGTGTTATAAATAATCATACTCTTAAGTTATAATCACAAATACGTAAATATTATAATGCATTATAATTGTTTTTATGATTATTCAAGACATTTTATAACACATCATAAGGTTTTTTATAATGCATTATAAATACAGGCTTCATAGAAAGTGTGACAGATAAAAGATATATTCTGAAAATAAACCTTGATACTCCTTTTACTCACAGCCTATGATTAGTTCTTAAATAAGAAGTTCAAGTGCATGGAAAAATAATTTAATAAAACCTTTTTTTTTTTCTCATAGCTCTGAGGGTAATAGGTGGGCCTTGCAGGCATGGTGAACGCCTTGCGATGGAAAGGACATATGATAACAAGTTAGTCTTGTTGAGAGTAGTTGTATAATGACCCTGTCAGCATTAACTAATTAGTAGTTTTGTATCTTAATGGTGGCACATTTCAGGGCATTTGAAGATGATAATTTGCTAGCTGTCATTGAGCAAAGCCCCAACACATCGGAGACAAGAGCACTCCCAACAGAAGGCAGCCCATCCACCTTGATGATGGGACCACCGTCCGATGACTTGCAAGATGGTGTCCAGTCCACCCAGGATATGCCAGTTATTGTGGAGACTCACCCAGAGCCTAGAGAGGAAGACCAGGTCAGAACCTTTATGGTCCTTTTGACCTCTTTAACAAATTTTATACCAAACACATGAAGGAGAATATTTTGATACCTGATACTGAATGTCTCTTTATGTTCACCAAGGCTGCAAATGTTGATCCAAAATAAAGTACAAAAAGTACACAGTCTTACTTCTAGCGCAGAACTTCTAGTAAATCGTTCTGTTCTGTTCCAATTTTAGACCAATTTCAAAACAGTTTTATCTAAGGTTTTAGAGAAAATTGTTCTTAGCCAATTGCAGATTTTTTGGACCAAAATGTCGTGTTTAAGATTTTTCAGTCTGGCTTTAAAGCTTACAGTACAGAGTGTGTGTTGTTAAAAGTACTTAATGATATATTATTATTATTTAGTGAACTCATGGTTTTAGATCTAACTGCGGCTTTCGATATGGACTGATCACAGGATCCTTATTCCACACCTTGAGAAAATAGTGGGTATTCAGGGTGCTGCTCGTAAGTGGTTGAGATTATTTTTATCACATAGAAATTATTTTTATCACAGAGAAATTTCTCAGTTAATACAGGTCATGCATTTTCATATTCGGCCCCATTGATTTGTAGTGTCCCACAAGGGTCCATTCTTGCCCCTGTTTTATTTCCTATATATAGTCTACCTTGTGGGAATTTTTTTTTTCTGAAAACATGGTATTTAATATGATTTTTATGCAGATTATACACAAATTTATTTGCCTTTGATGAAAAATCATGTATGTTTTATCGAGAGTATGACTGAACTTGTGGTTTGGAGGTCCTACTCTGCCTGAACTGAAATTAGTTGAGTTGACCCCTTTTGGAAACCTGTGGCCAAAAATCCAATGGTCCTTTTTATACCCTCAAATTCCATGAACAAACTAATTCTGATTAGTGGCAAAGGTTAAACCATTTCTTTCTGTTAAAGATTGTGAGAAGGTGACCCATGCCTTTGTGTGATGTGATTCTTGCGATTCTTTGTATGAGGGTGTCTGCCGAACGGCTCTAAACTTTTGCAGTTATTACAGAATGTTGCCTGCCACTAGGCAATACTCGTGGACTTGCAAGTGTCATCATTACCCTTTTTAAAAAAACTAGCATATGCTTTTTAGGTATGTTTTTGAAGCTGGGATGCTGGTTTATGCTGGTCCATTTTGCCAGCACATGACCAGCATAAACCAACAAAAGGAACAGCTTAAACCAGCATCCCAGCTTCAAAACATGCCTACCAGCATAGAGTATGGAGTGATACTGTATGTCTTGTATGCATATTTATGCTTTGATTTGTAGAAACAGCATATCTTTACATTATATCTAACACAGAACTGTGTACGCTGATTGAGTGCACCGGATGAGCTATAAAATGGTGCTACGGTGCCGAATCATTTAGTAAACTCTTTATTTTTTCAAGAAATTTTTTTTACAGAAGCAACGGTCACTTCTATTTCTTCTAGGGGTGGGCATAGATTAATTTTTTTAATCTAGATTAACCTATACTAAAATGGCTCATTTGAGATCTGTCAAAGGCATTCAGAATTTGTGTGCTACCTATTATATTTGAGATATCTGTGTGT
>JAUMHQ010000058.1:19177721-19190557 GCA_032361165.1 Enteromius paludinosus
GATGAGACCAAAGTAGAACTTTTTGGTCTTAACTCCATTCGCCGTGTTTGGAGGAAGAAGAATGATGAGTATCATCCTAATAATACCATACCTACAGTGAAGCATCGTGCTCTGGGGGTGTTTTTCTGCACAGGGGACGGGACGACTGCACTGTATTAAGGAGAGGATGAACGGAGCCATGTATTGTGACATATTGGGCAAAAACCTCCTTTCCTCAGTTCCTCAGATCATTAAAGATGGGTCATGGCTGGGTCTTCCAACATGACAATGACCCAAAGCACACAGCAAGGAAAACCAAGCAGTGGCTCCGTAAGAAGCGTATCAAGGTTCTGGAGTGGTCTAGCCAGTCTCCAGGCCTAAATCCAATTGAAAATCTTTGGAGGGAGCTGAAACTGAGCTGTTGCTCAGCGACAGCCACGAAACCTGACGGAAGATCTGTATGGAGGAGGGTGCCAGAATCCCTCCTGCAGTGAAGGACTACAGGAACCCTTTGACCTCTGTAATTGTTAACAAAGGCTTCTGTACCAAAAATTAACATTTTTTCACTCAAGTGATCAAATGCTTACGTGACACAGTAATTCCCAAATAAATTGTTAAAAAATCATACAATGTTATTTCCGGATGTTCTTTTTAGATTCTGTCTCTCACAGTGGAAATGCACCTATGCTGAAAATTGTCCACCCCTCCATGATTTCTAAGTAAGATAACTTGCAAAACCACAGGGTGATCAAATACTTATTGACCTAACTGTATACACACACACACACACATATACAGTATATGTATATATATATATGTATATATAAATTATTGAGCAATTTCATAGAAAAAAAAATAATTGTACAGTTTCATATTTTGTTGCATCTTGAAATGAATGGTTCTGTATCCATCTGTGTTGTTAGTTATTTGTTCTGTCAGGAAGATAACTGAGCCTTTAAATATAATAGATCCTTTATAATAGATATGCTCATAAATCAAGAACAAGGCATTCATATCTGTATTTATAAACTGCTTACTAATGACTAATGTTGGAACAATGCTTTATAAAAGTTGAACTGACTATTAACTAATGCTTAACTAATGATTTATAGCATGTAGTTATTATAAAGTGTTACCACTTTGCTGTTTTTTTATACAAGCATATTGCATATGAGTCCTCTCTGCTCCAGTTCTGCATCCTACCACATGCAGTCATTAAGTACTATTAAGATATGTCCACTATAACATACATTCAGAAAAGGATAATATTTTGAAACACAAATAACTTTATGGCTTCGAAAGCTAAATTTATTATTTCTGACACTTTAAAAAACAATATATTTGTGATATTAATAGTAAAAAAACAAACATTTAAAAGGATGCAGTGTAAGAAGTGGTTCCTAGCATAGCAGCCAATCAAATATCACTAGAAAGCCCAGGATGTCCTCACACAAGGTCCACTACAGAGGACACAAGTCAATGGGTGGGGTCTCAGGAGGATATATATATGTATGTATATATAAAATCAAAGACAGTCATTTTAATGTGTTTCATTAGGATGACCAAAACTGCATTGCTGATACAATAACACATTCTGAAATTTTAAATAAAAATTAATCACATTAACAAATTAAATAGCAGTATTGGAGAATAAAATATAGTAGCAAAATAAAATGAAAATAAAAGTAACAGTTCAGAATAAACGAAGAATGATAACAACTGTAATAAAAACACTATGATACTTTAATAATAGTAGTTTTTTATTGACCAATTTTACTTTTAATGTTTACAGGTACAGACCGGTTAAAGACTGCGGTCGCTCTGTCTCTCGTTGTTTAGACGGTGTGTTTCATCTTGTCTCTCGAGGAAGGCAATAGACTGTATAGTTATCACCTGAATAGGATGAGATCCTTCCCACAAACTATACAACCTACTACCTCAGCTCGTGGAGACACAGATCTTCAGGATGGAGAAGATACAGGACCAACGAAGAGGCTCAAAAGCGTCTGATGCGCTGTCTTCAGTAGACAGCTGGTTAATCTGCCTCCGTAAGAAAGACAGTAGATTGTATAGTTATCTCAAAGGGAGGTTTTATACTCCACAACTATTCAATCTACTACCTCAGCTTTAGGGACAGAGACAAACATGCACTGGTGAATCTGCACAGGGATGAACAAAAATGCATTAGGAGTCAAACAATTTCAATTCATCTTAAACAAACTGCAGTTGGATACTTTTCATTAGGTTAAAAGCAACAGAAAATACAGCTAACACAATGATTTTTGACAGCTTAAAACAAAGCTTGATTTTAAAATGAAACACTTGCTCCGTCTCCACGTTTCTTGTCGTTCACAATGACTATCAAAGTGCAGAAGGAAATTTGGAAGTCGTTGATTCTATTTCAGTATATCCTTATTTGCGTCTTCCTGATTTCCTTTTAAGAGATTAGCGAAATAATCAACAAGTCGCAGGAGCAGCGGGCTTATGTGTTGGACCTGCAGGAGACACAAGCTTGTGCTGTTGCATGCCGTTTAATTGCCTGAAGTAAATCACTGCATTTGTACGCGGCTTTCCCAGCTGTCTGCCTTTAAATAACACTACATGTTGTCTGTTAGCAAAGCATGAAAGGGAGGGAAAAAGACCAAACAAAATGGCTGCCTTCCTGCCATCTTAAATGAGTGTGCAGTTACAAGAACGCCTGTGAAGATCAAACTGTCTTAGGCTACTTATTTCAAGAAGCTGAATGATTGCATAACTGCAATATGCATCAATACCTGTGCACAACGATTGTGGCAGTACAGTAATACCATGGTACTGTTTGATTGCTACATTTTTGGTAAGCAGTGTACGGTAATTAAAAGAAAAACGGTTACATTTATTTGTATGATTTTATGATATTATAATTATTTTACGGTCACACCATCGTACTTTTTAGAGCTAAATCATGATACTTTTTAAGGAGCTAAATTATGACTAAACATATGATTTAATAATAATAATAATAATAATAATATAAGGTGTATGTTTTTCCTGCGTAGTGTTTTTCTTAAAATCCACAATATTTTTTTTTTTCATGAATAGAAAGTTCAAGGGTAACACATTTTTTTTTAATACATAAATGTTTCATAATATTTTAAATATCTTTACCATCACTTTTGATCAATTTAATCCACTCTTGCTGAATAAATAATTTTATGTGTTTTACAAAGTAGCATATTAGAATGATTTCTGAAAGATCATGTGCCACTGAAGACTGGAGTAATGATGTCGAACATTCAGCTTTGACCACAGGAATTAATTACAAGTTGTTATTTTAAATTGTAATAATATTACACATATTTAAATGTATTTTGGACAAATAAATGCAGATTTGGTGAGCATGAGAGACTTTACAAATGATATAATTGCAAACTTTTTACTGATTAAATTATTATTAAAAATAATTAAAGCACTGCAAAAAAAAATTAGGTAATGGTTATGTTAAATGTTAGAATGTTTCAATGTTTAAAAATGCAAATGAGGCTAATTTGCATACATTTCTACACTGGATGAAGTCAGATTCATTAATTAACACAGTTACAATCCACTGTAATACTGGTCTTAATAATGGTCATTATCACAAAATAAACTCATTCAGAGTCAATCAGACCTGTTGAAGTCACTCTGTTGTGTGATAATTAAACACACACACACACACACACATATATATATATATATATATATATATATGAAATTTAAATGTTTGCATTGTTATAATACACAGATGACAGTGTCCCAGCATGATGGTGCTGTGGTAATGTCTGGCAGACGGGGGTCACCAGGGCGAGCCGAAAGAATGGACTGCCATGGCAAAGGGGCGGGACGGCGGCACAGAGTCTTTGCATAAATTAGCATGAGAACCGAGGAACTGAAAGACACTGGAGCAGGGCATTAACAGTCGGAATTCTTCTTTGGCCTAATTAATGGCAGTGATTGAAATGTTTTGGCCTGGCAGTTGGCCGAGACGGCGGGGCAGTGTGAAACAGACCCGGCCGAGAGTCTCATAATTGAGATGTCGGATCAGTTAAAGGGCTGAGAAATTAAAAAAATGATGCACTGCAAAATATAATTCTCTTACTTAGCATTTTTGTCTCATTTAAAATCGTAACATTCTTAAGTCAAAATATATTTATTTTAGACAGATTCGTATTTCAGATTGACACTCTGTGACTTGCTGCATTAGCTGTGTGGACACAAGAAATCATGGATATGATTCAAAGGTTGAATAATTTTAAAAAGTAACACTCAGTAGCTACCATTGTGATCAAAAATTACAGTGGGAAAAAAATAGCTCATATGCAAATTTTATAAATATTACATAATTTGAATGCAAATCAACCCAAAACGAGAAAAATATGTGCCAATGGGGTCAAAAAATAAACCTGATTCAAAGGGCAAACCAGAATGAGTTTTTTCTCACCTCATATGCGCATTTTTTTGTTGTAGTTTTTTTTTTTAGTTTTGATACATTTGAAATCCTGCTAATATCATTTTGCATCTCATGTAAATATATCTTGATTTAATGTTAATGCTTAAAATTAGCATGTGTGCTATATAAATAGTTTTAAATAATTTGTGTTGATTGCAATAGAGTCTGATGTTAGCATGTTGCTAAGCTAACTTGCTACGTTGATTTAATTGCACAAATATTGGGTGAAATACATTTTTAATCCAATTTTAGATTTGACTTTTCATTAATGTAATGTTTCTTATCACTGTTTCCCTTTGTCTTCCAGCTTATTGCAGTGTGTTATAGGATTGTCTTACTCAGGAAGGATGCAAGATTCTGTCCAAAACAAGATACTTTATGAAGCACCATAATGCATTTTTTTTGGGGTGTGCTTATGATGCATAAAATATCATCTAGTTAGGTTTGCTGTGTTTATCTGGTCCTATGCCCTCGTTTGATGTTTGTTATTCCATCCCAGTATATGGTCCACGTCTCACTGAAGTCCATGGATCATTACACAAAGTAATGGCTATGTCAACATGAGGCTAAATCTTCACATCTTGTGAGTGCTAATATATGCAAAGCTCTACATAAACACTAAAAGGCGTTAGAACTTGAACTCTTTCCTTCACATATGTAGAGCTCAGTCATATCTGCCATCCAAACAGCATTTGGTATGACATATTCGTCAGTGAGATACCTGTGATAAACAAGCGGAAGTGGTTTTGTTTCTACAACCTCAGTCTCGCGGTTAAACACAAAGGTGTTCGTTTTTTATTTCACCTCTGCTGTCAACATTTCCACATGTGTTTATATCTATTTTATATATACAGGTATATATATATATATTTACCTGTATATATAAACACACACACAGTATATATCTTTAAAAAAATATATTTACATATCTTTGCATTTAAATAGTTATAATCTCAGATTTTATATTATATATAAATACATTTAATATATAAACATAAAATATTAATCTTAATCTTATATACATGCATGTGTTTGCATTTATATATACATAATAAATTACACACACATATCTTAAATTGTAAAGAAAAACTTCTATTTTGGATGCGATTAATCATTTGACAGCACTAATAAATAAACAAATATATATAAAAAGATAAAAGGCTATGAAGACATTTGATATTTTTTGGTTAATGTGCACAGATGCTTTACAAACTATAAGACCAGGATTTTGTATTTAGAAAGTAAATGGGGTCAAATTGCATTTCTCTTTCAACCATATGCAACCTAATATGCCGATTTAGCACCAAATACACATCTTTTTGTTATTTTATCTAGAAAAGCAAAAAGTACTGCACTACAGCATTGTGAGCGGAGGAAGATTTTCTGCATATTTGCATGCTAATCATCAGTAAATGTAATTAAATGCATTGTGAGCTTTACGAAAGTGAGTAAATATAGTCCTACCTGCTCAGTAAAAGCGAGATGACACTTCACTTCCCACATCTGAATTAGTACTGTTATCTGCACCATTGTCTTTAAACCCACGGTTGTGCAGCCGTGCAAATCCAGAGGCCTTTTTAACACGCTTATCATTTGCAGCGTATGTTTGTGTCTGTCTGTGCAAACTTTCTTCAGATATTTTTTCAAAAGATGCATGTTAAAATGTTAACATTTTCAACGACCTTGCACTTTAAACGTCACGTCAATGTAATTATATGCATCGTGATCGTTAGTAGAGTCAGTAAATATAGTTCTACCTGCTCATTTGAAGTGGGATGGCACTTCACTTCCCACATCTAAATGAGTAAAATGATCTATTTATGCGACGTGTTTAAACCCACGGGTGTGCAGTGGTGCAAAACCAAAGGCCTTTTTAACACGCTTATCATTTCTAGCGACCCCTGACAATCTGCAGAACTTCAGCTCTACGCCCTGGATGCAAAAATAGCAATTCTAAACAGGAAGTGCCTGTTGACCTTGTTTGCGTTTGCGTTCAGTGTAAGTTCAGCACTTATCAATGCGATAGCTGTATTGCAAACAGATGCAGCTTGCAACATTCAGCAGTGCGGTTGCAAAAATAGCGCTTTTTGCATGTGATTTGTTGAATTAAAAATTCGTTTTGGAGTACATCATACAAGGAAATCCTGTTTCCCTTTTATTTTGTATTTAATTCAATGTTTAAAACTCTTTCTACACCATTTTTTTCTGTGTTGCAGTGTAGTGAAACTATTTGATTTGTCATTGCGTTTGTTGACACTTGTTAATTGATTGTAATAAAACACCGAAACTAACACTAAAAATTTAAGTAATTTCTGCCCTGAGGTTGCAAAAATAATTATTGCTTCCAAATAGATTTCTTCTAACACTGGCTGCATGCTTTATTTCACCATAAAAACAGATAGTCCCGCCCACAAACTCACACCATTGGTCAAGAAGGTCAGGATTGTCAAGTAAGCGTTCAGCTAGCGCAAAAAAAGCCTAAGTACTGTTTGGTTTTTTTGGGTTTTTTTTCAGGGAAATCAACACCTCAATAGCTTACTTATAGTTGTCACATTGATCAAAGGCAGAATAAAGTATTTTAACACTGAAAATACAGTGAACTTTGAATGAACATTTATGCATGCAGCATGTGCAAGTAAGAAGCCATGTGCTTTCGAAAGCTCATGACTTCATCTGTTGTTAACTCTTTCTTTTCGATACCTGTGAGACAAATGTGATCTGCACTGCTACAAAATGAGCCCTCGAGTCACAGTAGCGACAAATACCTGCTCTGGTTAGTGTCAGCGATTACAGCTGGATGTCCCAGGGTTCGGCTGCTATCCACAAGGCTCTTTTTCTTCACACTGTGATGCTGTTTGTTGTGTTGTTGCTTCATAATTGCAGGAGATTACCGAAATATTTTTCTCGATAAAGGGTCTGTGACTTTGTTCCTGGTTACCACACCGACACACAGAGAGAAAGAGGGGGAGAGAGAGAGAGAGAGCACAAAAATAGCAGGAAGTAGAGAGGGCAGGCCAGAAAAAAAAAGAATCATCAAGTAACGTGACAAGTTCATCTGAGGATAGTGAGGGAGGGGAGGAGGAAGTGTTTTCATTTTTTTCATCTATCACTCCACCCACCACCTTACTGCTTTTTTTTCTTACTCTGTTTTCTCTTTGTACAGTGTTCAGGGCAGTTTTCATTTACAATAGTTTCGACGTCTCTAAAAGAATTACGGTTTCTTCGCTGGCTGTGTTAATGAACTAACCACAAGTAGTTAGACTAAATACAAAACGTGAGGTGCTTTGGAATGGAAATGCAATGCATAGTCAAAAATCTCCAAATGTGTTTTTAGACACATCAAGTGTGCTTTAATCTTATTTGTATTTTTTATTTTTTTTTATCGTTTATACAAGTATAATGATTTAACCTGTTTGTGTAAATTTACGGTGCCTTTAAAGTCTGAAAATTCAGAAAAAACATGTCTATATCGATCTATCTATATATATGGATTGAGGTTTTTTAATTAAAATTACATTTTGAATTACAGTACAGAATTTTAATTTAATTTGCATACGAAAACATACACGTACGCTTCCGAAAGATCACCTAGGGTGCATTGATCTGATCCAAATTACAGTTCAAAAATATATATATTATGCATATTAAATTGAAAACAATATAATATATAGAAAATATTATATTATATTTCACATAATTTAGTCTCATTCTTGACTTTTTACAGTAGGTTCTTCACTGTGGTCTCAGTGTTAGTCATATCTAACGCTCAGTTCCTCCAAATATGTAAGACTAGAGGAAGAATAGATTTGTATGTGGTCTACCGCTTAACAGTCAACCTAGAAATATAAATAACAATTATGAATCGTTTTTTTGTGAGATTGTAGGTTTTATTTTCGTCTCTTGGCAGGTAAAGCGCTGCTCTTTGTTTTGAAGGCCTCAGACGTTTAACTTAACACAAAAGAGCGTATTTACCCTCCACTGTACTGTAAACAGCAAACCGCATGTTTGTATAGCCTCTGAAAACATTTTTTTAAAAGCTATTATGCAAACAGGTTGCATAAAAAAGAAACAGTGGTCATGCACTGCTGCAAGCCAAACAAAACCAAGCAAAATCACTCGCGTCTATTACTTTTGCTCAAGCACATTTGGAGCTCATCTAACAATATTAGTTTTTTATGAGAAGAAACGTCTCGTCGGATGGAAATGAAACACGCAGCGGCAGATAAACGACACGTGCTGGAGGAAGACGAGGATGAGGAGCAGCGAAAGACAGAGGAAAAAAAAGAAAGAAAGCATTCGAACGAAAATCAAATGCTGGAAGTACCTGAGCGAGAGCTTTTCGTGGGACGTCGTCGGACACTCCGGATGGGCTAAAAAGTACGACTGCACTCTTCGACGACTGAAAAATAAAAGACAGCAGGGAGGAAGAACGAAGAGGAGAGTGCGTTTTCACGTCGCTCGCAAGACAAGGGGAAAAGCAGAAAGAGAGGTGTGCAAGCGAACAGCCCTTCTCGCATGAACCCCTGCCAGCACTGAGCAGATTCAGCTATGCCCTCCTATTCGCCTGCCCACTTCAGCCTCGCTGCCAAGAGAGAGAGGTCACAACAGCACGAGAAAGGAAAAGAAAACAAGGCGGCAACTCTTGCGACCACCTTGTGGCTCGCTCTTTGGCTTCGTCTGTTGTTGTTGGGTTAGCAGATAGCCCTCCATGTTTAATACCTCTGTGGGTGTTGGCACGAAATGCTAAACACCGTCACCTGGCTCGGGCCCGGAGGCGAGGAGTGGAACTTGGTCAGAAACCAAGCGAAATAAGCAAATCTCAACTGATCCCTCAGGAGCGTGAAGCTGCGAGAGAAAATGTTGATATCAGGCACATGTACTTACTTAATCACGATCTGAAACGCGTCCCGACATAAAGAGTTAAGGCTCCCGAACGAGTCTTTTGTCAGCGCTTGGCATCTGTCCCAAGTACAAGCCTTTCGATTCCTGTTTTACAGAAGTCGTTCGCAGCATCTTTAGCTGTCCTCCCGTTGCCTGCAATGCACGCTGATGTTAATCCATAGGCATTTGAAAGCAAGTCCACGATTGTCAGCTTTCCCAGGTGAAACCAATACAAGCTCATTTTCCACCCCCCCCCTGAAAACTTTGAGTCCTTTTCGAAGAGTTCTTGCTGTGCCGAAGCAGGAGGGCAGAGTGAGAAAGTTAAACCCGGGGCGCCAGGACAAAGAGCGCTAGACAGCGACTTGTCACAGCACTCGTGGTGAAAGTTTGTGGTAACACTCTACTATATCCTGCTCAGCTGTGGAGAAAGCACGACACAGCCAGACTAGTGCGATAATCCAGCGTCACCCTGCCTAAAAGCGTGCCGTCCCTTTCCTGACAGCACAGGGATGGTGTCAGAAAGAGAGAGAAAGTGTTGCAATCGTCCTGTCTTCTTCTCCTTTCAGGCATTGTCATGGGCAGCACAGTGTGTGACGTCAGCGCCCCCCTTTCGTCCTTTTGTTATTTGTCCATTTATGTCTCAAAGTACTGTCCTCTTGTCGCATTTTCTCTCACTTTTGCTCTGTAAAGTCTCTGGAGGGAAAGAAAGAACCGTTTCTTGCACCCGACTTTGGGAGAGAGAGAGAGAGAGAAAGAGACACGGATATAAATAAAGCACAAGAGCGCAAGTGAATAGGGAAAGAGAAGCTGCCCTTACAAATCTCTCAGTCTGTCTTCCTGCCTTCCGACCGGAGCGCTTGTAAAACTTTCAGCTGTGGCGTCCAGGGCCGGCCTCCATTGGCACCGGTTCAAGAAGAGAGCTGGCTGCATCTAATGCTCCCGCTGGCTGTCTCGGAGGAAGACAAGCTCACAGAGAGAGAGAGGGAGAGAGAGAGAGAAAGGGGGTCGGGCTGGTACCCATGAGGAGGGTGTCGGAGCGGACAGTAGGTCAGGGTAAGGGGGGGCGGCAGAGGTGGCAGCTGCTCTGGGAGTTCAGACAGGGAGCATGAACCAGAGCAGAAAGAGGACACTCTACATCCCAAAGTTCTCCATTACCGGTGATGCTCTGCACTCTTAAAAATAAAGTCTGCAAAAGGTTTCATAGAAGAAAAAATTCTGGTTCCCCAAAGAACAGGTCTTAAAAGAACTAGAAACTAGAACTAGAAAGACTTGTTCGAAGTTAAAGAGATAGATGGTTAGATCTTCTAAACCTAGAAGGTTTCTTTGAACAGAAAGTTCAAGAGAACAGCATTCATTTGAAATCCTTTGCAACCTTATTTATGTCTTTATTGCCACCTTGCTGGATAAAATTTCTTATTAAAAAATTGCACCAACCCAAAACATGTTTTCTGAGCTTCCATAATTCCACTCAGATGGCATTATCCAGGTCATGTTCATCCAGGACTGCTTGGACCAACTGGACATTGCCATTGAGCTGAATGGAAATGCTAACTAATATCTCCTTCAGGTATATTAAAACTCATTTGGTCAGGATAAAGTGTTTTTTAAACTCTACTTAACCTTAAGAAAAGCAAGTTTTTTGTTACATAAAAATTATATATATTTTTTTTATTTCAGGGCTTTATTCCACCTTTAACAACTCAGAGCTACATGTGACCTCATCTGACAGTGCTCTAGATGGCAAATTGGCTCTGATAGACAGATAGTCCTGCCTTTTTCTGGGAGACCTCGCCAAATGGCCCAAACTGCCTTAATGACACATAATGGCTGGAGCTGAAGGACGGCTACTGGGGAACGTCTCAGGCACTGGGGGGACGCTGCAGGGTCTAATAGTCTCTTCGGCGCCAACAGCTGAAGGACGTGGCCTCTCCCAAAGGAGCTATTACCCTGAGTCCCTCCACACTGATGTCATCCTGTGTAACGCAACGCCGAAGCTGCGGAGAGAACCAAAGTTCTGTTCACTTCCCCCATCTGTATGCAGTGACATTCATGTGAAATAAGGACACAATGAAAGCCACTTGATTTTAGCAATACCGTCAGAAACTTGTCTTCTGCTTTGGAAGTGTATAATTGGGCAGGCTTGGTGACTTTCAGTGCAGTCCTTGCACATTTCTCATTTGCACATTGAATTAACATTTCAGCTACGATTTCTGTGGTTACATTGTTTGCATAAGACCTAATTGTGCTGGAGCATAATGTTTTGTACATTGTATGCCTTCATCGTCTGTGCAAATAGGACTTACAGATGTTGATGTGGTAGGATCTTTTGGGAATCACTAGTTTGTTTTGAGGGTTATTAGGGTGTTCTGGGTTTCTAGGGCGTTGCTGGGTGGTTGATAGGATGGTATGAGGGTTGTGGTTAAGTGGTTGCTAATGTGTTCTAGGCATTGCTCTGTGGTTCTTAGGATGTTCTGGGTGTTGCTAGATTCAGTACAGTTCTAAAACACCCCTGCTTAGTAAACTGAAATACTTTATGTACTGTTATTATTTGTTAGTTTCAAGTAGACTTAAGACACTGCATATACATGTGCCTTTTATGCATTATTCATCATCACAAGCATGGCACCTGAATGAGGTCTTATATCCACTTTTACAATCTTGTATTACAGATCATGTTTCCATTTTACTTTCGGTGCGATGTTCCCGAGGGCAATATCACATGGTCTTTAAAAATCATTAAGGGTAATCAGCCCCTGACAAAACCGCACAGGTTTGAGTTAACCGTTCATTGACCAGCTGGTGACAATTTGGCATAGTTACCGCATTGCACAACAGGGACCGAGCAGAAGTGTACAGAAAGGTTGAAGAATGCAACATGTCAAAAGCTGATTAATTTTTCTGTAAACAAATACTTATTTTACATATAAACTAGTGTTATTAAATTGCGCTTTTTAACCTGTGTTTTTCTGGATCTTGGATCATTTCAGTTGTATTGCTGTCTATGGAGGGTCAGATGACTCTCTGATATCATCAGAAGTATCTTAATTTGTGTTCTGAAGATGAACGGAGGTCTTTGCAACGACATGAGTAATTAGTTACCGATTAATGACATTTTTGGGAGAACTAACCCTTTAACACCACTTAGAACATCCAAGATACTGCAAAAAAGCCCTAGTTGCAACTTTCTAATAACTATTAGTACCTTTGCATTGATAAAGGAACACATGTTCAGAACACCATAGGAACCAGTGATGCGCTGGTCAATGTGTGAACAACCCGAACCCGACCGACGTTGTCAATTAACCCACCCGCAACTCGGACCACAAAAAAAAGAGAAAATACCGTACCCGACCCGCTTCCTTACCCGCATTTTTTTTCCAAATGGTGCGCTCGCTGACGTGCTGCGCTCAGAGCTCGTGGTGTGCGCGGCAAGAGCAGGCAGTTCTTGAGGCGACCCATCATTTTCCATTTCAGCTGTCTAGATGCATATTACTGATGAATGCGATGT
>JAUMHQ010000058.1:19201335-19223978 GCA_032361165.1 Enteromius paludinosus
TGTTTCATTCTAGGGTCAAATTCTAGGGTTGTAAATGGACCTGTAAAACCGTTTCTGGGCATTTCTTCCCCTTACCTTCCACATACCTTCTATGTACATATCAGAGAACAATTTAAAATATTCTCCCAATGCATTCTATGGCACCTTTAATATTTTTAGCTCAGTTTGAACATTGGTGAGATCTTTCAAAACCTCTAGTGAGATAATTGTGTAATAGTATCTTTTTTAATGAAAAAAACAAACAAACAATTTGCTCTTCATTTTGTCTCGCTGTCTACAGAAGACAACAGGATAAAAGCATGACATTTGAAAAGCAAACTGTACCTGATTTTACTTATATGTTTATTGCAAAACAGATTCTACAGAAGATGATGAGGAGGAGGAGGAGGATGAAGACACCACACCTCAGAAGAAGACAAAGAAAAAGACTTCAAAAGAAAGTTCTAATGGAAAGGAAAAAGAAAAGGAAAAAGACAAGAAGTCCAAATCAAAAGGTGTCGTCTATTTATTCTGCTTTAAGTATAACAGAGTTACAGATTCAGGAGCTTGACTTATTTATGTTTGTTTCACAAAGATGTCAAAGAGGATGTAGATAGTAAAGGGAAATCAAAATCCAAGAAGAAGGAACCAGCCTCCATGTTTCAGATAAATGGAGACAAGCCTGAAACCAAGAGTAAAAAGAAAGGTAAAGTTTTGAGAGCTCTTCTATATAATTGTCTATTTGTTGATTCCGAATAATGCAAATATTTTGCAAATGTGACATAAAGCGGCTGCCAAATCTGAGAGTGAAGATGAGAGCGAACCAGAAACCAAACCCAGCAAGACCAAGAAGAAGAGCAGCTCGAACCCGGCCTCCATGTTTCAGACCGGAGGGGACAAAGACAAAGACAAGGACAAAAAGACAAAAAAGACCAAAAGTGAGTTCTGGTACCACATACTAACTATTAGAAACTTTGCAAGAATATGTCAACTAATTCTACTAACCTTTAACCTACCCTAACAGTCTACTCTGAGAGTTAGTTGACATGTAGTTGCAAATTAAGGAGTTTTAGTTGACATGTAGTTACAGAATGACTTACAGTATAGTTAGTAGAATGTCTAAAGTGGACTATATAAAGTCTTAATAAAGTGTAACCGAAATGAATAAGTTAAATGATATCTGCATTGCTTATTTTTTTTCTGAATAGCTAAAAATAATGAAGTTAAGGGACCAAATGGAGGGTTATAGTACGCCATAGCATGAGGAAATATAATTATCTAATAATATGTCTGAACTGATTTGTTTGGATTGTTTCTCATCCTCAGGTACTGCTAAAGCAGAAGAGACGGAGGAATCTGATTCAGAAGTCACACAGAAAAAGAAAAAGGGCAAAGGGAAGAAAGGCAAAAAGGTGAATTCATTATATCTCACTTTATTCTCGTTCTGCTTTTTTTATGAGCATTTTTCTCTAGCAACAACAGCGCACATGTTGTTTTTGGGTAGGAACTATGATTACTGTGGTAACAGTGTCTAAGATCATCCCCTCTCTTCTTCCTGTGAAGGAGGAGCGAGCACCTTCTCCTCCCATCGAGTTTGACAATCTGGAGGAGTTTGTGCTTCAGCCTGCAGAGCAGGGCGTCACGGTGAGGTGTAAAGTGACCCGGGACAAGAGAGGGATGGACCGAGGCCTTTACCCAACATACTACCTGCACCTGGACAACGAGAAGAAAGTATAACATCTATATTTATCTGTATAGGCCTTCATGGTGTGGATTTTGTGGAAGAAGTCAAATATGTGGACCAAGACTGCATTTGTTTGATCAAACAGTAAAAACAGTAATATTGTGAAATATGTTTAGATATAATTGGTTTCTATGCGATTATTCTTGTGGTGTAAAGCTGAATTGTAACACTTCATATTAGGTGGCCTTAATTACTTACATAAAAAAGAAGTATAATGTACTTTTTGTGTTCATATTGTATTGCAAATCACTTTTGCTGCTACTAAGGTGGGATATGGGTAAGGTTAGGGACAGGTCTGGTGGTATGGGTAGGTTTAAGGGTTAAGTGCAGTGTATCAAATGGTTAATTTAAATGTACGTATGTAGTAGTTAAGGCCAACTAATTAAAAGTGGGGCCAGCTGAATGGTCTTCAGTGTCACATGACATTTTAATATACTGATTTGCTGCTCAAGAAACATTTTTGATTATTATCAGTGTTGTGTAGCTTCATATTTTTGTGAAAACAGTGATATATTTTTTATAATTCTTAATCGCATTTATTTAAATAGAAATCTTTTGTAACATTGTATGCTTGTAATGTCACTTCTGATCAATGTCATGCATCATTGGTGCATAAAAATATATTATAAAAAAAATATATATATTT
This sequence comes from Enteromius paludinosus, assembly GCA_032361165.1. Lineage (NCBI taxonomy): Eukaryota > Metazoa > Chordata > Actinopteri > Cypriniformes > Cyprinidae > Enteromius > Enteromius paludinosus. Next base: position 19,203,705 of record JAUMHQ010000058.1, read on the forward strand.
AAAATTAGTTAATTAATATTATTTATATTAAAAAAAAACAATAATCTCAAAAGATGATCTGATTAAAAAAAATGGCCCAGTATCTGGAATAGTTTGAATTCAGATGTAACAAATTCTGATGTCCATCTTACATCCAGGTATTTTTGTTAGCGGGAAGGAAGAGGAAAAAAAGCACAACCTCAAACTACTTGATCTCTATCGACCCGACTGACCTCTCCAGAGGAGGGGAGAACTTCATTGGGAAGCTGAGGTAAGTGGGTTTGTTTGCTGCTCCTCTTGGACTGTTTTTACAGGTCTATAACACAGTCTCTTTGATTTCTGCATGTATTTTTCAGGTCAAATCTAATGGGAACTAAGTTCACGGTGTTTGATAATGCACTGCATCCGGACAGAGCTCTGCCGGACATGTCTAACGCGCGGCAAGAATTAGCTGCTATCATCTATGTAAGCCAACATCCACTATAATCCTGGTTGAAACACTAATCAGTTACTTAATGCATGTTATATTTTACTAATGTTAATTTGCTTCATGGCTTTAGGAAACAAATGTTTTGGGCATGAAAGGACCAAGGCGAATGATTATAATTATTCCTGGCATGAACAAAGGCGGAGAACGAGTCCCCATACGACCACGTAGTGTAAGCTAAACACAAATGTTGTTTATGATTATTTATTAGAATTTATTTATTTATATATAATTAATTGTAAATATTTTTATTGATTCATTTGACTTTTTTAAATGTATTATTTGTTAAAATGACATCTGAATATACTGCATCCCAACAGGAAAATGATGGCCTCCTCATTAGACATCAAAACAGAAATATGGAAAACTTGATAGAGCTGCGCAATAAGACGCCGGTGTGGAATGAAGATACGGCTTCACACGTGCTAAACTTCAACGGCAGAGTCACACAGGCCTCCATCAAAAATTTCCAGATCGTGCATAACAAAGACCGTAAGTAACTTAACCGTATCTCTCTGGAGCTATGGTTGTATATTTCTCTAAAACAAAAGGCATACTTGAATGCTTCTCATTTTGTGTCATGCGGAACAAGCATAATTGCAAATGTAAAGAGTATTTTAATATTGTTTTATAATGTTGAAAAATATTTTTCTTTTTAATTTTTTAATTTTAATTTGACATTTTTTATGTCCTTTTTTCCTTTTAATTAATTAATTTTAATAAAGTTTTAAAATATTTTTATTCAGTATTTATTTATTACTTCCGCTTTAGTTTTAGTATTTATTTAAGTATGTTTTTTAAATCTAACGTTTATATTTTATTTCAGCTTTATTTTAATCAACAAAAACTGTAACCGTTTTAGCTAACAATTTCAATGGTGGTACTAAAATCAACATGATCATGGGCCATATTCTGATAACTAATACACTTACGTTGTTTTAAATAAAATTATCTGTCAAATATGTTTATGCAAAGCACCTGACTTTATTGTTTTCCAGTGTAAAAAAAGAGTGCCAGAAATCATATTAGCTGCTATTTTATTCTCTCTTGATTTGTAATTGTGAAAAGTGAAGACATTTGTGCACAAAAATGAATTAAAAATGCATATTTGTAGATATTTCATACATATACTGCATACTGTTTCACTATTTGTATGTACTAGTATGAAGTGTGCAGTATACACTGTGCAATATGCAGTGCATTTTCAACAGTCTGATGTTGAAAAATACATGCAAAATGAATGTATTGTAAAATCAGTGTTAGTGTTGGTATGTTTGCTAAGCAAATAAGTCATTTCATGAGCCTTTTTTGCGCTTTGTTTCAGAGGACTACATTGTGATGCAGTTTGGGAGAGTAGCAGACGATGCCTTCACTCTGGACTACAGGTATCCTCTGTGTGCCGTACAAGCCTTTGCCATCGCTCTCTCCAGCTTTGATGGCAAAATCGCCTGCGAGTGAAAGCATAAAGACGTCCTGCTGGTGTCTTTTTGTGATTCTGTGACACGTCGCAAATGTGAAGCATTCTCACTCAGCATCAGCTCAATTCACAACAAGACCGAAGCCCATAAATCTGTAAAATAAAGCCACCGTTGCTTGTGGGGTTGCATGATTTTACATGCTACAGATAGATCGGCTGGTGATATCTGCTTGGCCTAAAATCAAGTAACGGTTGAAGAGTTGGTGAACTGAGAAGTGCATTGAGATGTTTGATTTGAGCGTTTAAAAAAAATGCAAATGACCCCTGGTGGTGAGGAGGTCACATTAGACGTGGCGCGTGTTTGAAAAGGGAAAAATAAAGAATGGATTGTGTTTTAGGTTTAGGTTATGCATGCAGTGCAATTAGGAAAAATGTTTTAACACTGCTTTACATTTTAGTAAATCGGGTTAAAAACTTGGTTATCTTTTACTAATAACATGAATAGATTCTTCATACTTCACCCAAAGTTGAACATTTGCTAAAAGTGAACTCGCCCTCAGGCCAACCAAGATGTAACTGAGTTTGTTTCTTGGAGCAATGTAGCATTACGTTACATGCTCACCAAGGATCATCAGGAGTTACTTGTGTTTTTATCAGCTGTTTGGACTGCAGAGCATCCATTGGTGAGCAAAATCTTTTCCCGTGAAGTTTTGGGTGAACAGGTACTTGTGAAAGAAGATTTGTCTATGTATTTTTGGCAGTTGTGCTGTGTTTCGTGTGTGTAACCGTGAAGAACCGCTTATCTGAGAGCAAGCAAGAAAGCGGTTGTCTGTGCAAGTGTGCCGAAAGCCCAAGGCAAGGTCCAGACTTATCAAAGCTGATAGTAAATTTCAGATTTTTGCACATGCCATATCATTGACTGATGCTTGGAGTATGTCAAACATCTCAACCACTCATACAGTTTCTTGCTTACTCAAGCAAGGATGATCTGGTTTAATAAGTGTCATTACAGGAATAACGTGAACTATCACCTGAACATCCGACGTTTGGTGTTTAATTGTTTTGTTTTGCCTTGTACGTGTCATTGTAGTTGATGATTATTTGTGTAGCATAGGATGTATTTGATAAAAACCCATAAAAACCCCATTCTTTCATTTTTACTTGATGTGAATGTAAATGTAGAAAGGAAAACGCAATACTTTTAAATGAAATTAAAGTGTTTGTAAAAATGTGCTTCGTTTTTGAGTTTGTACATCTGGGTGTTGAATGGATGTGTGAAAACCTTTGGCAGTTCAGGTTGCCACAGTTGAAAAAAAAAAATTTGGAAGAAAAATGTATGTACTTTGTACACATTCCTGTTATTTTTGTCCATGTTTCCTCTGCACATTTCCAATTACTTCTCTTTGACTCTGAAATAACTGTCTTTTTCACTTGATGCTACCAAAGCAGCTTTAACATTGAACGTTGATAACCAATAGCCACATAATAGCCAATGTTAGACAAAGTTTTAGGCTTTAACATTATGCTTAAAATTCTTTTCACAAAAGCCACGACGACAATAATAGCAAGTTACATTAGATTTGGAAAATCATTTAAGTAATGAGTTGAAAATGCTGATTTCTAATGCCTTTCTAAATCTGGTAAGGTTAAAAAAACAGATCTTGAAGATAAATAAGGCCAAATGAATGAACTGTATAAAGTATCTGTGGTAGTAGTATCGCTTTAGTTCAAGCTGTGATATTACACTGGGGATCTCTCTTTAAACTTTCAGCCTCAGGCCAGACGATCTGTCACAGCCTGCTGGGTTGGTTGTCCAAACTTGTAGATGTCAGAAAAGTTTACCACGCAGAGTAGCTGTGATATTTTCAGATGCTTCCTCGTCTTGCCCCTGTAGCTTTTTGTAAGCCTTGTCATATTTTAACTTTACTTCGCGAATCTTTACTCTGGACTGTGCTCACATGTTTCAGATTTGGCCTACAGACGGAGCTCTATGCCTGTAGAGATGTATGTTAAAGGAGCATACGTGCATTATAATCTTAGGCTCCGTTCCAGCGTATTACATCACTGAGTTTGACTGTTGTGCTCCCCTGAGACGCTGGTTGTGGTGAAGAGGTTTCACTCTTCATACTCATCACTCTGGAATGTTGAATGGATTCTATTAGAATTCCTGGACGATGAAGAGGATGATGATGGCCTTCTAAGGGTCTGAGAACCATGCAGTTTATGACCTGCAAATATAATCACTTGGATTGTTTTAGATACAGTAATAAGCTCATGTATTAGTTTAAATAAACAATCACTGAAAAACACTTATTTCAATCTAAACTTTTTATTTTATAATAAAAAATTTATTTAAACTTAAATTAGTCATTGTGTTGGTAACATAGGCAAAGTATTTATTTAAAAAAAGCATATTTCCATATTTTATTTTCACATATGAGTAAGTGTGACCCTAAACTTTTCCAAATTTAGTTTCTATTAAATCCACAAAAAAACAAAAGACATTGTAAACATTACATTGTAATTGTTATTAGTCTAATTAGCTTTTAAATGAACGTCGTTTGAAAGTTTATAAAAACATGCAATGATAAAGAAACACTTCAAAACTTTTTGTGAGGTGTAATTTTTTTTTTTTGTCGAGATTATTTGTGCATGTCACATTAAATAAATAATCAGTGCCAGATTACGTTTCAGATATAATCTAATCAATGATAACTGTAAGTGAAAAACGTCACTGCATTAATGTAAACTTGGTATTTATAATTCAATGTACAGTAGCTCAAGTAGCTTTTCTCTTTTCTTCTCTGCGGCCCAAAGTAGGCGGTCCTTTGCAGAAGCCCCCGCCCCCAGCCGTGTTGATTGACGCGCAACGATGGCCCCTCCTTAAAGTTTTTCCCTCCTTCGTTTTCCACTGAAGTGCGTGAATTTCATACCAAACCCATACTTCGCATTCCACCTTTACTGTCAAAACCGGGAGAAATATTACAGAAAACAATAGAGCAGCGAGATAAATATAACTTTAAAGAAATAAACCTCGTCAAGTTCTATCGGTAGAGGTGTTTCTCAATAAAGGTGAGTTTTAGATTCACTCGTTCCCTTTGTCTGATCGCGTTTTTCATGCCGCTGTAGCGAAGTTTTCAGATCTTTGTCATATTTTGCATTTTTCCTCGGAACTCCCTGCGTTGGGTGGGATGAGGGACAGAATTCCGTGTGGATATGCTGTAATTGTGCGTGTGAGAGAGCGAGGAAGGCGATTTCACTTTGATAGCCGGGAACTTTTTGCCTTTGATTTAGACTTTTAAGTTAGAAACATTGTAACGCTTCCATTGTTGCGCGGAGAAGTTGGGACAAAAATGTCATGCTCGTCTGCACAGGCTCTTATTTGCTCTCATAGCATGATTTTGCAAACGCATGTGATTGGAAGTAAAGACATAGGTTTTGTCGTTCCAGAGAATTGTCAGAGAGAAAGTACAGAAGTGTTTGGAGAGATCGTTCAACCCTTTTCCTTCGTTATCAGGTAAGTGTGTGACCGCGGCAAAGTTAGTTTGATGTTTGACATTCGGTTTCAAACCAATTAAACTCTTTGCGCCTGTTATGTTTTTAGCCCAAATTATGTAAGGTCGATGCAAATATATTGGTACTTTACGTTGCACAAGGCTTTATTTCTAGAATTTTTTTATTTATTTATTTTTTATAAATGAACCTTCTAAATTAATTAAACAACATGAAATTATACTACACAACCAATACTAAAATGTTCAGAAAAACATCTTTGTCAATGCACAAGACTTCGTTTTTGAAATTAGCATTTTGTGGGCTTTATAATAATTTTACAACTTTTAATGTAGGAAATAATATTAAACTCTGACACCGTTTGAGGTAAAGGTATCAGACCAACTGTAAACATCTCTAAATATTATTCCTTGTCATGCACAAGACTTGTATTTAAAAAAAAAATTCTTTACTGTTTTTGTGTACAGTACTGAAACTGTATTTTTGATATATGTGTAATATACCGTACCCACTTAAATTCATTAAAATCTGACACCGTTTGAGATAAAGGTTTCAAAATGTTCTCTAAATATTATTAGACCGACTATGTTTGCTTCACTTGACACTGTTAATGCGTTTACTAGATTTAATCTTTACTGATGGGTTTTTAGGGATGTAAATTTAAGAGAGTAGAAGTACATTAAAAATTCTGTTTTTAATTTACAAAATAACTTAATTACATGTAAACTGAAAACAAATCACACACTATGGAGTACAGTGCAGTATTGACTAATTGCGTAAAAACATCATTTGTCATGAAACTGGTTGATATGATAATTGATTTCTGTGGAAACTTTTATATTTGCCTTCAGGCAGTTTTCCATATTGTAGCATCCAGACTTTGAGTATTGAGTATTTTTTTATGTTTTAGATATAATTTTATCTTAATGTCTGTATACCACTGATTATACTATAATTATGATTTTTAGCATTATTGAAACTATTTTGCCAATAAAAATGATTTCCTCAGGTAAAGCAGTGACGTTGAGTGATCCTCCCGCTCAGATTGAGCCTTTCGATATTATCCTTTTATATCGTTTAAAGATTATTTTGACCCTTTTTGTGACATTTTCAGAAATATCCGAACAAAAATCCATCATATGGTCAAATCTGTTGAAGAACCAATCACTGCTTTAAATAGTTTATGCAAATTTATGGAATTGCAAGCAGATTAAATGCATTGTCCTTAGGGAGAGTCATTAGGCCCTCATGAGTTTAATCATTTTTAATGTGAGAAAAAGCTCTCAGGCAGATGCGGTTTCTGAGGGTTAATTAATCTTGTCAAACACTTCCATCTCATCTGTGTATTAACTTCATTTTTACAAAATTTCATTTTGTCAGGGTAAGTGGGTGAGACCAAAATATTTAGAGTTTAGTCTCTCGTATGAATATTTGAATTCGTTATCCGTTCTACCCCACACATAAGTGAGTTTAACTAACGATGCTCTCCGCATTTTTATTGTTTCTCTGAGTTACTATTAATGGACAGGTTTCATTGAACAGAAATGCTGCACTTCAGGTTGGACTTAGTGAGTTCAGCCCAAACTGCCTCTTCAAGTTCTGCTGCTTGATTAGGTCGTCTTATGTTTTCCCTCCTTTTCGAAAGGTTGGGTTTCTCAAGAAAAGATTTGAAATCTAGCTAGATATAGGTCAGGTTGTTTGTAGAAGTGATTGCTGTTGTGTGAAATAATTTGTTGTGATGTATATTGTTGAGACAATACGTAGACCAGATGTTGTGGGGGTTTTACTTTAGTCAACAGTTTAAGTAACTCAAGTTGTGCTCCAGTTTGTTTACTCCACTTTTTTTTTTTTTTGTGATTAAAAGCCAAATCTCAGCCAAATCTTGCTTGTGACTCAAACACGTGTGCATATTTTTCTACTGAAGCTTATTGAGACGTAACCCCATTATCTGATCAATAACAAATAAAACAATAGATTCAAGCTAGGTTCGGTTTCACGTTACTGTATATCACAGCTAAGTTTGTTACAGGAAGTTTTAGCTGGTGGCATGCGCTCCAGGCCACCTGTCTTGGCATTTGCCACTTACGTGATATGCACAATTTACAATATGTCACCACGGCACGGAAATACCTTTCGGAAAAATAATATATAAATATAAGCTCAAGCTGTGTAGTTTTAGCGCTAGTTGTCCATTATGCAATTTTCATTGGTTCGTATTGATGAATGTCACACTGCGTGGTGTAATGCTAAAATTACACATACTGCAATTTAAAGATTGCAAATGCACATTTCTGAAATTAAGTATTGTTTTGCACAGAATGTTTTTCCATTGACAAGGTTTGCACTGGTGATTTTTCCATATTAGTTTATGTACAATTGCACGTATTTCCCGATTGTTTTGAGGGCTACACCTTTTAAGCAAACATACTTTTTTTGGCGGGGTGAATTTAAACAGATGCCGTGCGTTGCCTTTTATGGTTCCGCGACGGGACACATTTGTTGTTTAGCTGCAAATTTGCTGTTCTCATTTTTTATTTACATTAAATTTTTTTAGCCATCAGAAACTAACCCCGAACTCCCTCCGCTGTCAGGCTTTGCCGAGCAAAGACCCATTATTTCAACGTCTGCTTTTGCTCTCCCGCTCTTAATAGAGCTTTACTGTTTAATAAGCTAACAAATCAGTTTTAATGATTTGTTTGTTCTTGCGCTGAGCTCTCAATCCAGTCCCCAAACCAGTCCTGAAGTTTGCAATCATCTCCATGCCATTTCTAGCAGTCCTCGATGCAGAAAGTCCAGAGCGTATCCTCCTTCAGAGATCGAGAGTGTGCTATCAGAGCAGATTGTTTGTGCCATATGTGTTTATGTTGCTGGCCAGTTGACAGTTCCTTTAGCTGGTTTGTGTTAAGGGCCCAGCTGAGAGTGTAATGAGCCTCTTTCCATTTGTGCGGACTGAAGCGGCCTTTTAGCACCCGCCGCAGAAGTGGCTCTCCAAATGGTGACCACTTACCTGTCTGTCAACAGAGCTCTGAACAAATATCTAGCTGTGTGTGTTTTCAAGCATTTGGGAGAAAGAGAGCATCTCGCGTGATGCGCTGCCGTTTGGCCTGCTCACTGCCCCGTGTTTGCAGAAGGAAACATTTTACACGGCCTTTAGTTCCCCAAAATTAAAATTTTCCCTTTTAAATTAAAGTCCTTTTCCACGTCGCGGTCGAAGGATCCTGCGGGCGAGACGCGAGCCAAAGCACACACAATGTGTCGCTATGCTTTATTAATTAAGATGGAGAGACGGCCCATGAAAGCGTGTTTACATTGCGCTGAAAATTAATGCCCGCTCTCGGGACACTTGTTTACATGCATTTCCTGTGAGAGGCATTGGAAGATAAGGGTTTTTTTTGCTTCTCCATGGCCCTTTTTGACTCGAGGGAGGGGCGATCTGTGGGCTAGAACAGTATAGCCTTTGTTTCTGTCTGTCTGAAGTTGCTAAACTTTCCAGTTGTTCTTGAAACCAACTGTTTGTGGCAGTGTACCGGGGTTCACTCGGCAGTCAGCTACACTCCGTACAAACATGCACCTGAGTTGCATCTAATCTAATAATCTGAATTGGTAAAAAAGGAAGGCTAGTTGGTTATTCTTGGCCCTGCTGTCTAGTGGTTGCATTTATTTGTCATTCTTTATTAAGCATCACATGAAAGCGCTTCTTATCAGAGTGTGATAATCATCACAGAGAACATTGTTGCCATTTTTGTCATGTCATAGCACAAAAGTAATGAACGTGTACATAGTGCTCATATTTAGGATTAGTAATTCATACAAACCCCAAATCTTAAGCATTATATTGGAATTTAGACACACGTGTTGTTCCAAAGCCATATGATTTTTAGGGATATTTTGAAAGTCATTGGGGTCCAGTATTTTTTAGACCCCATTTAGTTTTGGAAGTATGTTGTATAGGTTTGGTATGACATGTTGGTGAATAAATGATGACAGAATTATAATTTCTGCATGAACTAGCCTTTTGATTCTTGGTTGCACCATTTGTGCTACGGAGATTGGGGATGTTTCATATAATGCACTGTGTTTTGAAATTTGTGGTGTTACTGTCCAGGAACGGACTTGAGGATTTTCACTTGGCATATGAGGAAATGGATAAAAAATTCCCCTAAATTTACCTTGAATTAGGGACTCTTTGACTCGGAACCAGTATTTATCCATCAAGCAGTTACCCAAAACACACTAGCATTAAATTTTGCAAGAACCACTTACATTTATTTGTAAAATCTGTTATTGTTTTGATTTGATATCGTTTTTTTTTTTTTTTTTAATAAATGTTTATAATTTAGATCTGACTAATTGGTTTAGCTTTTTTGGTTAGTAGTCTTCTATACTTTTGACATACACTGAATAAAACATTAAGGTGCGTTTCTGAGCGAAGCCATAGAAGAACCATTGTTGGTTCCACAAAAAAACCATTCAATCAAAGGTTTTTTTTACCAGAACCACCTCTTTCTTATCTTTTTATAATCTAAAGAACTTTCTTTCACCACAAAGAATCTTTTGTGAAACCGAAAGGTTCTTCAGATGTTAAAGGTTTTTTATGGAACCATATAGATTAAAAAAGGTTTTTCTGTTTTTATAGGTGTATGTGATATGGAAATCTCGAAGCTAAGTTTACCTTTAATCTTATTAGTCAAGAAATCAGATTTGTACACTTAAAAAAAAAATAAAAGGAAAGGAGTTCATTTTATAGTATTTTGAAATAACATGTTCAAGCTCTGCACCAATTCTTTGTCGGTGTATGAGCTTGAGTAGGTTGTATCTATGTCTTCCTCTGTTTTTGGCATAGAAGTGTGACTCAGAGATCAGCACATGGGGCCTCTTTCTCTCTGCCATCCCTAGAGACCTGTGAGCGTTCGTCTCTTTATGCATGTCTTTTCGGTTTTTCATTGGGTTTGGCTCGAGCCCCTGCCTCAGCCACTAAATGACCAAGTCAGGCAAGAGCACTCCTTCACAAATTCGCCTGACGATTTTCCGCGGAAAGTGCTGAATCAGACGTTCGAGCGAGTCCTCTGGCAAACGCGGTGCTCTTTGTGTCAGTCTTTCCTCTGCTGACTGAATCAGGACTAGAGTAAACCATATGGAGAGATCTGAGAGCAGACGGCCGTCCTGGAAAGTCACCCGGTGGATAATGTCGAAAGTCAGGAATCAGGAGTTGTTAATATCACAGAGATTCATGTTTAGCCATCTCGTATGCATCAAGGGTTATTTCCACGAGGTGCTTCTGTTCATGTAAAGAGTCCTTTTAGTGCTGTTAGTTGAGTAAGAGCCTTTTATCCCTAAATTCGCTCTCGGTCTTGGTCATTTTAAATTTTTCTCGTCTGTCGAGCAGCTCTCTCTCAGAGGCTCTTCAACAGCTCTGATTGTTTCCTGAGTGCCGAGCCAGAGAGGAAGTAAGAGGAAGTTATTGGAGGAGAAGGGTAGAATTTATTAGAGCTAAACACAGAGAGGGAAAGAAAGCGAGCGGGTGAATGAAAGTGATTGGGGAGTTGGAGAGTGGTAGAAAGAGATAATATGCAAGAGAGATGTGCTGAGACCAAAAGGGTTTATTCTCTCAGACGAGCTAATAGTCTTGGAAGGGTGTTGAAGCGATGTCTCGCCACTGACTTTTCCCCACGACTTTTAAACAAAAATTCACTATTATTTCTTGGAAGTCAGGGTTCTGACCCACAGGACTTGATTAAGTGGTATCAAACATGATTAAGATCACATCTAAGGCTATGAACATATCTAAGCCATTACGTGTAGGCGGATATTACTAGCAGCTAATCAAACTTCATGCATTGTTCTGACATGTCCAAATGAAAATGAAATTGGTTTAATGCCTTTTACTGCTTAATACTTCTTTGTTTATTTACTACCAAGCAACGTTTAACTGTGTGCACACTGGGTTGTGCGCATGCATTGATCCAGTTCATTGTTGTAAATTATATTGGGCAGAGCATGCACATTTCCTTTTTTACATAGTCATTTTCTCTTGTGGTCATCTGATGCTAATTTCAAGCTTATCTTTTAAAGACCACAAACTTTGGTTAAACAGACAGCTAAACGTAATCTTGTCAGATCTCAAACTGAGCATTATTTTGCATTTTTAAATGGTTGAATTTAAAGATGTGTTTAGACATAGAGCAAACTGAATTAACAGTATAATAGTAAAGCAATCTAATATTTAATATTGGCTAATTATTGATTAATAGTCTGTAATTATTTGCCAGAATTTGTATATTGGTACATCCCTTTTTTCTTTTGTTGCTATATATTAACCTCCAGCAAATAAAATTTTTAACTTGATTTTTAAGATCGTCCAGGCCCAGACCCATACTCACATTTTGGACTTCAAAAGTATTTTGTACATTAGCTGTATGCTGATATCTGTAAAATTCTAGGCTTTTTAGGAGGTTAAATAAATAGAAAGTTCACAAAGCATAGAACACATGTAGTTCCAGTTGATCTTCTGAGGTTGGCCACACATAGGTTTTATGATGGTCAGTTCCTGGTGTGTGGCCTTGGGTCTGAAGGCCATAAACGGTGTGTAGACCATTAAAGCCAACGAGCTAAAAAAGAGAAACAGACTTAAGCGAATGGCAGGTTTGTCTACCGTTTGTCACTCTTGGGCCCACGTATATCCGTTCCTTCTGACATGTTCAGACTTGGGCTGCCGCGACGAGCATGTGAACAGACAGTGAAGTGTGGAAAAAAAAGAAAGCTTTAACCAATCACGTTTGATTAACCCTCCCATCAGATTTGCATATACAGTATGCTTTGCCATATAAATCAGTGGTTTTTTGAACAACTAATGCTTTCTAAAAAGGCAAAAGTGATGCTGGGAAGATGCAACTTCCCAAAAATAGCCTGAGTCATACTATACTAAATGGTAATCTTTTGCTTTGATGAATCATACTAGAAAGGGGATGGCGTGACATGAGTTTCCTCTCCAGTAGGAAGCGCGATTCAGCTTTTCAGAGCTTTTGGCCGTAGTTGGAAATCAGTGCTGGACATTGAGAAGAAAAGGAGACGCTCTAAACGTCTTTATCTGTAATCTGAGCCCAACCAGCAGCTGCTGCTACACTTGTCCAGCCCTGTTGTTCGCTCACTGCTGACTGTGTGTGTGTTTTTGAGAAGGAGCCGAGTACACTGAAGAGTATTCGGTGTGTACGCTCTTGCGTGAGTGAAGGGCGGGTGTGTTTTGGAGGCTGTCCGGAGGGATACGCTCCCTGGGGGCGACTATTGCCAACAAGTGTTCCAGCTGCAACAGTTTCCTAACAAATCTCACATTCTGAGTTTCGTTCGACAGGAAAAACAGTTGGAGGACATTTGTTGAAAGAGCTATGTGCATTAGTTCAAATACTAAAAAGAGAATTCTTGCTCTTGTAAATACTTTAATTGGAAGTCATTTTGCCCACACTCTTAAAAACTAAGACTCCGAAAGGAGGTTTTGCATCTGTGCCATCTGCTTAAGGTTCCTCAACCTTTAATTAAACAGTTCTTTAAAAGAACAATTTTTTTTCTTAGTGTGAAGAATCTAAAGAACCCTTTTTTGACTACAAAGAACATTGGAATGATCGAACCTTTATTCTTTAAGAAAGCAGGCTGCACTCTTCAGTTAAAGGTTTAGGAATCATAATATGAGTGTATGAAGAACCATTTGTTGCATGAAAAGGTTTCATGGATGTTGAAGCTTCTTCATGGAACTATCAATGCCAAAAAAGAACCTTCATTTTTAAAAGTGTAATTTTTCCTAGAAACATTTTAAAGAGCCTTTTACCACTGTAAAGAACCTTTGAGAGATTTGATGGATGCTGAAGGTTCTTCACGGAATTGGTGCCAATAAAAGAACCTTTATTTTTAAGAATGCAGGCTACACTCTTAAGCATTTGACGTCAATTGTTTCCATGCCACAAATGGTTCTTCATACACTCAAATTATGATTCCAAAAGGACATTTTTGTTTCTAGGTTATAGAACATCCATTATGGGTTCTTCAAAAAACCTTTAACTAAACAGTTTTCAAAAGAACCATATTTTCTAAGTGTTAGCTAAGAGCCTTTTCCACTGTAAAGAACCTTGGAAATGTTCCATGGACGTAGGTTCTTCATAGAATTATTGATGCCACTAAAATTGCTATTTTTAAGAGTGTAGACTATACTCTTAAAAAAAAAAAAAAAGGTTCTTTATTGCCATTGATGGTTCCATGAAAAACCCTTAACATCCATGGAACAAGGTTCTTTACAGTGGAAAATAATAAAAAAATTGTCTTTCTTCAGGACTGTTCACTGAAATGTTCTTTGGGGAACCAAAACGGTTGGTGCACTAAATAACCTTTATTTTTAAGAGGGCTGGCTAGTTGTGACAGGTCTTCTACATCTCTGTATAGGTTTTATATCTGACAGGAGTGTCCAACAGAAGGAAAAACAAAAGGTAGGTTCTGGTCGTAGGGGTTGGCTCCTATTAACTTCCCCCGCATCCCTTATTTTGCTGGCAGGACAGCGTGAAGACCTCCCTCCTGGACAGGATCCTTCACTCGCTTGTTTCCCGCCAAAAATGTCCGCCTGAGATGACTAACGCGCAGATGGACTCCAGCACTCACTCCATGCGCTGGAAAGTCCCTCTGCTCCTCTGTCAGTTAGCGGAGACCCTGAAATGTTATAAGATGACTTATTATTAAGAGTTCAAGACACTTTATAAAACCCAAGATGTGAAGATGCACGAGTTCTGTTGAGAGCTTCTTTGAGAGACTCATCACGTTTAAGCAAATGGGATTGTGATTGTGACAGCTTCCTTGTAAAATAGTTTTGAGATAATGGAAAGTCCAGATTTGGACTTCATCACACGGTTGAGTCATATATATCTCTCTGAGTAACCTGTTTTCTCCTGAGAATCCTCTGTTTCTTTGTAAAATAGGATAATGTTTACACTGATAAATATGATCCCATTTGTTGTTGGAATCATATTTATACTATTTTATTTGTAGTTTAATAAAAAAAAAAAAGTCCAGTATATTTAATTTTATGTGAATGAAAAATGTAAGATTAATATTATTTCCAATTAAATATAATGGATTTAAAAAAAAAACTAGAAATAGAATATATATATATATATATATAATATTATTTTTTCCACAGGTTGATAGATATCCAGATATCCAACTCAAAGGTTTTTTGTTATCTGCTTTGAAATGTAAATTATATTTCGAAGCTGATAACCAATGCTGGCTTTAATCAATTATAAACTAGCTTTGTATTCTAAAGTAGTTTTGGTCAAAATTAAATTGATTTTCTCGAGGATTTCATATTTCTCATTCTTTTTCTGGCAAAGACAGGAAGATTTTTGTGCTAATGTAAGGATAATAGTGTGTATTCTATCCCTCTCCTTCTGTCACGGAGAATCATGGGAAATGTAGTTCAGTGGCACAAGCTTTATTGCTATTCATCAGCAGTACACAATATTTACCAGCTAAATACAGTTCATTATGATAATTAGAAATTACTTCCATCATTGCATCAACATGCCTACAGCTTAGGTATTATCTTATATTCTGTGAAACCTAATCTTGTAGATCTTTTCTCCATAACTCCAGTAAAAACATGTATATTGACTGTGTAATTTGATGTGCTACGTCATGAATTCACCATTTACTTCTTCTAGTTCAGTCCGCTGTACGCGTGCATCTTGTGTGTGACCACAATGTCTGACTTTGAGTCATAAGCTCTCAAAGAGGAAAATCCGAAAAGGCCACCAAGTAAACCTCAATCAGCGCCCCTTTCCTGGAACGGCCTTATGACTAAGTCTTTATGATTCTGGTAAGAATAGTCTAGCAACTTCTGACCCCCCCCCCCAAAACTCCTCCATTAGTCCATGCCAGATTCCATGGATGGAAGTGTCAGCTTGGGGAAAAACTGGCTGTAAGTCCTTGTTTTGAAATTGTTATTAGATCATACAGAAGTAAGCTTCCCTGGGCTTTCTCCTACAGAGATCGTGAGGAATCCGGTGAAGCCGGAGAATCGTGGCTGGAGCCAACTCTGTGCTTCAGCCGACAACAATACGTACTGTGTTGGAGCTCTGTGAGATAGTGGGCAGGGAGGGCTTGTGTTCATTCAATGGGCGTCTGAATGAATGTGTGAGCTGCATGGCTTTCGCTGCATTATTTACATTCCTGGACCACATGGAAATTCTTCGGCATTATATACTGACTGAGAGCTCTGTTTGGATCGGCAGGGAGAGAGAGGAGGCGGGAAAGAGGAGGTTGTGCGCCTAAATATGTGTGCCATGTCATTCAAAGTTAAGTCCCAGCTGCCTTATGGGAAAATTAAGTTTGTGTGTTTGCATCGAATGGAGCAGAATGGCCTTCAGCATTGCAGGATGAGCGTGTTTGTTTTGCAACAGATGTTTTGCAGTTGTGTCCGTCAGGCCTTATTCCTGCTCACTTGCCATGTCTCTTTTTGAAAGAAACTGAAAGTTCATGTTCACAAAGTTGCTTTAAGATGAAAGGGTGAGATAGAGGGAGAACGCACTGCCAGATGTTAGTTGCAATTAGTATTAAAAATAAACCCTTTTTCTTTGTTCTTTGTTGGCAAGGCATTGCATCAGTGTGTTTTGCAACTGCTGGTTTGTTTCCTTTTTTACATTTTGTTCCTTCAGGACACCGTTTCGGGAATTTTAATTTATAGCATTTTAGGCATTTATTATTTGCTACCACTGTGGGATTAGCATAAGAAGTGATGTTGAAAACTCACACACACACACACACACACACACACACAGTTATACATGGTTAAATAATTAAAAACATATTTTATTCTCTTACCACAGTATAAAACATTATCACACACACTTATTTAGACATATTTATATGTGATTTACTTTAATAGTTGCACACACACACACACACACACACACACACACACACACACACACACGCATACATACTAGTGCTGCCAAATGATTAATCACATCCAAAATAAGTGTTTGTTTACATAATTTATATATGTATATATGTGTGCTGTGTATATTTATTATATCTATATAAATACACACACATACATGTTGTGTTTATATGTTAAATATATTTATTTATAATATAATTTTATAAATAAAGTATATTCAAAATATATACTGTATGGGTGTTTATTTTTATATATATATATATATATATATATATATATATAAATGTGTAATTTTTAATGTTTGCAATTTATAAATATTTATTTTTCTGTTCATTTTTAATATTATTTTAAATGTATATATTGTAAATTGTAAATATTTACTTGTAATTTTAATTGTTATTTACAACCTTAAATTATTATTTGTAGTTGCATCTTTAAAATCTTTGTTTTGTTTTAAAAGTCAAAATTCTTGTTTTACAGCCCCTGCTTCGTCTCCTTACTTTTAAGATATATTTTTATCTTTTCAGTGTGTTTCTTATTACCAATAGTACTTAAAAAATAAGCCATGAGGATTTTTTGTGTGTGTTTGCTTCAACACTTGCTTCAAAGCAGCTTTACAGAAAATGGTGATAATGCTAATAATATTTCAACACCACACGTTTTTAAGTACCTCAGAGTAAAGTTTTTCAGTGTGCCATGGTTTTTATGAATTCGATACTGTTTTAAATGTTTTGCATTGATAAGTCACATCCAGGCCACTCTCCCTCTGTTAGCTGTACTAGCTCTGTCGTTATCGGGAGTGCTGAGAACGCTCAAGTCCCCGGGCGTGCTGATGTTGCGTTTTGTCCAAAACAATCCCACTGTTTTTCAGTCTCCGAATGGATGTCTAAATTGGTCATTCCTCCCCTCCCCTCCCTCCTGCTTTGTCCCCCCCGACACCCCTTGACTCCAGCACTCCACCTCCCCCTCCCCTCATCCTTTGCTCGCCTCTCCTTATTTGGGCAGAGTGCTTGGGAGCGCAGGGTGGGGAAGAGGGTAGAGCGAGAGGGGCTAGTTGACATAAGGGAGAGAGAGAGGGAGAGAGAGCTAACGCCGCACTTCCTTAATAAGGACATGTCTGGAATTTAAGCCCAACTCTCCAATAGAACAGCTTCTCCGAGCTCCCCGTGCACACACTCGTCTCTCACCCTCTCCCCCAGTGCGCGCACACACACACACACTAAAGGGAGAGCTTTTTCAAAGCATGCAGTCATGTCTTATTTACTCAAAGTTTGCTCGTTTGTGTTACCTCTCATAATGTGAATATATTTGGTGATATGGCAGAAATCACTGCGTATAGATCTAGTGGTGAGCAGCAATCAAAGTTTATGAACATGTGCATGTGCATTTTTGGCTGGTGGTTTCTTTTGCAACACTTTGTTTTGGTAGTATTAGTGAAAAATCTTTTAATTGAAATAAAGCTGAAATTAAATATAAATATTGACTAAAAACTTGACACTAACTGAAATAAGTTTAGTCATACATGCTAAAATTACTAAGAACTAAAATAGCAGACTAAAAGCTTAGCTTAATATGAAGCTATAAAAATAAAACAAATTAAAGAATTTAAGGACATACATAAGAAAGTTGCTTAAGCTGAAGTTAAAATGAAAATGAACGCTGGAAATCTTAAAAATAATTTGTATTCCAAAAAAGTAATACATATTGTAGTGATGTATTTATAATGTATTTGCTACAATCTGTATTGTTAAAAGCGCTATATAAATAAAAGTGACTTGACTTGACTTGACCACACTGGAAATTTACACAAGGTTAAAAAAGCTATAAAATAAATTTACAGACACAACCCAAACCCGAAATGAATGTTAATTCCATAAACGTTTGCGCTACTGAAATCACTGTGAATTCCCCTAGCATCGTGGCACTAGTTTTCTACACATATTTTGGTTTAATTGTAGATTAAGAACTCCTTTTTTGTATTATAGGCCTAATGCAGTGTATCTCAGGCTTGAGGTTTGCAGTGTGTGACTGATATAAAGTCTGTAAAGGATATAAAGTGTATATGTTTGTTCTACTGAAGGATTAGAAATTTTGTAACTTCTCTGTAGAACATCCAGTGACTGTGACCATCCTGATTGCATGAGGTGAACGGTGTTGCGTGTCACCTGAGAGGCAAATGCAATTTGGAAATGCACGCTAATTGTCCTCCCCGCAGCGTTCGAGGTCTGAGGCCTGCAATGTCGAAAAGTAATTAGGACGCTCACATATTCCAACACTCTCCCGGCCGTTGTTTTGCTCATTCTGTGTCTTCGTGCTGCCAAGTCAAGCTTATTCTTTCAGTGTGCGTGAAACCAGAGCGTTTGAATATCCCCAAAGGAAGGTCTCAATCGGAGTCGGCCGTATTTACCCAAGCTGCGTTTTTTCGTCAACATCAGCAGAAAGTGAAATAAAAGAATGAAATATGTGGGCACACCAGTGACTCCCGGGACCAGATCCTCGTGAACAATACCAAGCGAAAAAGAGGCAGCCTGAAAAACGCTTAAGATCCCTTAACCATTTTCAGACATTTAGACGGCCACATTGGACCGCGCACTCCCGACCACAAGTATTTTTGCAGGCTAGTCCTAATTATCTAATCCTTTTAAATGGAGCTTTATATAATGTCTAAAATTCATTTGTCGTTTTGGAAGCGTTTGAGAAGAGGAAATGGTAATAAGAGTCACAGTTGCTGCTGTCTTCATCAGCCATCAACTAAAGGGAGCGGTTTTGAAAGAGCTTGATCTTTATGTCCACAATTAAGTAACGCTCTCTTTCTCTCCTTCCTTGTTTCTGTCTCGCAGTACTTGTGTAGCGTGGGGGCTCGTGCCAGGGCCCGGTAGGAGCCGGCACCATTGCGTCCAACAAGTGGAGTGCCAACGGCAGCCCGGAGCAGGGGCTGGACGATGGGGGTGATGAGCTGGACAAGGCCATCGATGGAGACGCCGAGGGCGTGTGGAGCCCCGACATCGAGCAGAGCTTTCAGGAGGCACTGGCTATATATCCTCCCTGCGGCCGACGCAAGATCATCCTGTCGGACGAGGGAAAGATGTATGGTAAGCGAACTTGGGATGCATTCGTGTGCCGAAGATGAAGTTGCAATGCACACAATCCTTTTCCACTTTTATATCAAGATTCATCCACTCCAGGGCTCAACGCTACACTGTAAAAAGCTTACGAAGCTTACGAAACCTTTTAAGTCTCAAATACTAAACAATTATATTTTGCGACAAAATTAGCAACTAGTCAAACACAGTCATCTGAACAACGGATTTCATATTGTTGAAATGTTAAAGGAATGGTTCACTCAGAAAGGAAAATTGTCATCATTTACTCCTAAAATTTTATTACTCACTTACTTATTTGTTGTACTGTGATGTAAAGGGCTTATTTTTAACATCTGTTGACTGCTACCGTTCTCACGGTTAGTGTGTCTAGTTTTGAGGCCTAGACTATGTTCAACCACTTATGTCCATTTTCTGGATATCTTAGTATCAAAGAAAAACTTTCTTTACTCATTACACAGACTTATCCATTAATGTTTTGAAAACAAACTTCTTCCAAGAAGCAGAAAAAAGATAAATTACATCAACATTCAAGATAATAAAGTGTTAGCTTAAGAAAAAAGAGACATGTGACTTTAGTCGGAGACTTGTGTTGAGTAAGCAACTTAGTTCAAAGTTGATTAAGCTCAAACGATCTGTGCAGCAAATTTCTTAGAAATTTTAAGTTAAGTCAACTTTTTACAGTTTAATAGGGCTGTAACGATACACCAAACCCACGATTCGGTTCGTATCACAATTTGTTTTTCGTGGGGGGTGGGAGAAAAAAAACAATATTTTTTATTAAATAACATTTGAAAAATCTTTATAAACTGAACACCAAAGAACAAGATTAACTATGCAA
>JAUMHQ010000058.1:19252948-19265744 GCA_032361165.1 Enteromius paludinosus
GAAACTTACAAGCAGGTGTGATTTGGAGCTGGTTGGAGCTAAACTCTGCAGAGCTGTGGCCCTCCAGGAATTGAGTTAGAGACCACTGGTATAGTGTCTTCAAATTGACAAAAAGTGCCATGTTATGAAAAACCAAAGGGTACCGTAGTATTACCTTGTTTCTTAGACACCGAAATAATGTTAACATTGTATTCCTTGAAATATATTAGAATAGTGTATAAATACCGTAGTTCTTAAAATATATGCCATAGTACTGAATGAATGACTGGTCAAAGAATTACCATGGTACATTTTTATGGCAATACTTTAGTAGATTTGCAATGGATTGCCAAAATACTCCTGTGGTAATATAATGTAGGACCATGGTAATATAAGTGCCAAAGTTATAAGGACAGGTACCATTAAAAAAAAAAAAAAATTATTATTATTTTTTTTTTTATATAATTTTTATATTGTCATTTTAAGTGTAGCTTTTAAAATAAATTGAGAACAATTGTTAATAATCTTAGTTTCTGTTTAAGTTAACAATAGAAACACTACATCTGTGTACTACGGTATCACCACAGTACATTTAATCAGGAGTTGCACCATCTTAATGAGTGTGTCTTGCGTCACAGGTGCTGACCCTGAAGGGCATTCCTCCGCTGGTCAACCTGCTGAACAGCCCCAATCCTCAGGTCCAGGAGACGGTGGCCGCTGCTCTGAGGAACGCGGTCTTCAAAAACCAGGCCAACAAAGAAGAAGTGCAGCGCGCCGGAGGAATCCCACAGGCTGTGCAGCTGCTGGCCGATACCAACTCTGAGACACAGAAACACCTGACAGGTGGCCAAGCGTCACATTCATGTGACACACACACACACTGATAAGAGGAATATGTCAACATAGGACAGGATACTAGACCACTCTACAGTATGCGTGTCCTAGTAATAGTTTTCAGTTTTAATGGTGCACAAGTACAGTAGTCACCATTTGAAATGGTTCACAATTGTCCTAATAAGACAAGAATGCATCTTGCAAGTTTGAAAAATCCTTTTCAAATGTTGACTAGTGTAGTTTTTATTTAGCGTTTGTTTGTAATTTAGAAATTCTCCTTCTGGAAATTTAGCAGTGTTACAGGAATACATTATTCACTAAATTTAGCAAATTATTTAATATATGCATTGGAAATTCTAATAATATTTCACAATATTGCTGTTTTTACTGCATTTGTGATGAAACAAGTGCAGCCAAAATCGTACAGATTCCAAACTTCTGAACAGTTGTTTAGTGTAATTCATAAATAAAGTATTGTTCATTGTTAATTCATGTTTGTTCAGAAAACATTTGCTAATTTGTGTTTATGTAACTTGCAATGATAAAAATTTATTATTTTTTTATAAACATGCACAGAAGACCTGAACTAATGTTAACTTATATGATTTGATATGCTAAAAATGCATTAATATCTAAAAAAATAATAGATTACCTAATTATCTAAAATACTAGGTTATTAGAATACTTGACAAAGGCTGTCAAATTGATAAATTGAACTCTATTGCTGGTTGTGGATGTGGTTCAAAAGATTTTTTTTTTTATCAAACTTATCAAGTTTTACTTTTTTAATGTATTTTAATAGGATTATTTTAAGGTTCGTTTTTTTTCATTGATTTCCCATAAATTTCCCATAAAGTTTTAATATCATTTAGCTTTAGTTTGTAATTTAATGTTGTCCTGCTCAAAATTGTAAAGAATGATATAAATCACAATATTGCAGTTTTTCCCATATTTTTAATCAAATAAATGCAGCCTTAGTGATCTTAAAACATCTTTTAAAATCCGGATAACAGTATTTTTTTCTCTGTTGGACTGTGTTTGTATCTGTCTGATCTGTGTTGGTTTTCTGTGGTTTAGGTCTCCTGTGGAACCTGTCCTCTGCAGATAACCTTAAGCCGGATCTGCTCCGCACAGCCCTGCCCGCTCTCACAGAGAAAGTCATAGAGCCGTTTTCAGCAAGTACAAACGACAACTCCAACACCAGCCTGGCTCCAGAGGTCTTCTACAACGCCACGGCATGCCTTCGGTAACGTCACACACACTGCGTTCTGTTCTCACTGCTGTATGTGATGTAAACAATGCAAACGTCAGTACTGACTCCACGCATAATACTACTATTGTTGCTGCAGCCTGTTTCTGATGCTGGTTATATTATCACCAGTAAGCTGTTCAAATATTTTACCTGGATTCGTATTGACTTTGGCATACCTACAGACCACCTTGAGTTCGAAACCTGTTAGAAACAAAACTGTAAATCACTTTCTGGATTTGACAAGCTCTACGCTGATTACCTGGCTTTATGTACAGTACCATTTAGGTGCACTTTTATTGAGAATGATGTAACGTTTGCCAGGTTATTGATATTAAGGCAAGACACCACAGGCAAACCGTTGGTTAATTTTAAGATTTTGGGCTATTTTGTTTCTAAAACATGTTTAAAACATGTCTAAAACATAGTGGAACAAACACCCCCCCCCCATACAATGGAAGTCAGTGGGTACCATCAATGATCTAGTTTCCAGCATTCTTCAAAACATTGCTTTTGGTGCAGAAGATAGAACCTCATTCAGGTTTGGAACAACTTGAGGGTGTGAGTAAATAATGACAGATGTTTCATTTTTGAGTGAACTGTCCCTTTAGGTTTTTGGCCCATCAGAAATGTAAAGTTGATCACTTCACATGTCGATCACAAGTTATTTCCTGTCTAAATGAGCTGCAGTGTTGAACTAACTGTGCAATATTGACATATAGCGTATTAGCATTGCATGACTGTCCCGCCGACTTGCGGTGAAGTAATTGGACTCAGATTATCAAATTAACATATAAAAAGCATGTCCAACTCTGTCTCCAGATTGTTTGTTCCTTTTGTAAATTCTGAAGGCAAAAACACAGCATGACCGTTTGTCCTGTTTGTCAACAGCAACCTAAGCTCCTCCAAACTGGGCAACCGTCAGGCCATGCGCAACTGCAAAGGCCTCATCGACTCGCTCATGCGCTACACGGAGAACTGCGTGGATTCTGCAACAACTGACAACCCGGTAAAGTGTCTGGTGATTATATGTGATTACATGAAAAGCCTGGAAATGTTAAGGAACCGTTTTTACAGGCCTGGAGAGTGCCCATTTGGGAGCAAATCCATCTCAGCATTATGATCTGAATTACTCGTACTCATTCTGTATCAAAGGACCTTGTAAAGCATGTAATAAAAATAGAGAAAAACAAGAAGTGTGAGAATCACACAGTAAGTTTTACGATGCCATGAGATGTCAAGGCTTTTTCTAAGCGAGCATCTTTATAATCTGGGTGGGGAATGTTGGTGTGGCATTAATGATTTAACGGTGCTTTTAAAGAAGTTATTATGTAGCGATGCCCGAAACGTTAAAACTCCCTGAAGGAAAGCATGTATGAACACAAGGCGTTTCCAGCAGCTAAACTCATGCAGTCAAACTTTATTGTTGTGGTTAGAAAAAAATCCTGCTTTACTCACATTTAATTAATGACCAGATTTGATCAGAACCTTGTGAGCATGTTTCAGCATCTACATTTTTATTTCACTGGGTATGCAAATAATCAGTGCATGTCAGTTTCCTATTCACACATTGTTAAATGGGCTTTTAGAACATGCTTACACATAAGCATGCATGCATCAACATCTAGTTGCATGTACAATGAGATTTGTTTATCAATAATATTAATAATAGTAAATATTTATGTATATGCATACATATGATTGTGATGTAAATATGTGTAGCGGCATTAGGATATATTTTTGTTTGTATTTTTATTCAATATATATTTTATTATGATTTATATATATATATATATATATATATTAAATGGCAAATTTTGCTTTAATGTTTTTAATTGCTATTAAAAAACAAAAATTATTGCTACTAATAAACAAATATTACTTGTAATGAAACGTTGCATAAAATACTCCACAGGACTTGTTGCTGCTAATTTTTAAAATCTACATTTTTTTTTGTGTTCTTGTTCCCCAGTCTTTGGAGAATTGCGTTTGCATTCTGCACAACCTCACCTACCAGCTGGAGGCTGAGATGCCGTCTCTCTTCACTAAAATAAACATGCTGGCCAGTAATGCTCGCAGCCGCTCCAGCTCATCAGACGCCGGTCCGATCGGCTGCTTCAGCTCCCAGAGCCAAAAACTGCAGCAGGAGGTTTGTGCTTTTATGCCTCATCAAAGCTAGCATTTTACAGTGAGATTTCAGTAAAGCTGTTCAAATTACACTGAGATATTACCATTGTTAATTTACCGAAAGCAAATGCTGTTTACAAGTGTTGTCTTTCAGCTTGTCATGTTTGGTTGTGTTGCAGAGCGGCTTTGACTATCCAGTGATGGAGGACAACAATCCTAAAGGCACCGCCTGGCTCTTCCACTCCAGAGCCTTGCAGATGTACCTCAGTCTGTTGAGCTCCAGTGAAAGAGACGCCACGCTTGAGGCCAGCTGTGGAGCTCTGCAGAACCTCACAGCCACTGATGGCATAGTAAGACATCAATCAGTCTGTTTTAGCAATCACCTGTTCATAGGCTGGATGCAGAGAACATTGTATATACATTTCATATATATTTTAAATAAAACTGCTTCATATTATAAGCATTGTTCATTTAATTTTATTTATAGCATGCACCTGTTAATGGATTGTACATGGACATTAAAATTAAACATTTTATTTTATTGTATTGTGGTATATATTTAAAAAATATATTTGTTACATATACTAAAAACAGTTTTATTAATATATTATTATTTTTTAATTAAATGCATCATGGTTTGTATTTAAAAAAATCAAGTAAATTTTAAATAATAATGTTTAACATATTAAGCTTAACTAATTTATTTATTTATTTATAATTTTTGCATGCATCTTTTCATTTTATTTTAATATGATAATTATTTAGATATTAAGCACATTAGTTATATATATTAGCATATTAAGTTTAATATTTATTGTTGTTTTTTGCATGCACCTGTTCATTGGTTGAAACCAAGTATATTATTTTATTGCATTGTAGTTTATGTACTTAATTTACTTCAATTTATTATATATTTTTTTTTAAAGTAAGAATATTTAAATGTTTTATTTTTATATTATGTTTTATTTCATTGTATTTTGTTTTATTTTTATTTTTATTTTTAATTAACTTATTTGTTTTATTTATTTGCATGCACCATAATAATGTTTTACATGTTTAGAATATTTAAAAAAAAATTTGAATTGAGTGCACCTCTTTTAATTGAGTGTGCATCTTTTAATTAATAAAAGCATTTTATTTAATTTCACTATGACAATTATGACGATTAAATACTATTTTATATATCAACCATCATTCAAAGTCATTGAATTTTGTTGGGAAAATTCCATATAAATCTATGTGTGTTATTTTGTAGGTATCGAATGTGTTGAGTCATACAATCGTCCAGAAGCTGAACGGTATTAAATCCATCAGTCCGTTGTTGCAGTCGGCCAATCCTGCTCTACAGAAGAGTGCAGTCGCCCTGCTCGGAAATCTGTCCAGATCCACACGCACAAACAAATCCATGGGTAAGCCTAAGTGTGCCATCACTCAAGTATAAGACATCTTAACATTGACTTGTTATTGTTTGACCGAGTTGCATCACGGTTCTTTGTTTTTCTAGCTCCTCTGTAGTCTTTATTGCCTGATATTGTGTTCTGTAATTGTGTTTTTGGCCCAGTGTTGTATTATTATCATCTGCTGTTTTTGATGTAGCATGTGTTCTGATGAATGTTTTTGTCGGTGAAGCTCGGCAGTCTCTCCCGCAGCTGGTGGGCTTTCTGAACTCTGGGCTGACGAAGGGAGACACGTCGCCCGAACACGACAGCACCATGGCCAAGGCTCTTAACAGCGCTCAAGCTCTGATGAAGGCCGACCCAGAGATAGGCAAGAGTCTGCTGAACAACACCCTGATCAACTCCCTCAACGACATGAGCCTCAACCTGTGAGTGTGCCCTTCATGCCTAGCTTGATATAAGAATCAGAATATATATACTGTATATATATATTATTTTCATCCTCTTTCATGTGCATTTTTTCAATGCCAAATGTTTGGTGTTTCGTGTAATATATTAGGTCTATGCCGAAGTCCAGCGCCGCAGCAGGAGTTCTTCTTCACAGTCTGTGGACAGAAAAGAATATTCAAAGTTTCCTTAAAAAGGTAAGAATGCAAGCAAACAATATCTGCTAAAAAGAAATAAAAACACAATAAAGTTCTTCAGTGCGTCTTTGCAGCAGAGAATACAAATCAAGTACAGTTTTTCACTTTATATGTTTTGTGAGCTGCTTTGTTTAAATTTTTTTTTTTTTTACAAATTTTAAAGGTCCTTGTTGCATCATTATAGGTTTCTCAGATCAGTTTTTTGGTTTATTTATTTATTTCTACAGTGCTTTATATAATACAGATTGTATTAAAGCAGCTTCACGTTAACAAAAAGCTAAACAATAGTGTAAATGTTCCTCAATTCTGAAACAAAAATTCAATTTTGTCTATAAGAAATGTAGGCTGATGATGCACTGGGCAATAGTGATGCGCGGGTCGTCTCGTAACAGGGTCGCCTCGGGTCGTTAAAAACAAAATTAAATTAAAAATCCATGTATGTTGCGTGCAATTCCCTGTAGCCTATATTAAATATTTAGGAATATATATTTTCATATTTTATTAAATCCTTTGATAAGGTTACGTCACGTCCAGGCGAAATAAATTAAACCCCGGTACAGTGGATGCCTTTCTTTTTTTGCACAGCGAACGTGAAAACGGTAAATGAACATTTCCGTGTGATAATATGACCTGATTTATCGTTCATGTTCATAATCATATGTTGTTACCAGTTTACAGGGCGATGTTTCCAAGCACTTTCAGGCTTGAATAAAGGCTTCTTTCGTTTGAATTACAATGCCTATAGTATGTCTATTTAATGGGTGCGGGGCGGGGCGGGTTGTAAAAATAGATACAGTGGTGCGGGGCAGGCTGGGGCGGTCCAAATAATTTCATCAAAGCGGGACCCGCGGGTTGGCATCACTTCTGGGCAACTTTTTGAGCTATGTTGCTGTCATTGGGCGACCAGGTGAGACACATGGCCCAAGACAAATTTAAATGATCCAGATAGAAGTTTGTTTCACATTTTCAATGGAAAAGAATGGAATGAAAAAATGTTGCCCTGTGTATCATCAGCCTTAACAGAAAATATAAGTGGTGTTATTCGGCTCAGTTTAGTTCAGTGTCGATTCCGTTCAATGCTGCAGAGTGCATTACTTTTAAAAAAGGCTGCAAGTATCAGGAGGCAATAGGAATTTATTTGCAATAATTAACTGTAATTATTAAAGAATTAAATTTATTTGATAATTATCAAGCAATATTTTATTTATTTCAATTACAACTTAGTTAGTCTCTTAATCCACTTTAATATGGTTCTTCAAATTATAATTTAGTTTATAATTATTATAAGCAATATTTTTAATTATTTTCATTAATATGTTTTGATTCATTTTAGCTTTCAAAAGTATGTGACATTATTCAACTCTATTCATTTAATGCTAATTCAATTCAGTTTAATAACTGTTGCAAAGTTAGTCAGGGCATTTAAAAAAATAAGTAAATAAATCAAAAATAAATAGTCTTTTAACTCCAACTGAGGAAGCCAAAGGCAACAGCAGGAAAAAACACAAAAGGTTGATACCTTTTTTTAAAATGTCGATGTAAAAGAAAAAACAAGTTTCCTTCAAAACGGCTGGTAACTGAACACAAAGTCAGCGTAAATGTCTGAGTATCAGATGTCTCATTCCTGAGACTGCTTGTGGGAAATGTTTGTGTAGTGTAGTTTAGTGTGTGTGTTGGGCGGTTGAGGATTTTGGGTGTGGTGAGGAGAGCTAGCCGTGAGGGGTGTGTGTGTGTGTGTGTGAGGGCTTACGGCTGAAAAGCAGCCACACCTCACCTCACCTCAACACACCGACCCTGCAGTCACGGCTCTGTTTGTGTGTCTGGATGACCTGAAGAATCCAGCCTCACTGGTTTCACACTCATCACACTCCCAAAATATCATCCTTACTGTAAAATCAGAGTTTACATTAACACACATCAGTAAATTCAGGCTTGTTTACTTGCATTTAATATGGATTTGTGTTGCAATATTATTCACTAACCTGTGTTTTTGTGTTCATCTTGCAGCAAGGCATGAATAAGAAGTCCTTTGTGAATGACATAACGTCGGCAGCTTTCAGATCTCTTCAGGTGGTTGACTAAGAAGCACTTTATAGATTTTAATTGCATTGCATTTTAATTTTGGTTATTGCGGAAGAAATGGTATGAATGAGCTTTTATTTCTTTTGGGGCAGTAGACGCTTTTTGTAACAGTGCATAACACATGCAATAACAAAAACACGATTTTATCTTTTTTTTTTTTCTCAAGACAGTAGTATTTTCATTCAGTTAAGATAATTTTATATGCCTTTGTTTGTCTTTATGATATGTTCTAAAATGATTTTATGAGAGTATTACAGAATGTTTGTGCAAAGTTTAAGATATTGTATATTATACTGTATGATATATTATGTATCAGACAATATAAATATGTATGTATGTCAGTCAGGCAATGAGTAATAGGAATAATTCTAGGAAGTTTCGTTGGCTCATTTTGACATTTGTTCATCATTATTGTGGCCGTTGCTTAAGGGTGTGGATCAGTTTGTATCTTTCAGCTCACAGCGACTTCAAGCAAAGTTTCAATAAAGTTTTAACACCACTAGTCTGTGTCACGCTTTACTATTAAATATTCATAACATTTACAAAGTCACTGAATTATGCATGCATGCATGTAAAAAGGACAGAAAACCACAGGGACGTACGTATATGCATGGCCTACAAACTCATTTATTCCAACATATATACTTCATGAGTATGTTTTGTAAACATTTACAATCATGCTCACGATTCTCTGAAAATGCATCTACTTTCATGCATTATGTTTCAACAACATTGAATCAACAAGGTAATCGTAAATGACAGCTATGCACATCATGGCACTTTGCATATGATTACATGCACATAGTTAACACTGAAAAAAGTCATTGGTTTCAATTGACTAATTGTTTGAAACCAACTTCAGATTATGGTTATTATTCTTTGCGGTGCTTCAAAAAACATTACAAGAGGACCAGAATGTAGAGGATTATATTAAAGCATATTCTTTATGATAAATATGTCAGTGCCGTAGACGTCGCTGGTGTCTCTGTGAAGCTGCTTTATTTTCTGAGTCCTCTCTTAGTCCTCGAGCCTTTGGTACTAAAAGGAAAAACACAAATCTTTATATTATTTAAAATAAAAGTTATGTAAATAACCAGTGTAGCATTGTGATTGTGATATATTTTTGGTCACAAAGAATACACCAGCAGCAGTTAGTGGCTGGATTTATAAAGGATCTTCAGTGGCTTTTTATACATCTGTGTATTTTTAAGAATATTGTAGCATGACCTTTACAGCACTGCAGTAGGTGTTACCAAAAATCCATCTTTCTTTATTTACCACCTCAGATTAGACTTAGATTTTCCGCATGTGTTGTCTTAATCTCTGGCAGTAGTGAGGTCAGACCGGATCAAATCTCCCATTCTTCTAGTGCTTAAAACAGGATCTTCCGGGAGCCCCGGGTCTGTCTAACCCCATTTAACTTCCTCTTTAACCCCCGAACAGCTGCCTTCATTCTCTGTGTGCCCTTCATAACAAAGCCATTAAATACACTGGAGAGTCTGTGAACGCAGATCACTTCACTGAATGACTTCGATAAATCATCCTGGAACATAATCTATAGTAATCTACCAAAATCCTTTGTTAGACACCACTTATTCCCGCAGATGAGCCTGATGGAACTTCCCAGCTGTATTTCGGCTCAGCTCAGTACCGGTCGGTCGCATTAGCCGTAACAGCTTGGCAAGTCTGAACAGATTTGGAATGAGTCAGACAGGAGTCATGCGTTTGGCGTGAGATATATCACCTATCCAACACACAGTGGGCTTGCCTGCAGGGTTTTGTTAAGTCCTTTGAATTACGGGATCGAGCACTGGGTTTGGAAAAGCAGTTGTTTTTTTATTTTATGGTGGTTGTGGTCTATTATTAAACTACCTGACTTTCACATGGCTTAGTGTCGAGCAGATGGCCGCATGCTTAAAAAAGTGCCATGTTTATTAGATATATTTTGCTGCTAAATTGGTCCCATATGCATTGTAAAAATTAAAAAGAGCATTAATTTAAATGTGTTATTTTTTTTACTTTTGTTAAATCAGATTATTTCCTTATTATTTTCCTGTTTATTAAAATATTTTGTTGCATTTACTTAATATCATCAGACATAATATACATACATTGATGTTTACATTATATTTTTATTTTGTAAATATTGTTGCATTGGCCATTTTGCGTCAGAAAGGTTCAGTAAATTTAAATTATATTTCTTACTTTTCTTTCTAAAATTGAAACATTTTTGATTAGAATGTATTTATATTTTAGAAGAATATATATTTAAGTTACCTGGCATAACATTTTTACAGTGTATATATTGCACATTGCTTATGCAAGATGTATTATAAAACATGATAATACCATGTTATTAGCATGATTGAAGTTCATTTTAGATAATAAACAAACATTTGTTAAATGTAAATATATTTTTCAATTTTATTCATAATTTTGCATAGAAATAAATGAATGAACATTAGCATGATGGCATCTCTATAGTATTCTTTAAAAAGTATCTCGCAGTGCCTTTACAGACCATATGGAATATAAACTTGATCATTCAGTACCTTGGTATATATCAAAATACCAGGGTATTACCATGTGTTACTGACATTAAACCGTTTTTATTCATTTATTTATTTTAAGTTTATGGATTTCAGTGCTTTCCTATAATGGACATATTAATGGATGTTCAGCACACTAGTTTTATTGATATTGATATTTATTGATATTGCATGCACAAAATCCTTCATCTACCTGTTTATTTTTTGTGTTTGAATTGCAAAGGTACACTTTGCAGATAAAGGTCATGCCAGAACAAAGCAGCAACTGTTATTCCTCACAGAAAGTACTGGAAACATGATGCTGCGCTAGATTAGCCAGGCGGCATTACGCGTCTTAGCTCGGTCTTTACCAAGGCCTGTCATACACTGAGGTCAATACTGGATGTCATTTCAGGACTATTGCTCATCACTATTCATATCTGATCTCAGTGACACATGTTTTACTGCTCAACCAGTGCAATTTAACACCTGTAGGGGCTTTTCCACAATTTCTAAACATTTTACAAATTTCATAGAGGCCCTAATGACAAGGCTTAGAAAAGCCTTAGAGAAACCAGGCTTAGTTAGGGCCAGTTCTCCTCTGGACGGACGCCCAGCACCTAGTTTCCAGTTCAATATTAAGCACATGTCAGATTGACTTACCTAAATCAAACACACCTGATTCAGATCATCAGCGCATTAGTAGAGAATCTAAGACTTTAAATGGGTGTGTCAGACCTGGGCGTGCTGTGGGGCCTCCAGGAACGTGGTTGGGAGCCACTGGCTTACAGTAGTCGTTTTTGATCTTGTATTTTGATCATGCATCGATAAATCAGCTCCTTTTCACAGCGACTTACTTTTTCTGATGGTCACTGACACGATTCCTAAGGACGGTGATCTATGAGAGAAAATCACACGTATGAATCATCACTGGCACACAACTTTTCTTCCTTCTCATGTCAATCAAACGCCATCTCTGGGAACCGGCCCGGATGATTGTTCTGCCAAGTCTGTGCTGGGTGTGACTGCTTGTGTGTGTGTAATTGATATTTGTACCATACTGTACATCTCATAAACTCATCCTCTCCTAATGTCGGAATTCCTTTAACATCATGTCAGTCTTTGTGGAGGTGAAACCTCACCTCGTATTTCTGGCACATGTATCTGTATTGCAGCTCGAACTTCTCGGCTTCTAGTTGGCGCATCCACTTCCAGAGGTCGCTTGCGGTTTCTCTGCAGAAAAGCACATGAGGAACATGCCCAACCAGTCCATGAAGGTGAAGCAACAGCCTGTGGCTTCATGTCATGATGCATGTCATGCTACTTGACTGTATTATATGCTGGCAGTGGTATGTGCCGTCATGCTTCGATAACTCATTCACCTCAGTTTATCTGCATTCAAGTTTTCGATGTTCAGATCCTTACGGCGTTCGCTAAGAATCGTTTTTTTCTTCTCCCTCTCCGTTTGTTTCTTAGGCCCACCCCTTTTGTCTGTCTGTCAATCAAAACATAACAGAAAATAAGCCCCCGGTCTGTAGTGAGTGTGCAGTGTGACCTTTGGCCTCTGAGCTCATTACCCTTTGCATGTATCCGGTGTATTGGAAGCTCGCAAGAACCTTCTTCTTCTTCGCGTCATCGTCAGCCTTCCTCTTGGCCTCTTCCTCCTCTCTTCGTGCCTTTTCCTCCTGAAAGAAATAACAATGGGGTCATGTGATGAGAAAACAAATTTGCATCACAGACCATGAGTAAATGATTTCATATGCTTTCTCTGGAAATGACATGCGATAGCAATGGGGTGTCGATACGGTTTTACCATTGACTGCACTTTGTTAATCATCGAATTATTCACTTCTAATGATTAAGAAGCCGGAAGTCTCGCACATTTAAAGGTGCCATAGAATGCATTGAGAGAATATTTTAAATTGTTCTCTGATATGTACATAGAAGGTATGTAGC
>JAUMHQ010000058.1:19285251-19304596 GCA_032361165.1 Enteromius paludinosus
AAAGTCACCTACATCTTGGATGCCCTGGGGTAAGCAAATAAACATCAAATTTTCATTTTTGGGTGAACTATCCCTTTAAATTTAATACAAAATATATAATGTAGTAGTAGTAGTAGTAATAATCATAATAATATTTTTTTAAACAAGTTCCTAGAAAATAATGTATTAATTTATTTAATACTTAATTTTTTATTTAATTTTTTTGGGATTTTGCATGTTACGTATTATATTATTTCTCTTTATCCCTTGTTTTTGTGTTCTGTACTGCCTCACTCACTGCAGGCTGTTGGATAAATGTGATCTGAAGCATCTTATGGCTGGTTTGACCCAGACTCTCTCTCTCTCTTTGCTCCTGACAGACTCAATCTGACATAGTGAATTGGTCGTGTAGAAGTGGCAAAAAATAAATAAATTATTGAATCTGGGTCTCGGGTCTAAATTTAACAAACAAAACCAGGTCTGTTATATAAAGCTAAGACCAGTCACATAAGGACAATGACTTCTGCAGTATGAAGATCCAAAATCCCCTGACCGCTGATGAGGAACAAGCCTGCAACTACTACTACGTCTCTAAGTGGTTATTAGAGTGTTATTGGTGGTTGCTAAGGGGTTCAGGGTGTTACTAGGTAGTTGCTAGGATGTTTAGGATAGTTGCAAAGGCATTGCTATGGTGTTGTACAGTAGGTGGTTGCTAGTTGGTTGAGTGGCATTAATAGGTATGCTGTAGTGTTGTAGGCGGTTGCTAGGGTGTTGCTAGGTAGTTGCTAGTATGTTCAGGGTAGTTTCTAGGGCATTACTTAGCATTTATACTGTGCAGTAAGTGGTTGCTAGGGTTCTACTGTATGGTGTCTAGGATGTTCAGGGTGGTTGCTAGAGAATTGCTAAGTATGTTATAATGTTGTAGGTTACTAGGGTGTTGCTAGGATGTTCAGAGTGGTTGCTAGGGTGTTGCTAGGACATTTGGTTATTGCTAGGGCATTGCTTTGGTGTTGTAGGTGGTTGCTAATTGGATGCTGCTGGGGTGTTCAGAGTTTTTGTATGGGCATTGATCAGTATGCTATAATGTTGTAGGTGGTTGTTAGGTTGTTGCTAGGTAGTTGCTAGTATGTTCAGGGTAGTTTTTAAAGCATTGCTTAGCATGCTTACAGTGTAGTTTCAAGGGTGCTGCTATGTGGTTTCTAGGATGTTCAGGGTTGAGTATACTATGGTGTTGTAAGTGGTTGCTAGGGTGTTGCTAATTGGTCATTAGGATCTTCAAGGTGGTTGCTAGAGATGTAGAGTATGTTATGAGGTAGGTGGTTACGAGGGTGTTGCTGGGATGTTCAGAGTGGTCACTATGGTGTTGCTAGGATGTTTAGGGTTGTTGTTTGGGCACTGCTATGCTGCTGTAGGTTGTTGCTAGGATGTTCAGTGTAGTTTCTAGAGCATTGCTTAGCATGCTTACAATGTAGTAGGTGGTTGCTATATGGTTTCTAGGATGTTCAGGGTGGTTAAGTATGCTATGATGTTGTAGGTGGTTGCTAGGGTGTTGCTAGTTGGTTGCTGGTGTGTTCAGAGTGGTTGTGTGGGCATCTCTAAGTAAGTGTGGCCATTTCTAAGTAGGGATGTTCAGGGTGGTTACTAAAGCATTGCTAAGTATGCTATGGTGTTGTAGGTGGTTGCTGTGGTGTTGCTAATAGGTCACTATGTTGTTCAGGGTGCTTACTAGAGCATTCCTAAGTATGTTATGATGTTGTAGGTGGTTAATAGGGTGTTGCTGGGTAGTTGCTAGAATGTTCAGGGTAGTTTTTAGAGCATTGCTAGGTTGTTGTTAGGTAGTTGCTAAAGGTATTGCTGTGGTGTTGTAGGTGGTTGCTAGTTGGATGCTGGGGTGTTTAGAGTAGTTGTACGTGGTAGCTACGAGGGTGTTCTAAGAGATTGCTAGGATTGCTGTGTGTGGGTTGTTTCTTGCCCATGCAAATGGTAGTTTGGTGTAATGTAATGCTGCATGCTGTCAGAGGACACGTCCTCAAGAGACGGCCTTTGGCATGATGTCACGACAAACATAAACATGAGCTGCTGGCGTCTGGGTTTGAGGAAATACTGTGTCAGTGTGTCTCACGCTGAGGGGAGGGAAAGCAAGCATCTCCTGCTCTCTGTTTGTCTTCCTCATTGGCTCGTAACGTGTCCTTCGCCGACTGCCCCGCATGTCCAGATGTCTTGAGTCTCCGCCTTCCCTTGAGATTCAGCAGACAGCAGTAAAGGTTATCACAGAGATGCTGTAGGAATACACCACAACTCTCAACAAGAGGTGAGATGTAATGGCCAGTAATCAAATAGTGCTTAAGTCTGTGTAGTTTGAGCTTTTATAGGTTGTGCGTTTAGTATTTTAGGAGAGCTCACAGATGTGTTTATCTCTCTATCTCTCTCTGTGTGTGTGTATGTGTGTGTGTGGTAGAGACCGAATTCAATCAGCATCTGCTCAGTAGTTGTTTTCTGGGCCACTTATCTAAAATCCTCTTCCTCTGAGCTCAGGACTGCTGTGTCATGATTACTCCAGCCTGGATGAGGCACCTGGCTCTGTGTTTGTATTGATTTATACTGAGACTGAGGTAGCGCTGTCATATGTGTGAGTTCTTTGCGATGTGATTCACTCTGTCTGTTTTTCACATGCTTTTTTCCACTTTTTTCTGCTTATGCATTTTGTTTATTTGCTGCTTATAAGGGATAACGGGGCTAGTTGTGATATTTTTATGTAATGTCTTATATAAAATAAACCATATATAAAATATGTATATATATTTAACTTGATGCATTTGTTGAACATTTGCTGATTTGATTCGGGGTAATGTTGTCATGCTGAATATGGGTTAAGTTGTCGCACTGGGATCCTGCTGTTTATTAGCACTGATCTTAGAAAAGAACTTTGTTTGAAATATTGTCTTAAATAAAATAAAGTTTAATAAGTTTAACCTTTGTCATCTTTATTAATATACTGTACTTCCACCACAGTTGCCAGTGCGGATTTTATTGTGCATGATGAAATATGAAAGTATGCTTACAAAAATCAAATAAATTATTAATCACATTATCCAACAAAATATCTTAATTTCTTAAATTATTAATATCTTATATCTAATATCTAATAGTTTATCCAGCATTATCCAAATTTTTTTTTTTTTTATTCATTTTAGAATTTGTTTTATTTGATTTTAATTTCATTTGTGGATGTTGTGGATTTATAAATAATTGTATATAATTAAAATTTGTATGTATTTATTTTTATATTATTTTAAATTCATTAGTGGATGCAGTGGAATTCCACATTAGCCCTTCCACATGTGACAACTAGCCCCGTAATCACTCTTAAATGACAACAGTTTAGGGTTCAGTTTGAGTTGCTGTCTTTTGTCAGAGAATTTGCTGCCAAGATGTACTTATGTACACACATACCCCACATGTGCTGTCATGCTTGGTCACATTTCCAAATTTGGCACTTGTCAGTGCAGATAATGAGCTCTAATAGGATGTGACGTCTCTGTCAGGTCACCAGAGCCCTGCGGGTCTCATTATCAATATCTCTTTCATTAGTCCTCACAGAGCTGCTGCTGATCTGGAATCAGGGCTGGTGACCTACAAGACATTTGACACGGAATCTGCAGGATTCAATGAAAAGTTCTGTGTTAATATATAACCGTTGTCTGTAGATTTATGTGGTCAGAACTTAGAAGTGACCGCTACCGTCATGTGACTCTGTGGTTCTTATCATGGCACAGGATAAATCAAAACACTTAATTTGAGCAGAAGTGGACAACAGTGACACTCTACAGGCACAACAGAGGTCCTATTATTGGGAAGAAGAGGACGGTTTCGGTGCCAGTCACTGGAAGAGCTTGAGAGATGGCAGACAGGGCTGGCAGTGCATGCTGGGAGTGCCAAGCGGTGCCAGTCTGTCAGCAGACCTCTGATCAAACCCCTCCAGAGAAGAGCAGCCGGTCCGGCCAAAACGACCACAGTGTGTCACTGAGTCCTAATTATTACCAACTATGCAAATGAGCTTGAAGGCGGGCAAAAATAAATCCAGATTTATCAATGTTTTATTACCTATCTATTATCTAATCTAATATTCTTTTTATTTTATTACATTTTATTTTATTATGAAATTTGAAAATGATTACAAATAAGCATTTAAAATATGATTTTTATTTACATATTATTAAATGATTAAAATGTCCTAATCTAAGTATATTTAAGATTCTATCATTTATATTTAAATGTATATTTAATAACTATCATATTTCATATCATATTTATCTTACCCCAATTGATTATTATTTTTTTTTTTTTACATTTTATTTTGTACTTTTGTGTACATTTGATAAGTTTTGTGTTCTTTATATGTCTTCTCTTATACTTTTTATATGTACATTTATTATAAAAATATTTATTATGTAAAACATTTTTTTTATTAATTTCTTATAACCTATTACATTATTTATTGGTTGTGCTCCATTCTCTTGTATAATTGTATTATATTATTCATTTTATTAATTATTGAAATCATTATTATTTACAAAACCTCCACTGATGGGTTTATATTTAATTTTTTTTTTTTTTATATTTAATATTTATACTTATACCACTGATGGTTGTATTTTATTTATATTGTAGCATTTACAGAATTTCTCTCTTTTCACATGCTTTCCTTATGTTTATTCATGATTTTTAGATAAATATGACTAAATATAGTCACGTGTTTAAATAAAACAAAAGAACTATTTCGAGCTGTCAAATCTGATCATGTTCTCTTGACATCTTCTCCCAGAGCATCATCTGCTGATCTTCCTGGAGCATGAGCAGTGGAGTGAACCTGAAGACGATGTCTCAGAGCAGCTCTGGTATTCCTCTGCCACGGAGCCTGACCAGTCTCTCCAAACAGGACACCAGGGTCTTGAGCGGCTCTTTTCTGGGTCCTGCCGCCAGAAACCAGGTGCCTGGACGAACATCCACATTATCTTCCTCAGCCTCATCCATATCATCTCAATCAATCTCAAAGGAGTTACTCAGAGGTACCGGATGGAGAACTCCGTCTTCACAGAGAACACTCGGGGCGTCCAGCACCCCAAACAGACCTTCACTTGCCTCTCGTTCGGCCCACAGCAGCCCACATGTGCCCAGACGAGAGATGATACCGTTCCAAAATACCCTCCGGAGGGGCTCTCTGCCCCAGGATGAACTCAGAGACCTGGAGAGACTCTCCAACAAGAACTGGAGGTCTGGCCGTCATCACTTCAGGAGTCTAGACAATGAAGTTGTTGAGTCTTCTCGAGAGCTTCGCAAGCCCACTAACGGAAACGTCATTTGGGAGACTTCAGCTGTCGTTCAGAGGGACTTCCAGAAGCAAAGGATGAAAATGCTGGCTCATGTTGACAGCAACAGACGGACCATTGTGTCTAAATCTCATGTGAACGCGGGTCCTGCTCGAAGGGAATCTCCACGCATGGCAGCGGTGGCACCTTTCAGATACAGGTCAGATATCATACTTTTTTTGTTGTGTTTCTTGGTTTGTAATGGGCCTATATTTAATTGTGAATGCTCAATTTCTCAGTTTTGTTTTTTTTTTTTTTTACATTTAAATGACTTTAGCTGTCATCTGATGCATGCTATT
Source organism: Enteromius paludinosus (assembly GCA_032361165.1). NCBI lineage: Eukaryota > Metazoa > Chordata > Actinopteri > Cypriniformes > Cyprinidae > Enteromius > Enteromius paludinosus. The sequence goes on from JAUMHQ010000058.1 coordinate 19,290,899, forward strand.
GTATATATAGACAATAATAATCATTGGCTCACTGTATTGGCCCAAATTGCAATATTGGTGCATCAAAGTAAAAAAAGTTTCAATAAGTAAATACATTTATAAAAAAACTGATCATTTAAAAATGATATTATTTGACCAATAATATGCTATATGTATAATTCTGTGTACCTATAAGTTCTAATTTTATAGCTCTGTACATGTACTTTATGATGTCTCATTTGTGGCTACTATTTTTATGTAAATTTATTTGCTGAAATACAAAGTCATTCTCTGGATAATAAAAATTCCCTTTAAGAATTAATATGGTACTATGTTAAGACTTTATTTTAATGTGTTCTTGTTACACGTTACATGTACTTACAATTATAATAATACATAATGCATAATTACATGCATTTGACCTTAAGACAAAAACTAAACCTAACCCTAACCATATAGTAAGTACATATACAGTAGTTAATTAATATTGCTCATAATTAAATGTATAAATGCACTGTAACAAAGACACCTTAAAGTAAAGTGTATCCCTACAAACTTGTTGTTGTGTCTGTGCCACAGGCTGCAGGTTGGAGAAGACGCTGAAGCTTCTCTTGAGGATCTGAGCGATTGTTCCTCAGACTCTATGGAAGTGTGCTGTGAGGAATTGGGTGAGTCTCTACTAAAATACTCCAGTATTCACGACCGCGTGTTTTTTTCTTTTTTCTGGAATGGTCTCTGCCTTTCTCATAGAGTGCTGTAGATGATAGTGTGAAAGGGTCTGAGATTGTTGTCAGTCTCTGATATCATCACAGTACTAAGGGATCCTATGATTCAGATCAAACTATAAGCAGATGCTGGTGTGATAAATAGCGATTGGTGTCCATGTGAGGAAATTCATGTCTTTGCAGATGTTAGTTTCCACCATCTGAAGCTCTTTTCAGATTCTTGATGGACTCAGTCAGACCACGTGTAGACCTCAAATAGTAGTGAAAAACTGTCAGCTCATGTTGGCCAGACACACTTACGAACACAGACTAATCCGCTGATTTTGGAATGATGTTTAGTACTTTGACAAAAATATTGTTTTCCAGAAATGTGTTTCAAATGTTACATGCCTTGTTATGTGTAGAAAGGTTTGCAATTTATAAAAGTCGCTGTTGCTACAGTTGTGTTTTTATATTTGTATATTTAATAGTGGCATATTTTGTATTATTTGCATATTTAATAGTGGCATATTTTTTATTATTTTCATATTTAATAGTGATTTCATATATATATATATATATTATACACATGTGTATGCATAGGTATGCGTGTGTGTATGTAATATACAGTAAATGTGTGTGTGTGTGTGTTTACATATAAAGATCACGGCTCTTGTTTAAAAGAATATTTTATTTTTATTTATTTGTTGTTTTTTGCATCTAATTTAAAAACCATTCTAAATGTTTGCATTCAGAATTTTTTTTAAATCAGAATTCAATAATTTCCTCTTAATTTTAATTACAGTAATTTCAATGAATTGAAGTACAAATAAAAGTATATAAAAATTAAATAGATATTACATAAATGTTTTCAATATACACTTGCATTTTTACTTTAATGAATTGAGATTACAGTTAAATAAAATTAAAAGAAAATTCAGGTTCTAAAAGTTTTAAATTAGATGTTATTTTCTTGATGCAAAAAATAAAAAAATAAAAAAAATAAAATAAAAACCAAAATGCATTCTTTTACACAGGAGCCCTGATCTTTATATATACTGTATATAAACACTATTTGTACTTTATTAAATTTCATTTTACTGCCTTTCACAACATAAATGTAGATATTGTCAGATTCTCAGCGCAACAGTTTGAGTTTACAGACCGTGTTCACATGTTTCACATTAATATACTGCATGTGTTCACTGGAGACAAATACTTTTATGACTTTTGAGCGTAAGATTTATATTGTGTCACTCAGTAATTCTTCGAAGGGGCTGTGATTTTAATGTAAGAATGATGGCATGTGAGCAAACAAACAAACAAACAAACAGACAAGCCCAGCCATATGCTGCCACATCCGCACACGAACAGCGAATGAAAGCCAGTCTGAGTAATGCTCATATATCAGTGTGGTGTAATGGCAGCAGCTGACCGGCTACAGATGCCAGGAACACATGGGATGTTCTCTCATGCCTCCAAACATCTGCACTGCTGGCCAACCACAGCCTCCGGATGGGATCCAGATGTTTGGAGAACCTTTGGCTTTCTCTGGAGAGAGGGCGGTGGACACATCAGGACGTGTGTTTCATACTTCATGAAGAGAAAACACTGAGGTCTCTCAGCTAATATGTGTCAGAATTCAGTGCTGTTTCATGTAACTGCGAGATCATAGTGATATGTTACGTGATATATACTGTGAGTATACCACAGAACAGATTTTTTTAAAATACCTTTCCCTTTAGACAGCTGTGAAGTTGATTAGAGAAGTTTTAAATCTCTGAGCACTGAGTTTAATAAAGAGTTTTGAAATATCAATAATCAGTTATTTTTTTAGACATAATAAGATTTCATAGACAGTTTTCACATGTTTTTTTAAAATACTTTTTAGTTGTTTACATCATACACGTGTGTATACCGTGTATATTTATTAATATATAAATGCATAAGCAAGCATGTATGTACTTTGAAAATATTAACATGTACATGCATGCATATTCATATAATTTATATATCTTTAATATATAAATATAACATATTTTTCTTAACTATATACATGCATGTGTGTATTTATACATGCAAAGTACATAAACCCACATATACAGTATTATGCAAACAAAACCTTTTATTTTGAATGTGATTTATTGTGATTAATCGTTTGAAAACACTAATATTTTTTAAATCTTAGTTGTTGTTCTTGGAGATAATTATTGCATAGGCTACTTTTTACTTTAAGATTAATAATTAATAATAGGATTATTATTTATATTACATATAAATCCTTTCTACAGAGTGAATTTTTGAGATTTCAAAATATCTGTAATAATTAATTGTTCCTCTCAGACATCTGTGAGATTCCCCCAACTGCTCCCCGGGGCGCCGCACTGCTCCGGATGTGTGTTCACGGTGTGTGTGTGTGTGTGTGGTTGTGTGTGTGTGTGTGTGTGGGGGGTTCAGATTTTTAGATATGTTTTTAGATAGCTTTTGACATTACAGTAAATTGAAAAGAAATGGAGACTTTTAATCTGCTTAGTTTCTCAAACTGTGCTTAGATTTGCCAAAAGTTCCTCTGAACCTCAGAAATCCCAGTACAATGCAAACATTTTATCTTAATCTACCTGACCTGGTTTTTTTGTTGATATAACTAAAATAAAGGACTATGAAATATTTTTGTGACAACAAGGAAGTATGTTCTTCTTTTAATGATGTCAATGGAAAAATTCCCCACAGAATGACACGGCCACTCATGACGAGTTTAAACAAAAGACCTTATTCTTCTCAGCCCAGTAACATCAGAATTACCCCAGATGCCCTGGGACTAGCATGTGTTTGGCCAAGTGTAGGGACCCCCTGCATGAGAACGCTGAGCTTTTGATTGAGTCATTGTACCAAACTGGTCAGTTGCATCAGGCCGGTTATGGGCGATTCGTTAAGTCACTGCCAGGCTCCAGCCAGGATAACAAGACTTGTTTGTGAAGCAATAAAGACAAACAGAAAGTGGATTTGTGGCATGCTGTTACCTTATTTACGGTGGAGAGACGCGGCCGTCTTAATGCGTGTTGTGATGTAGGCAGCAGCGTTGCTATGGTGACGCTTCTCCAGCGAGGCATTGCGGAGAACTCCATAGAGAGATGTGTATGGAATTTCATGAGCGATAACGCTAGGGATCATCTAAAAACAACACTGCGGTTTTATGAATTGAAGGTGGATGGGTTGGAGGTGTGACGGAAACCATCTGGACTTGATTGATTTATTATAGAAAACAGTTCTATTCTTAATTCATTGGCTTGATTGTATACGCATATTTGAAACCGGATTCAATTACATACTTTATAACATATGCACTGTGCACTATGTAACTCATTTAAGGATACACTTTGAGGATAAAAACCAATAAATGTATTTAATTTATCAGTTCTGACTTTCATTTCATATCGATATCTTGTTTTGATGCAATGAACCATCCTCAAAACAAATATTATTTATTATTATTATACATGATGTTATATATTTTGTCTAATGTCACATCTAATATTTAAAAAAGGGCACATTTTTTGCATCAAGAAAATTGTGAAAAGTGTGATTTATCTTCCTTATTCTATTGCCAGATTCACACACATTTTTCTTTTCTTTAAGTTGCAATTTTTTTTTGTATGTTGTGTTGAAAATTCTTTAACAAAATTATGCTAATATTGCATTTTTGTATTGCAGTACTAAAAACTATATACATTCCATTAGTATTAGTAGATGGCAGATAGATAGATTGTCCCATGCATATGCAATGCATTTCTTCTACAGGCAGATTTTAATGGGTATTCTGCATTGGATCTGGAAGGGGGAGGGGCAAAACAATGGGGATGGAGAAATAGTGTGTGTGAAAATACACACTAAGATGCACTGGATTCAGTTTACATTCTAGTGTTGCAATTTGTCATCTCTCCCTATCAGCTCACACTTTCTGCTGAGGCAGAAAGACGCACCGGAAAATGCAATCGAGAGAGAGAGGGAGAGAGAGAGAAAGGGGGGAGGGACTGTTGTTGCGTGCAGCGCTGCTGTCATTTGGCTGCTGCACGGCTCAGCGGCAAGACAGTCTGGTGAAGGGAGGAGAGAAAACGAGGGAGTGAGAGAAAGAGGAGAGAGAAAAGGAGAAGCAGGACGGCAGCTGCTGCAGCCTGACGGGAAGGCACGGGAAAATAAAGGGCACTCGGAATTAGCATTTTCTTCCCGTGCAAGAGAGAAAGAGCTGCACGTTTGTCCTCTCCTCCATGCTCTTGCTCTTCTCTCATTCGGCCCTAAATGCTCTCCGGTAGAGGAAGAGACTTGGGGGTCGAATAAAAGGCAGGCAGAGCGAGGGGACGTCAAGGGAAGGTGCAGGCATGGCTGCCAAGAGGGGCAAGTCCGGCGTGCCACAAAGCGTGGCACGGAGCGAGCTGAAGGTGTACCGCGTGGGCAGCATGGAGGGACGGATCCCGGTGCCGTCCAACCTTCGCAAACAGAGGTCCCTGACCAACCTGGCCGTGCTGACAGATGCCGAGAAGAAGATGCAACTCTATGAGCCCAAATGGTGCGACGATATGAGCAAAGCTGCCTCAGGACACCTGAAGATGGGCAAACCCAAACCGGCAGGCGTCGGAGGAGGGCCGGGGGGCTCCCAACTCTCTCGAAACCTGTCCAAATCTGACCACTCCCTCTTCCAGGGCAAACCCAAGACATTCACCCCACTCGCAGCACCCGGCGCCTTGGGAAAGGGCCAAAGTCGGATCCCTCGAGGCCCTTACGCGGAAGTGAAACCCTTGAGTAAAGTGTCTGATGACTGCAAGTCCGACGATGATATCCTGTCCAGCAAAGCCAAAGCCAGTGGTAAGAAACCGGTGGCTGGGTGCTCCGGAGACCCGGAGGCTAAAGGTCAAGGTGAGGAAGGTGGCGATAAACCCTTCCTCAAGGTGGACCCGGAGCTGGTGGTCACCGTTCTTGGTGACCTGGAGCAGTTGCTCTTCAGTCAGATGCTCGGTGAGTACGGGTTTTTCCCTCTTTCACGCCCACTTACTACCAGCTGCCGAATGGCACGGATCGACTGGAGGATATCCAGCCAAAAGCATGTTGTCGTGGTTCTAAAGGTGGTCTCGGACAGCTGGACAATGCAGGGCTTTGTTCTGGGTAGCGTGTGCAATGTGCATCATTTCTCTCGCACTTGTGCATTCATATATTATTCCCGCTTTGGCGTGTGTCCAGTGATCGAATGACAGAGAGCTCGGGGGCGACACTCTGCACACTGATCTGCTTTTCGATGCCTGTCTGGTGCCGTGTGCTGGTGTTGCTGCTCTGCTCTCATCTGTAATGAGGTAATGGCTGCTATATCAGGGACACGGGTGGTACAAGAAAAGGAAGAGGCTGTGGAATGCATAAAGGGGGAATAATTAATTTGGTTTGTAGCTTGTCATCACCCTCCTTTAACTGCGGCTTGATCTGTAGATGCTGATAAATGTCGTTGTCGGACGCATGAACAAAAGCTTGCGTGATCACCTGTCACACTGGAGGAAATACAGCTAGGCTTTTTAGGGGATAATTAGCAGTTATATTTATACTTTGGAATTTTAATATACATATACATAATTGGATAAAAGGCTTTTTGTGCATGGCATTAATCAGGAAGTATGTTTGTTGCATTTAAAACAAACATCCCATTTTGTTTGTGCTCTGTTCTAAACACAGCATGCCCTGCTTTTGTGCATCAGCCCTCAAATGAATGACCTCTATTTCAACCGTGTACAGACCTCATATGTTTAAAACAACCAATTTGGGTCTGAATTCTTGCAATTGTTTGCGTGGAATCCTGGATCCTCCTTCTCCATTGCACAGTATAATTCGGTGCTGGGATTAAAGGCTAATGAGAGTAAACGAATGACCTGGATTAAACTCCTTATTAAAATGCTGTCCGTAGCTCTTGTTTAAGAATCCATAAAGGGATTCCGATCTGAATTTTCTGAATCAGAATCAGGAAGAGCTTTGATGCCATGTATGTTTGCATTTTGGTGTCTTAGCTTCCAGTACACACAAAAAAACAACAACACAAAGAAGAATAAAATAAAAACAAAAAAAACAATAATACATTTAAATAAATAAATTGTATGTACAGGTGTGCTATGGATAAAATACAAATAGTATAGAATGATGATTAGAAATAATAATAGTATGAAGGATGTACTATAATGTAGGGTGATAAAATAAACATTGGTAATTGCCCATATTTCTATTGCACAGTGGGAGAACTATTGACTGTTCATGAGGTAGATTGCCTGGGGAAAGAAACTGTTCTTGTGTCTGACTCTCCTGGTGTTCGGTGCTCTGTAGCGCCAACCAGATGGCAAAAGTTAAAAAGAGTCATAGCTCGGATGCGAGGGATCCCAAGTGATTTTCTGAGCCTTTTTCGTCACTCTGGATGTGTACAGTTCTTGAAGGGTGGGCAGGGGTTCACCAATAATGCTTTAGACAGATCAAACTGTCTTCTGTAGTCTTCTGATGTCTGTTTTTGTAGCTGAGCCAAACCAAATCGTTATAGAAGTACACAGGACAGACTCAATGACGGCAGAGTAGAAATGTTTCAGCAGCTCCTGTGGCAGGTTGAATTTCCTGATCTGGCGAAGGAAGTACAGCCTCTGCTGGGCCTTTTGGGCAATGGAGTCTATGTGAGTGTCCCACTTCAGGTCCTGGGAGATGATGGTCCCCAGGAACCTGAATGACTCCACTGCTGCAACCAGGCACGTGCACAGGTAGGGCTCAACCTGTGCAGAGCACATGCTGTTTTTTTAATTACACTTGGAAGTGCCCTTTTTTGGGGGGATTTAAAAAAAATAATAATTATTGGTAACCCTTAACATCTGTTTGTGTTTTTAACAAATATTTAAGGCATTAAAAAAGCGTATCTCTCAAACTGTCAGTCAAACTTCACAACTCCGCCCCCTGAGCGCACATCAGTCACAGTCATAGAGCAGAAGCAGATGAACGTCTTCGACTTGTAACGGTAAAATATCTTGTTGTTTGAATAAGTGCAACGTTGTCTTTTTGAAATGAACACTAGTATGTCTATAAAGGTTCATATAATGCATCACCACACCGGTGATCATCCACAGACCTGTTTGCACGGTAAGCAAATTGCTGGGGGTCCAGTGGGGTGTTAGACTGGGAGTTTCAAATGTACAGTAAAACTCATTCAGGTCTTCAGCAAGTTGTTGATTGGCCTCAGTGCTGGGGGATGGCGTATTATAGCTAGTGATGGCTTTCAAAGCTCCGCACTGAAGCTGGGTCACTGGAAATAAACTGATCTTTCAACTTTTTAGCGTAGCTCCCCTTAAATCTCCTTATTCTGTGTGTTTCTGGCCTGATTGTACAAGACTTTCCTATAGGCGTCCTCTTTGGCCTGACAAAGATGTCTGAGTTTTGCTGTGAACCATGGCTTGTTGTTATTGAATGTTAAATGAGTTCTGGTAGGGATGCATAAATCCTCACAGAAACCGATATATGAGGTTACAGTCTCTGTGAGCTCGCCCAGAACATTGGTGGCAGCTTCAAAAACACTCCAATCAGTAAGGTTGAAACAGGCGTGTAAAGACCGCTCTTTTTCGATGGTACATCGCTTTACAGTCTTTACGCTTCTAGATCTGCACAGCACATTTTCTTAAACACTGTAATGTCTGTACATCACGCTTCCCCCGTCTGCGCGTCTTGTAACATTTGACCAGCACTGCCGCTCAGGAAAATGATCAAAAACGGTACAAAAACCGGAGGGCAAAAAAACAGGCTGCCATTTGCTGCGCCATCTTGTTTTCATTATTTTGGAAGCACTGCATTTCCATTAGGATGCTTTTGGAATTTTCAAAATGTAATTTAGTTCAATTACAAAATATATGTATTTATTTTAATTTGGTTTGTTTTAATTCGGTTCTCCGATAGGAATCTTGCATGCGTTCTTTTAGGATTTTTAGCATGCTTTTATATAGACAGAGTATAATTACATCCAACACCAGAGTGGTTGCAGAGTTATTTTCCTCTAAATTTAGAAGAAAAACAAAGTGCTACAGGGAAAAGTTTTCCTTGCAGAAACACAAGGTCTCTGTTAAGAATACTCTCTTGATTCACTATACTGTATCTAAGCACTTTCTTTTTTATAATCATAATTACACATAGAGTTCATGCTCATTTGTTCTGCATAATAAACCTCCGCATAATGGCCTTCCTTATGAGTTGTTCTTTTGGACCATAAATGGCACATAACATCTGCATGCCACTTTTAATCAGTAGACTGAATTAGCGCTCAGAGTGGAGCATTGTTTTCCTCTCTGCATTTACTATTGTGCTGCGGAGCTGAACGAGGGTCTAAACCTCTAGGGGGTTGGAAATGCTTAAAATATGTATGAGGGACAATACTATGAGTTGAGGGACAGTTATGAGGATAGGGATAAATTTGGCCTCTTTGTGCCAGTCTGGAAATAAACCTGAATATTACATATACTGTAGCAAGTTATGAGAGGGAAATTAGCTTTTATGAGGCTAATCTGATCATGTTGGTTTCCTTTATTGTGCTATGGGTTTTTTAAGTGCCAGATATGTATCAATATCTAAAGGGAAGGGAGACTGATGGTAATTATAATAATAATTGATATTATTATAATAGTTTATCATTAGTTATCAGTTAATCTCTAGACATTGATATGGATATATAAAAAGTATATATACATATACATAAATCAAGATCAAGTTGTTCTAAACCTGGTATTTTGAAGAATGTTGGTAGCCAAACAGTTGATGGTTCCCATTGACTTCCATAGTATAGAAAAAAAAATACTATGGAAGTCAATTCCATTAGCTCCTTGGTTGAGGGTGAGTAAATGATGACATTTTTTTTGTCTAGTTTTTATGTAGGACTTTCAATTTAAAAAATATCTTGAGAATCAGCACCGCATAACATACTAATTTTGGTTTTGACAGAGTATATCTGTAATTTTGTCTGACAGCACTGATTTGGTTTTCACGTGTATTTTTGTACAGTTTAAAAACAAGTGGAAATACTATACACATTTTCAAGATTTTTTGTCTTAATATCTTATGCAGCATCGATTCAAGTAAATAAATATTGTTTAAAAGCTTTCTTATAGGTGCTTTATTTGAAAAGTAAAAAATATAAAAAAAAATGTATGTATATACACAAACACATCCACCAAAAATACTTGAAAAAATGTAGACTATGTATTATATATTAACAAAATTCTTTTTTTTAGAACTGATCTGAATTTACTAATGGAATTATTTTTAATTTACCTTAGGATTTACTATTTAATTGAATATGTTTTTATAGTGTATGTCTGTGTTTTGCATTATTTTAAAATGTATTAATCTGCACTAGGTGTATTGTTACTTCGTGTGAGCCATAAAATCCACACGTAAAGCTGTGTTCCAGTTTGCCCTTGCAGATCAAAGCATACGGAGAAAAAGAGCATGTATTAATTTTTAACCTGTGCAGTCAATGGCAGAGCTGGAGATTGCATTGGAACACACCACTATGTGTATTTCTGCAGAGGTAGCATGCATAATATCAGGGTGTTTATATAAAATGCCTGATGCATGTAAATTAATAAAAAGCTTATCAATTTAGTTTTTGCCCTTTATTTGACTATTATGGTAGAAATAAGCGCTTTTAGGAGGTCAGGACCCAGCACAGGTGAAGCTGGTTGATTTCCAAGAGTTATGTACACACTTTTTACAATGAAACGCTGTCATCTTGTCACCTGATTCACTAATTCCACCATGTAGGTCTGTATAGTAATGTAATTAGCTAGAGCTTGTGTTAATTCTCTCATGGGAATGTGATTGATTGACGTGAGTTATCTGCTGTCCAGTAATGCTTGTAAACCATCTCTCTCTCGCTGTCTATAAAGCAGTCGAGTCATTATTAATGTCAGGCGAGGCGTCGTGCCTAACTGCACCATGGGATTGATTGGGCATGCTGTTGACATGCTGACCGCTCGCCCACGCGGGTTTTCAAGAGATTGTGTGGCAGTTTACAACTGATTTGTTTGTTTGGACGAAAGAAGACTTTCATCCTTTGTTCTCATTGTCAATGTAGGCAGTGTGATATGAGTCTGTTTGGTTCTCGTAATCTCATTGTTGGTGTTCGGCTCGTTTAATGCTGCCTATTAGGTGAACGTCCAAGACTGTTAGCTTTCAGGAAAGCCAGGTGATTGATCAAGTCGAGCTGTTTTTAACATCTGCTTCACCTTTGTGACGTAAATGAAAGGCTGCTGGCTCTTTAAACACAAAGACGAACTCTTTGAAATTTCGGCTTCGTGATTCAACAGGAAGTACAAACTGGGCTTTAATGGTGCATACAGTTCTCAGTCTGATTGGGAGCTTTTGCTGTCTTTGACTATTTGAAGAAATTTTGGTCTAGAAACTTACTGATTGTGCGCTTTTTAAAAAAAATACTCATTACTTAATATAAATCGCGTTAATCATAATTAATAATCACAATGACAATTTTTCAGAATCATTGACAATTATGCTTTTTTTGTCATAATCGTGCAACCCTAATGGAAATGCATTTATAATATATATATATATCTTTTGTTTGTTATGTGTGCAGATCCCGAATCTCAAAGGAAACGGACAGTTCAGAATGTTCTGGATCTCAGACAAAACCTGGAGGAAACCATGTCCAGCCTTCGCGGGACTCAGCTCAGTCAGAGGTGAGTGAGAACCAGCACATGTTTATGGCATGAAAAACCACAGCCAAACTAATTCACGAGGATGCGAACTGCTGCTTTTCAATGAATCGCAAATCTGTGAGCAAGCTCCACAATGCTCTTTGGAAACAATCTTCAATCACGCGCGTTTGTGTCACAAAAGAGCTTGAATATAAACAAGGCTTTACATTATACACAAACGATTACTTTTTCCTCAACCATTCAGCCTCCCACGGCTTTTGGGAGAGTTGCCACTTCAGTCATTCAAACACCTGGATGCCACATTCACAAATACACAATGAAACACTTTCCATCAATGAATAGCTACAAACACAAAGAGAAATCAGCTGGACTCCAGGCTTTGCACAGTCAGATACAGTATACAGCAATACACAACTGGACTTTTACATTTTCTGAAGAAATGAATGGTGCTTGTCAATGTAAAACTTGCTCTCACTTTGCTAAGGGGTTTTGTGAGGTTAAGTGAAGTTTCTAGGATGTTCTGAATGGTTTTGAATGTGGTTGCTTAACTTAAACTTAAACTGGTCATTTTTGGTCATGCATGCATACAGTATATCTCCTAAAGAAACAGTGCACTACTACAGAATTGTTATGTTTTGCACTTTATTATGACGATCAGAAACATGCAAAATGATGTGAAATTTCCCATCATTGGAAATTTTCTTGAAAACACAATTTATGTAAAACAAAGTCGGTATATAGGCTGAGTGTAAACTTTTGAGATGCAAAACATAAATAACAGAATGTTAGAGCTGTGCATGAGGTCTTAAAGAGACAGCAGCCTAAATAAACCTGAATAAGAACTATATATTACCTGTGTGTCTGTATATATATATGTATGTGTGTGTGTGTGTGTATATGTATGAATTGTATGTATATATACACATATATACATACAATTCATACACACACACAGACACACACACACACATACATACATATATACATATATACATACACAATTTTCATTATTATATATAATATAGGGAGACTATATAGACTCTGTGTGTGTGTGTATATATTTATTTGTATACTTGTATATTGTATGTATAATGTATTTATATAACCTTCAGTGACTTTTATCTAGTGTGCATGAGAATATATGTAGATAATAATAATATTGCTGTATATGTACCACAAATATTGTAAATAACTATATATAAAAAATCTCATTATTTATGCATGTATGTGCATATACATATAAATGAAAAAATGTTTGTGCAAGCTACAGAATAAGCTAGATACTATGCTTATTGCCGATGAACGTATTTTCCTTCCCAAAGGGTGTGCTACGCTGTGCTTAGCCTAGCACTTATGCTAACTTTGATCTTGGTACTTTCCTGAGTTTTGCCCCTAGAGATCTGAACCTGTCCTTCCTCCTAACATCAAACCTTTCCCTGCAGGCTACCCATTCACTACTCCGCTAAGTTTCTGAGTAGAAGACTTTTGTAGTAGATATATAACACGCCCCAGTCCTGCAGCTAATGCTGCCACCATTTTAAGGGCAGCGCTTGTCTAAGACTGATGAGCTTCCAAAGACCTGATGGCGCAGGCGTAAAAATGATTCATACCAGATTAACCGCACTCAACCCACAGATTCACTGCCACACTGATGTATGTGTGCGTAATGAGCTTTTCTGTAACGGGATACTTCTGTTAGCCTTCAAGACATGAAGATGCATGACCTAACACGACTCAAAATAGAGGCGCACTGTTTGATTTTTCTGAATGTGTCGATTCACATTATACACCTGCTAGTCGTGTCTGGATTCTGTCAAGATGTGCACTTGAGTTGTAAAATGTGATTAGCTGATTACTGAACCACATGGACGCTTTTAAGTTCTCATGTGCTGTGTTTGTTTAGGGAAACTGTTTGTGATGTGTTATGCTTCCACAAACAAGACTTTTATCCGTTCAGCATGTTTCAGTAATGATGTGTGATGAGTATTTAATCGAAACCTGTAGCAACAGTTTTTAGGGTCATTGATGTACCATAATACTTTTTATTAATATTTGTAATTAATTTGTATGAATTTAAATGTGCATAAAATTCTAGTTGTGTCTTTGCCAGTTTATTTATTTATTTATTTACATTTTTGTTATTTTAGTACATTAAGTAAATAATCTAAATTAAATCTAAAGGTTTACGATCTATATGAATATAATGATAAATATATATATAGGCGTAATAGTTACGCTCACCACATTTGCATATCCCCGCCCATGCTTACCATTCAGAAGGGTCGATGTGCAATCTC
>JAUMHQ010000058.1:19304696-19325169 GCA_032361165.1 Enteromius paludinosus
TTAGCTACATACCTTCTATGTACATATCAGAGAACAATTTAAAATATTCTCTCAATGCATTCTATGGCACCTTTTAATGTTTATACATTTTATTTAGTATTTTATTTCAGGTTTTAGTTTTGATTAATTATAAAAAGCTGCACAATTTTAGGTATCATTCAGGGTTGTCAAAGCAATCCGATGAAAAGTTTTCAGCAAATTTGTAGAAAGACAGACCTGAACCATCTCGCTACATCCTAACAAGCAATCACTCAGAACACCTTAGCAACTGAAAACAATTCCTTGGCAGTGATTTTTGCACGGGCAAACACACTCATTTCAGTAATGTAAAATGTGCTTAAAGCCTGCTTTTGCCATTACAATCATTGTTGATTTTAATAATGAGAAAAACTCCATAAATGTTCTTGCCACATAGTGTGCGACGTGGAGAGAGCAGGACCTTTGCTTTGGCTTCATGTAGGATGTGATGTGGCACTGAAAGCGAATGGAAAAGCAGCTCATGAGGTTTGGGAGTGGCTGTGCCGTCGCTGTGAAGACTGTACAGTATGTGTGTTATTTCCAGATGTTTGTTTCAAAATACCGAGAAATGAAACGTTTGTTCTGTGTAGAAACTCCCACCGTCCTTTATCGTCAGTACAGGTCTTCCGGTGGTCATGCCAGCTGCCATGAGAGCTAGCAGTGCTGCTGGATCCAGAGTCCAGATCATTCATTCACTTTCATAATCAGCTCAACTGATATAGAGTTCAGATACATGAAAATTACAAATATGAGTAAAACTAAACTATTTTTTTCATTGATGCAATTGCTGGACCAACTGAATAGCATGACTAAACACATTTTTGTACTATAAAAAACACATTATGTTTATTATATACTGAATTTGACAGTAGTATCATTACAATAATCTATTTTTCATGTTAATATTTTATTAGATGCTTAATTTTTATTTTACAATACAAAAGTATTATTGCAAGAATATATTTCTCATTGTGATATTTCTATTTTAAAAATATGAAAAATTTATGGGGTGTATTGCAACAAAGCAGAAGTTTTTAGGGCTCCTTGCAGTATTTATTAAAATTTTTATTTGTATTTTTTAATTCATTTTTTTGCCAATTTGAAAGCTACTGTAAGTGATATATTTTTTTTCTTTAGTACATCATCGTCATCATTATAATTACTATTTTATATAATTATACTGGACAAATTATGTACATTAGCCAGCATTTGAGGTGGATCAAAACCTTTCATCACAGTTGTCCCAAAACATGTTCTTGTCTTAGGACAGCTTTGATGGTCTTTTTTGATCCACTATAAATGTTGGCTACTGTAGTTCTAAACCTGAGCTCTTTTGAGTTCATGTGTGTTCATTCCTTTAGATTATTCCAAATAATTTAGCAATTAGTTTTTCGGAAATCAGTGAATCCCCAACAGACCTAGTTAACAAACCTAGTGTCAAGTGACCCAATGCAGGAATAACAGACCAAATAATCCTCCTTCAGCTGGGTAACACTAACCGAATAACCCAATGCCAGTGTGTTTGTGTGCTGTTTATGCCTCGAGTGCATCAAATATTTCAACCCACAAGTGTTCATTTTCTGGCATGTTGCAGCTGTCTGATGAATTATCCTGAGAGAAATGTGTAAAAATAGCTCTTCCATGTTCATGTGGTAAAGGAAGCTGTTATATTATTCATTTGAGCTGGTGCATCTGGTTATGCAATCTTCATCCAGATGCATCCTTTACTTTAGTAGGTCATGAGTTCCTGTGGCTCAACAACCCTGTTATGTTGTGTTTTGCATGCACCAGTAACCCTCTCTTTCCATCTGCAGTTGTCTGGACAGCAGCGTCTGCTACGACAGCGATGAGACCAACGCCCGTAGCATCTCCAGCCTCTCCAACCGCTCCTCTCCTCTCTCCTGGCGCCACGGACAGTCCAGTCCTCGTCTGCAAGCCGGCGACGCTCCTTCCTCGACGGTCAGCAGCTATGTGTCGGGCAGCAAGGCCTCGTCTCAGTACACCTCTCACACCATGCCTGCCCGCTGCTCCAGCCGTCTCAGTCACACGTCACGCAGCGAGTTCATCGAGGGCCTGGATGCCAGAGACAGTGACCTCAAGTCTGGGTACCTGAGTGATTCTGATGTACTTTGCAAGAGCCTTAATGATGACGACGACGATGACAACCTGGCTAATGGGTGAGTTTCTGCATGTGTTGCTTTACTAGATATCTCCAGCCTACTACACAGTTAAAAATAAAGCTTCCAAAAGGAGGTGATGCAGTAGAAAAAAAACGCTCAAAGAACTATTTCTTCTTAGTGTGAAAAGTATCTAAAGATTTTTCCACAATAAAAACTTTTGTGCAGTGGAAAGGTTCCATGGAGGTCCTTCATGGAACCATCATTTGTGTACCAAAAAAACGTTTTAGTGAACATTTCTTATTTTTTCCTCAATTTTGAAGAACCTTTTCCCACTATAAAGATTTTGTGCAGTCGAATGGTTCCATGGATGTTAAAGTTTGGAACCGTTAAGGAACCATTTTTGGAACAGTTCTTGGTTTTCAGTAAAATGTGCTTAAAAAATTCCCTTAAGATTAAAAAAAACTATTTAAACATCTAAAGAATCTTTTTCCATTATGAAGAAACTTGGAAATGTTCCGTGCACGCTAAAGGCTCTTTATGGAATGTTGGAAACATTTTGGGTTCCAAAAGAACCTTTCAGTGAACAATTCTTAAAAGAACGGTTTGTTCCTCAATTTTGAAGTACAATTTAATGATCTAAAGAATGTTTTCATAATATAAAGAGACGTTTGTTCAGCAGATGGTTCCACGGGTGTTGAAGCACTGATGCTAGAACCTTTGTTTTTGGGTTTCAGTAAAAAGTTCTTAAAAGAACCATTTTCTCTTAGTTTAAAGAACATTTTAAACAACTAAAGGACTTTTTCATTATAAAATGTTCAATGGACATCACGGAACCATCAGTGCCAGTGAGGAACCTTTATTTTTAGGAGTGAACTAAAAGGCTTTATGAAGATAATAATGTGTTAATAATGTCATGATGGTACCAGGAGGCTCGGTGTGACTGTTATCCTGCCACGTAAGTACACTAGATTAAAAAGTCAACAGTGAGCCGTGTATCAAAGAGGGGCGATGCTAATTATCCACATTACCACAGAGGCCTGCAGAGATGCTCTGAATGATGAAACACCTCCTCCTGACACAGCTTCATAACATTTCTACAGGATCCACAGAAAAAGCATGGGCTAAAGTGTATAGAAGCAGAATATTTTCATTGCTTTGGGTGAAATCTGTATAGACTTCAGAGATTGGGGTTAGTAAGACTTTTAAAAATGTTTTTGACAGAACTTTTTCATGCTCACCAAGGCTGGATTTATTTGATTGAAAATACTTAAATAAAAATATAAAAAATATTATTATAGTTTCAAATAACTGACAATCTTGAATGTCACATGATCCTTCAGAAATAATTCTAATATGCTGATTTGCTGCTCGAGAAACATTTCTGCTTATTATTTTTTGGGGGATTGTTTGATGAATAGAACATTCAGAAGAACAGCCTTTATTTCAAAATAGAAGTATTTTGGAGCATTATGTCTTTGCTGTCACTTTTGATCCGTTTAATGCATCCTTATCTAATAAAAGTATTATTTTCTTGGTAACACTTTACAATAAGGTGTCATTTCTTAACATTAGTTAATGTATTAACTAAAATGAACAAATAATCAACAACACATTTCCTACAGTATTTGTTCATCTTTGTTAACGTTAGATACATGTTGACGTGTCTTCACTTCCAAAGCCAAACTTTTTCCATGCAGCCATAGCAGCGTTTCAGTGCACCTAGTCACTATCCGTGTCCTTTTGTAAGGCTGTGCCATCTGCCAGGTCTCGGATTATTCATGTAACTCAATGATTTGATTGTAATTTGCATGCCGTAGTGACCTTGTGTTCCTGTTGGACTCGGTCAGCAGGCAGCAGCGGGAGTGTGACAGCAGGTGTCTGATCTGAACTCAGTCACCTCTAGATTTGAGGACGATAGCCGCTGCTTTACTGGCCTCGATTCTCTTTCTAATTCTTTTTTTTTCAGCAGAGAGTTTGAAGTTATAAGCGTAGCTCGCTGCTCGGTCACACACACCGGATACACACATCGCACTCGTAGTGAGATGATGAAATCCAGGCCAGTTCTCCTGGGCGTGAATCTGGGCTTTATTTGGGAGGCTCATGCAGAGGGATTTAGTGAGTGCCGCATAACAGTGGGGTGATCAAACCCAGCCCTCGTTCTCACTTTCTACTGACGCTTCAATGCAGAGAAACTTACATAAGAGAACAATACAGATCATCAGAGAGCTTTGGGTCAATTGAAGGAGCTGTGGTTTATATTATCAGTCATTGGAGGCAATTAGACCCACACTTCATTTTCAAATACTGGTTAAATGGTTAATTTCTTTTTTTAAATGTTGAGAGTATTGAATGTGAACGTGCATGCAAAGCTTCAGTGAATGGATGTGCAATTTGCCCAAAATCAACACTGTATGAAAACTAAACTGTATGAGTCAGGTAAAAACTAAAACCTTTATTATATCTTGTCGAACACTAAGATATGCAATACAATATTACATGTAGAAAAACTCAAAGTAGAAAAATATAACAAAAAAAAAAAGAAATAACACAAAAAACAAGGAATTATATTATTTTTGCTTTTTTCCACAATTTTAGAATTTTTGTTTTAATTGTAAAAAGTTTTTAAACAATGGGTTTGCTCATGCAGACATTAAAATTTTTTAAACTAATTTTTATGTTCTTGTAAAATTATGCATATCTAATAATACAAAAAAAATGATGTCCTTATTTTTTCTGCTTGTTTAATTGCTGAACACGTAATCATTTTATTTTTAACACTTGCAGCTGCCTTATAACTCCTAGGAAATCATTAGACCCATAAATTAAATAATAAATAGCTCAAATAAATGTTTAGCATTTTAAATAACTTCATATGCATTATATTTAAATATTATATGATGTCAGTAGGGCAAGTACAGATCTGAACTAAAGCCTAAATCAAGTAATTTCTACAGTAAGTGTATCAGTTTTACTGAATGTTTACAGCATGTAGACATCCTGAAAGTCTAAAAACCACTGAGATGTGTCCAGTAGCATCAAAACAGTCCTTCTCATGTTCATCACATCTAAGTGTGGCTTCATGAATATAGTGTTATCTGCTCAGTCTTCATTTAATTGCATGGAAAATGTCTCCTGAATTTAATGAAGCTCGTTTTGTGTTTTTATCTTATTTGTTTATACTGCATGGCTGTATTTTTGTAGCTCATGACAGCGAGTGGCATGCTGGTGATTTGAGCAGAACTGCACGAGTTAATTCAGTGAAGACGAGTCTGGATGTGGTAACCATGGAGATAAACTGATGAGGAGATGGAGGGAAAAGGTGAGGTTTTCCCTCACAGACACTATAGCTGTGTGCAACTGACTCCGTGTTCTTGCAGTGTTGTGAATGTGCATGTGAATGCACGGTAATATCACGGTACTTTTGTTATGCAATGTGAAATGACTGATTACCGTACAAGACAACAGAAGGGCTGTGATTGGGTTAGAGGCTTGTGCACAACTGAGCACAGTTTATCACATTTGCATGAGCTGAGCTGGAAGATAAATTCATGTAATCATAGCTTAGAGCTTGTTTGGAAGCCAGCTGCTGAAGTTTGCAGTTCCTTCAGTTTGTGCTCAGTTTACAAATATACAGGTGAAAAGCTAAGACTGTAGTTAGACAAATAGCGTGTATTGATTGCGTCTGGCCTGAGGCGAGCACATGTTGCTGTGTGCGTTTGTCCCCTGAGAGTGTTACTGGATAGTGACCCGTTCTGTTTCTACTCATGGTCAAACTCATCCTGGATCTTTAATGGTAATGCTAAGTGATTTACTGATTTTCAAGGGCTATGTTTTTAGCAGCATGTTTTCCCAGCATTAGGGCAATTAAACATACTCCCTCTCTTGCTGGTGGAAATTACCTAATTTCTGTGAAAGCAAATAAATCTTCTTTTGTATTACAGTATATTATGTTTAAATAGAAATAGTCCAGGGCCTTTAATGTGAAATATTTATGTATTGTATTGTGCATATATTATATATTAAATTGCAATGAAAAAATATTAGAAATATTAATTACTATATAAAATAATACATTTTATTGTTATAAAAAATGTATTTGTGTAAGTTAGACAAATGCAAGTACTAAATTGTATTGTATATTGTATATACAGCTGTTATTTATTATGGTAAATGTATCATTATTAAAGTCAATAATTAATCAAATACAGTAAAAAACATAACATAGTATTTTTTTACTTACGTTGAATTAATTTAAATGAAAAATCTATAAACGTCATTTAGTACACAAAATGAAAGTAAATCATTAAGATGCATTTTGTTAATGGCAATTTCATGGGAAAATGTTATTAAATCATTTGGCTCCCTAATGCAGAATATCTTAATATACTTCAGTTTGCGTGCCTTTTACGTATTCGTTTAGATTTTTTTACGCCATTCGCTCTTGACACTGCAAATTAAAGCTTGTGAAGGTTACTTCAACCTTCTGTGTATGATCTCATGTTCTGAGCTCTGAGTGCTGTTCCATGTTCTGGTCTCCATATGTCCCTACGGCACAGATATTATGCTCTCATATTTCACCCTAAAGCTTGACCATTTATATGAGAGGACGATTTCAGTGCAGATATTCCTGTAAAACTCTCACTGATGGTCTGTGCTGTAAGAGGCCGAAAGATCTCAGGCTGAGCAGCGTGACCTCAATATGTCTACCTGACCTTTCAGAGACTGAGAGAGAGCCATTCGTTTAGCATTTATCATTTATAAATACTCACAACAACAGCAGCACGCCCCTTGAATTACGCATTTACCAGAGCTGGCACATGAAGATAATTACTGGATCAAGATTTTTCATTTCTTGAAGAGATTCTGAGTAGAGTTTGCCCATGTGGCTGGTTGCTAGGGTGTTGTTATGTGGTTGCTAGGGTCTACTGGGTGCATTGCTAGGTGATTGTTTACATATTTGTAGATGTGTCACTTATTTCTGTCGCCCACTGGGTAAAAATTGTAGTAATTGGTCCCACTTTAAAATGTGGCCTTAATACCTGTGTACTTACACATACCATTCAGTGGGTTGTTACGTATGTGTAGTTACACAAATATTAAAGCTGTATATACTGTGTATCAATGTATACTTACACATGTAGTTACATACTGCGCCTAGCTACCATACACAGGTATTAGGGCCACTTAATATAAAGTGGGACTGAAAGGGTTAAGGAATATCTTCGCCTGGTTGCCTGTGAACATGCATCGGCAGCAGTGGCGGCGGTGCATGGGCTGGGATGTGTTGCCATGGTAACCCCCATCAGCCCGACTCTCGGTGACCCAGTGAAACCGTGTGTCTGACTGCAGATGGAAAATGGCTGCTGATGAACGGCTGTGTGCCATTGATTCTGGTGCTAGTAATCAGTTCAGCATCGGCTTTCTTCCTGTTTCTTTTGTGGCAGGGTTTTTACGAGGCAAATTACATCAGGCCAGTTATTTTGCACATCTGCAAACTGCATTGTGGTTGTAGCATGAATGGTTATTAAAATGAGCAGTAAAAAACCCATCTTTGCATCACTTCCCTTCTCCACCAACTTGTTTGCAATCTAGTCGTCGAATAAACCTGGCATTGTGTTACGATTATTGTGAGCTCTTTCATTCCTTTCGATAACTATACAATATGCTTCATGCATGTAATGTAACACAATGAAAACATATAATACATGTGGATTTATTAGTATTTAGTATTTATTAGTGGACCACTATGGAAAATAAGAAAAATAATCATGTAACTGTAGAAATGCTACAATGTTACATTATCACAAAATTATATTTGGACAGTATATTAAGTTTTAAAATAAAATGTTTAAAAATATAATTTTTTGATTATTTTATAGTTTTTCATTATTATCAAAAATATATTTAAGAAGACAATGCAAGACACAGAAAATATTTATAATATTAAAAATAATATAATTAATATATAAAGTAATATAAAAGTAGTTACTATAATTATATATTTATATATAATATATATAATATATATAAAATATATATATTTGTGTTTAATTGTATCGTTTAAGTTATATTTAACAAAACAATAAATGCCATTGCAAAAAATAAAAATAATTATTAAAATAAAAACATTAAATTAATATTTAGCAATACAATCCCAGCAAGTTTATGGTAAAATATTGTTAATATATTTTTTGAGGACAGGCTTTATCATAGTTACAAACTAACAATTGTTAACAATTATAGATGCATATAATTTGTGGGTTTTTTTAGGAATGTAGTTTAGAAGGCCTCATGAAAGACGTTTTCACAGGATGCAATCCATTAACCACAGGAGGAAAGATCATCAGATCTCTGATGCATGTGGACATCAGCTGTCCTCCAAACAAATAAACGCACCGTAAGACCATCTGGGCAGGTGTCTGGGGTCTTGAGAGTTATTATTGTTAGGACTCCTATTACATACACACTCTCTATGTGTGGTCAGGCTGAATGCTGGACACGTCTTCTGCATCCGTCGTGTGCAGGGCAGACTTCTGTGTGTGCTCGTAGCAGAGGGTGTGACGAGGTCTCACTTCACATGCTGTGCCCCCTGCTGGAGACATACTGTAACTGCAGAAGCCTTTAGTTCAGCACGTGGGTCATTTTAATTTTTCAAGATGTGAAATGGCAAGTAAATGAGATTTTACATGGAACATGGAAAAGCGCAGGAGCAAGTGAAGTGCATGAGTGGGACACACCCGTCGGTGAAATATTATAACAGCTTCTCTCCGCTGTGGGCGTCTTATGTGGGTGTCAGTGAATTATCGCTATTATTAGGTTTCTATAATGGCGGTGCAGATCTGTGTGCTGTGCATTGACTTGGAATTGCTGGTAGCCAAAGAAAGGCTTTATCTCCATGCAGAGATACCAAATTTTTTTAATGTAAATATATTTGTATCTGTAATATTAATTAAATGAAATGGAGACTTTTATTTAAAGAAATATTTCACCACACAAACACACACACACAAATAATAATAATAATAATAATAAAAATTTGCTGTGTAATAATTTGGATGTCTCAAGCCATCCAAGATGTAGATGAGGTTGTTTCTTCAGTAGATTTGGAGAAATGTAGCATTGCATCACTGTCTAGGCAAAGGATGCTCTGCAATGAATGGGTGCCGTCAGAGTCTAAACAGCTTATAAAAACAGCACAAGTAATCCACACCACTCCAGTCCATCAGTTAATGTCTTGTAAAGCCAAAAGCTGCGTGTTTGTAAGAAACAAATCCATCTGTTTTTAAGTTAAAACCTTTGCATCCGGCTAAAATACCAGTCCATAATGAGAGTTTGAAGTTAAAAACACCTCGGTGGTGAATTTGTTTCTCACAAACACACAGTTTTTGGCTTCTCGAAACAGCAAGTGGAGTGGTGTGGATTATTTTGATGTTTTTAGCAGCTCTTTGGACTCTCGTTCTGACGGCACCCATTCACTGCAGAGGAGCAACAAACAAACTATTCTACATCCTTGCCTGAGGGCGAGTCCATTTTTATGCAATCTATTGTTTTAGTTCTGATGTTTTTCAAATCAAGCAGTTTATATATTTCAGAAGAGAGGTCTGTGTACTCAGATCTGCAAATTTCTCATCAATTTCTTCGCAGAGCAAATGATCCGATCAGCTATCCATGTTCATTTTATAGCTCTATGCACTTTATTTGATTGTCTTTTGACTCATTTGTGGATATTTTATTGCTAAAAACATTCATTTTAGATGAAGTTGATGCCTAAGTGATTCATAGCGGAGACGTCTCCTGGGAAAAGAGGTTTTCTTCTGAGCATGTGCACGGAAAGTGTATATCCCTGCTGTGTGGTTTGAGATATTCACGTAATTTGTTTCCAGCTCTGTGAACATAACTCACCATCTTACATCTTGATCTAACAGATGCTTTGTGTAAAGGACTCTCTAAAACACTCCGTTAAATAAAAGTCAGTCAATTTCCAACACAGTAACACGTGCGTGCGGAGCATTTGTTCGTGCAAAAGCGGTTTGATGGGATTGAAGTCATTTGATTTACAGTTTGACTGAAATCTTCATTTAATAATTGTCGAAATGTATTCCTGACACGAGGGTATAAAAGTGAATGATGTGTTATTCATGCACTGCATTGGTCTGAATCCCAGAGTCCAATTATTGTGTCTTTAGAAGCTTGTAGCACAAATTGCCTGATGTAGTGACGTTATGTGTTTATCATAATGCCAAACAACAGGAATAATTAGTTAATGCACATAGGTTTGTTATTATACTCTAATCTGTAGATTTTACAGTATATTACTAAAACAGCATTTTACTTCTATAACATGATGGAGTTTTCACTACACC
The DNA here is from genome assembly GCA_032361165.1 of Enteromius paludinosus. Classification (NCBI taxonomy): domain Eukaryota; kingdom Metazoa; phylum Chordata; class Actinopteri; order Cypriniformes; family Cyprinidae; genus Enteromius; species Enteromius paludinosus. The sequence goes on from JAUMHQ010000058.1 coordinate 19,315,198, forward strand.
TTAGTCTTAAATATTGACATTAAAAGGTATTGCATTATGATGAGCATGCACATTTTTATGCAGCATGTATTTAAATGCATTTCTTTTTAGTCTTATTTTAGTAAGCCTGAAAATACATTTATAGGGCTGTAAAGATGCATCCGATTGCTATTTGTGGAAACACGCTGTTTACACATTATGATTATCCGTGTTTAGAGATGATATGCGTGCATAACCTCGGCTGAAAGAGCTGGGGCCACACACAGCGTGTTTGGTGTATATATATCAGTGTGTGTTTGTGTGTATGTGTAGACATGCTTCGGCACCACTGGAGCCACATGAAAGAAATGACTGACCGAAACTCACTCGAGCTTCATTTCACTCAGTAACAATATACTCCTGTCCTTCTCACCCTCATGTGGTGCTCGTGGAGTCTTCTCCCGCCGGACTCTGGCGTGAATGAAGCGGAAGCTCTGACATCAAAGGTGAACAGAGATAAATGTGCGCTGATCCTCCGCGTGTATTCGCTGTGAGCTTACCGATGTGGAAAAGCCATTAAGGGTCTGTCATGGAAAGTTTGTGCATTTTGGCTTCAGCTGGTTCAGACGCGCAGCCAGAAGTTTATCTCACCAGTATTTCAGTAGATGTAGGGTGTTGTAAATCTAAAAGCTGAAAACATTTTCCATGAAGCTTGCGCTGTACGCGTTATAACATATAGGTGATGATATGTTGCTTTAATACACTACGGTTCAGAAGTAAGAGTTCTTATATAAAGTATATAATTCTTACAGTAAAAAGATTAAATAACTACTGTATGTGAATATATTGGTGTCCATTTAAATTTTCATCATCATTACTCTTCAGTGTCACATGGTCCTTCAGAAATCATTCTAATATGCTGATTTGCAGCATAAGAAATGTTTCTGATTATTATCAATACTGAAACAAGGTGTGCTGCTTAATATGTTTGTGGAAACAATGATACATTCTTACACGTTACATGTACTCACTAATATAGTAACAATCAATAATGCATAATTAACCCTAGTCCTAACCCCTAACCATATAGTAAGTGCATGTAGTTAATTAATATTACTCAGTACTTATTAATGTGCAACCACACATTTTTTCAGCATTCTTTGAGGAAAATGCTGGTCTTTATAAAGTTTTATACATCATAGAATCCTAAAAAAAAGTATTTCAGTTTCCAAAAATATATTTGCCACGACAACTTTGCCAGCATCGATAATTCTAATAATAAATCAGCATATTAAACTGATTTCTGAAGGATCTTGTGACACTTTAGACTTGAGTGATGGCTGAAGGAAATTCCGCTTTGCATCACAGAAATGAGTTATATTTTGAAGTATTTTCTAATAGAAACCAATTATTTTAACTGGGAAAAATATTTCACAATATTACTTTTTTCTGTATTTTCGATCACATAAATGCAGCCTTGATGAACTTAATAAAAATATTACAAATCGTACTGTTTCCAAACTTTTGACTGCTAGTGTATATGTATATATTTATACATACTGCATGTGGAAAGATAGAAATGTCCTGCAGCTGATTGTCTTCATCAGGTCCAGCAGTAATGCTCTCGCTGGACATCTGGATGTGATTAGAGCTGTCCGGGAGGTGGGGGTGTTTGACGGGGGTGTTGCCTGTGTAAGAGGGACTCCTGGTCTCAGTCGGGATAGTTTTAATGGAAGAGAGTTGGATTAAGCGTGAACAAAGACAGGATGACTGTGCGTGATTTTGTGTGACTCACTGCTGGGAGAGATCAGATCAGCGATGAATGAAGGATTCGTGCGCAGGGAGTTTCGCCCTCTGACGACATCCGCGTGTCTGAACAGGACCATGTTCTTTTCAAAGTGAGTTTTTGGTCGTTTTTTTTTTGTGATAATTATGAATGACTGCAATATGTTTTCTGATCCCTAATTGTTCGGTATTATTTTCAGCACTAAATTCTGATTGGATGAGTTGTGGTGTCAACACACGTGTGAAAGAACATTATAGTCGAATACTGTATTAATAAAGAAATGCTTTACTGAATCAGTGTCTAACTGTTTTTGGTTCAGTTTATATAAAGTAATATTTAATGCTATTTTAAATTAGTTTTTTATATTTTCAGTTTTGATTTTCATTTTAGTAATAATGTTGTTATATGATGATGTCATTTTTATTTTCTTAATCGCTTTTTTTAGTAGTTTCTGTTTGACTTTACGTGTGCAATTATTTTTAGTATTTAATATTAATGGATATTTGCATATTTTTTGTATTTCATTTATTTTATTAATAAATAATCAAATTTTATTTTTAATATTATATTTAATATTTAAGCAATAACATATTGCAAATTAAAGTTTACTTTGTGTGCTTTTGTCATTTTTAATTAATTAAAAAAATGTTGATTTATTTATTTATTTTAGTAGTAGTTTTAGTTATGCAAGTATTAATCTGTAACTGCATTAAACTTATCCTAGTGCATATACCGTGAGATATGGGAAAAGTCTCTTGAAAATTGTCTTTAAAGAAGAAACGGGGCAACTCCTATTAGTTAGAGACAAACCAGAAACATTAACAGCAACCTGCAAGTGCATGTTCATGTTTACAGAGGTCAAGGTCAAGTCTTGAGCTGCTAATTAGAACTTTTAAAGGTCTACAAAGGCTTTTCTTCCTTTTGAAGTGTAAGGATATTTTATTAGTCAGTTCACTATTGGAGTAACCGTGCTTGTTTGACTTGGTCACCTGGTAAATAGCTCAAGACTCAACATGCTCTTCATAATCTTGTATATTGTGTGACTACATTTTTTTTCTGCAATATGGGTGTAACTCAAAACAGAGTCTCGGCTGATATGAGTGCTGAACGCTGGGAGTTGTCACAAAGCCCCAGATGCTTTTCATATGGACTAAAGTTGGGAGGAGAACATAACTGCTTAATATTTCAAGCCCAACAAAACCTCTTCACCCAAAGTCATTTCTCATTTTTAATCACAATGAATACAAATGAACCAGCCAACTTGAACTGTAGCCAGGAGTAACAGTGCTTTAAGGTTCTGTCATCAGATATTGGTCTTTGAGTCAAATTTAGTAAACTGAGCTGACTAGCCTCTGTTCCTGTCCACACTGAAACCAGTTCATTAAGTTATTTAGAGTTTTTGTTTCTCATCACAGATTTTACTATGTATCAGCACATTATAAGAGAAACAAGAGCATCTTTTGTCTTCAAGCATCTCATTAGTCAGACTTTTATTTTTTATTTTTAAATATATGATTATATAGGTTGTGAAGCATATAATATGGCATCTTGTATTACCTATAATGCCGTCCCAGTCAGAGCCGCTGTTTCTTTACTGTAAATAGGACAGGATATCTTGTAAAGCTGCTGAAGAAACTATGCTGTATTTCTTACATTGTCGTCTTTTCCATTTCAAACGCGTACCTTTTGGGGCTGTGTTTTCTCAGCGGCTGTGATGAATGATTTCCTGAGTTATTTGGCGGTTTCCACTGAATGTTCAGATGAGATTGATGGCACCGTTGCCCATTCTGTAGACCACAGCGGTTCGTCATGAAACGTCCCTCAGCCCAATATAGAGACAGAGAGCATTTCCTGGAGGAGGGTAGGTTTTATTTCTGAGAGTGAGTCTGATGAAGCCCTGTTCTGTTCTCAGGCGTTTATGTGAACAACATCAGCTTGTGCACTTGTCTGAAGGGCTATTTAAGGATTATCTATACATTACAATATAAATAGTATTTATAAATATTTAGAATTAGCTTACATTTTTTAATTCAAATTTTTTTTATGTTTATATATGTAATTATATATATATATATATAAATGCTCTGTTTATACTTTTATTCTATTTTTTATATTTTAGCTTTGATTTATTTTTTTTGTTAATTAAGTTTTTTTGTTTTTGTAATAGACATTTCTAATTTATGCATATTTTTAAACATTTCTCTTAATTACAATGTTTTGTGTTTATTTATTTATTTATTTTTAATTAATGATAACTCTTTTAATGGTTCCATGATTGAAATATGCATAATATTTTACATGCTTTTATTTTAATTATTATCATTTTTAAATATCTTAGCATTAATTTATTATATTTATTATTAAAAGCTTTTAGCCTTATTGCATTTTTCACACGGAAACCCGTTTTTATTTTAATTATTTTTTTTTTTTTTTAAATAGTTTTTGTTTTTATATTTTAACTTTTTAGATTATTTTTATTGTATTATTGATTTTTTTTAATGTATTTTTTATCTTATTTAGTTATTTTTTATTTTAGGTTTGTGATTTTAATCCGTTAACTGTACTTAAATTAGTTGCAAAGGCAACATTAAATGCATGTTTTATTTTTTTCTTAAAAAGATCTCATATTTATATTAAAAAGCAATTTAAAGTTGTTGCTTTTTTTAATGAATGAAAAAGATTTTTATGTTTTATGACTTTATGACATGATTTTTGCACAATTGCACTCAATAGTTTTTTTTAAGGAAGTGTAAAAATCTAGTCATTGACATGTTCTTTGGTCTTCTCATTATGTAATATGTCAGCATGGTAATCCCAATTCCCATTCAAATGAGTCTTAAACTAGCTGACACAGACTTTGGCTCCAGTGTGCCACCATTACATCTCAAACGGGTGGAAATAGAAGCTGATGTGGAAAAGAAAAGCATTAAGAAATGTCTTTGCGGGAGTCGTCTCTAACCATAGAGACATGTAGGCAAGTCCATTCTCTCCCCTCTGTGCCGCACAACCTGTAATTAGCACAAATTGCTGGCTCCTTAAGTTGTTCTTCTGAACATCAACAAGCCATTTTTATCCTCTGATTCTTTGGCACCCATAATTCCCTTTTCCATCTCCGTAGACTCTGCTGAGTCGGAAACCACAAAGTACTTGAGACCCAGCGTGATGCAGATAGAGACTACAGCATTACAGAGATCATGACTCAGGTTCATTACTAACATCCCACGTCTGTCGTTTGCTTAAAGGTTCTTCAGTGGCTCTTTAAAGCACCATCAGTTCAGATAGATGCTCCTAAAGCATCTTTCACTGCATCCACCAGTATTTTCTCATTTAATGTAGAAATATCTCAACACTTGGATGCAAGAATTAAAAAAATACTGAACAATAGAATACAAAAAAAAAAAAATCCTATTTTAAAAAATTGCAATTATTTATTTTTTACACTTAATTTTTTTTTTTTACTTATTTTTTTCAGATGTATTACTTTTTTAGATGTATTTTTATTCCTAAATTTATTTTGAGGGAGTTCCAGAATCTTTTTTTTTTTTTTTCATATTATAAAAATATAATTCCCAGTCTTTTCTTCCTATTATTATTTAGAGAAAATACATCTACACCTTTTATATTATTATTATTTTATTTTATTTTGTTTCTTATTTTTTTTAAACACTTTACTTATTTTGTTTTAGTTCTGAATTTATTATATGTATTATTATTAATATTAATAATACTGTAAATGCCAGTCTTTGTTTATTACAATTTTGAGATGCATAATTGTATACATCTTTTATTATCAATGATTGTAGCTTTCATTATTTGTTTAGTTACGTTTTTTTCTAGAAGTTAAACATCCATTTATTCTGGTGTTTTTACTTATAACTAAATAAAATAATTAATCTTTTTTTTCTTCCTATTTTTGTTTTCTATTTTTTTCTATTAACATTTTAACTAATAAAACATTTGTTTATTTAATTATTCACCAGAAAATAATATAAAATTCCCAAATAGTATTTTATTTTTTATTTTATTTTTTTAGAGATTTCCAAATCTATTTATAATAGCAGATAGTGTATATATTGAAGAGCTACCTAATGCAGTAAGACTTGTTGTTGTATTTATTTTAGAATTGAAAGCAAAATTACATCTACTGTAGAGAGGAGGGTTTGAAGAGGACAGTTTTAAGTATGCAGATCTTTGTCATGCAAGACTGAAGATGAATCATTATGATCCTAGTGTGGCTTTTCCTCTTCCAGAATAGTTGGACAAACCCCAGAGCCATAATGTTTGCCAGAAAAACCCATTCGGCACTGATGCTTTGCCATTCACAAACTCACTGACCTTAAGACCAATACAGTTATTTTAAACCTCTCCATTATTCTGTTTGCATCTACATCTCTTCCAATGTTTTGGGGAAGTAAACGCAAGCCTGCTCCAGAGCCAGAGCTGAGCTTGTGTGGTAGATTGAGTCTCTGGTCGTATGGTGAAGACATCTGTGCCGTTACGAGACCCTGCTGTCTGTTCCTGGGTCAGGTAATGGAGCAGAAAAGTTCCCATAGGAAAGACAAGTGACAGATGATTTCTCTCTATACAGTCTTATGGTCTCTCCTGGACAATACTGAGATCAATAGTGCTGCTCTGGTTTCAGTTTCGGGAGAGGTTTGCTCTGAAGTCTATGGAAGCTTAATTACAGTACAGAATACAAAAAATGAAACAAGTATTTGTGACTTTGTGACTTTCCTTAAACTTTTAATTATGGGCTTGGAGCATGCAATTGTGAGATATCATCTCTAATCATCAAACGAACAAAAAAACTCAAATTGTACACTTAATGAGAAAATGTAAAAATAAAATAATAATAATAAATCCCACATCTTTTAAAATTTTGTTTTGTTCTTTGGAGGAAAAAGTGTCAGAATTGCGAGATGCAAGCTAAGAATTACTAGTTTTATCATGTGCAATTATGAGATAAAAGCTTGCAATTCTGAGGAAAAAAAGCTCTTACAATTATGCAATTAAGTTTTATTTGCCCCAGATCTGCTCTTTCTGCACGTCAACGACTGATTCATTTGTGTCTCATTTTTATCTTAATTTTAGAAGAGAAACCTGAAACAAACTTGATTCTCAAATGAATCGTAGTAATTCTTCTGATTCCTGGATGTGGTGCTGTGCTATCAACCTTTCCTGGTTTCTTCTGAGCGTCTGTATCTCCTCTCTGTGTGTGTGCAGCTGGGACGAGAGCAGCTCCATCAGCAGTGGGTTGAGTGATGGTTCTGATAACCTGAGCTCAGAGGAACTCAACGCCAGCTCGTCTCTCAACTCCCTCCCCACCACACCTGTCGGCTCGCGACGCAACTCTTCCGTCATGGTAAGCAGTTCAGAGACCAGGTTTGTGTCTTGTTTTTGAACATGTGAACATGTTTGGATCTAGTGGAATACACTGCTAAAGGTAAAAAGCAAGCAGGTACAGTATATTTTGCACTAAAACATGATTAAATGTTCCAAATAGAATTGCGTTCAACTTTGCACTCTTCAAAATAAAGGTGCTTAAAAGGCTCTTCACAGCAGTGCCATAGAAGAACCATGTTTGGTTTCACTGTAAAACATCTGGAGCAACACACCCCACTTTTTCTGTTTGATTTTATAAACTAAGGTATAAGAAGTATTTTTCTGTGATAGGAAAAGATCTAGAACTCATCCAAATCACCAAGTCAGTCATGTTCCTAGAGTTCCTAGGTCTGTGGTTTACATTAGTCTAGATCAATCTACAACTAAAAATCATGCAGCAATTTGAATATGAAGCATTCTGTCTATGAGTTAGAAATTTAACTTTATTTAACGTTGGTATGTTTTTTGTTTTTAGGAAATTCATACTTTTATTCAGAAAGAATGTGCCACTTTATATTAGGTGGCCTTAATAACTATGTACTTACATTTTAATTAGTCATTTGGTACAGTGCACTTATGTACAGCTTTTACATTGCACTTATATATTTAAAAATACCTAAGTGTAATTACATCTGTAATTAATTTCGGTAATTACATTTATGATTACACTGTTGACCCATCCCTTACACCTTAACCCACCCCTAACCTACCCATACCACTAAACCTGTCCCTAACTTTAACCATATCCTCAATAGCAGCAAAAGTGTTTTGCTGTACAATATGAACACAATGCATAAGTGCATTTGTACTTGTTTTCTGATTTATGTACATAGTTAAGGCCACCTAATATAAAGTGTGACTTTAAATTGTGTTTAGACGTGGCAGTAAAGATGTTCATAATGTTAAATAATTGCTGTTCTTTTGAACTTTCTATTCATCAAAGAATCCTGAAAATACAAATGTATCAATGTTTTTCAACACTTTTAAACAGTGTATATCAGATTGATTCCTGAAGGATCAGATGCTGAAAATTCAGCTTCACATCACAGGAATAAATTGCATTGTACAATATATTCAAGCAGAATACAGGTATTTGAAATTGCAATAATATTTCACAATTATTTCTGTTTTACTGTACTTCTAAACAAATAAATGCAGCCTTACCGAGCAGAAGAGACTTCTTACAAAAACATAAAAAAATCGTACCAACCACAAACTAATCTTATGGATAATTAGCAATTAGTTTATTCTGAAATGAAAAATGAGCATGCAACCGGTGCTTAAAACTAAAACTGGATGCGGACACCAAGGCACATATTAAAATGACTTCCATATCTGTTTCTGACATTGTTTTTCGGTTCCTTCTCTGGTAAACACTGACATAAAATAACCTCTCAGGATTTGTTCAGTGTCGAGACAAGAGAACGCAAGACGTCTTGACAGTTTCGGGCTCTAGTTTCAGCTTGTGGTTTGGTGTTTCTGCCATCTTCAATTTAACGTGTCTCTGGTTTGGTAGTCTGCTGTTTTTCAGTGCTACACACAAAGCCTGAACATTTCTACAGCTGATAAAAGCTAAATAAAACAGTTTCTGGTGTTTTTCTCACACCAAGTTGTTAATGTCACAAATAATGATTACAAATAGTGCAACACAAGCAAAGCATGAGACGCACGTGTATCACATTCACCCCCTGCAGTCAGAGTCAGGGCCGGGAGAGCCAGGACTTGCCTGGCTTTGATTTTCTTGGATGAATTAAGAGCAGCTGTTTCCCATTGGGCACGTCATCTGCTTGTTTGAAGCGCTCGCTATCAGTTCACGGTGAAATCAAAGCTTTGCTTTCCTCGTCATTGGAGACGCAAATGTTAATTCTCATACAGGAACAATTTGACTTATGATAGATTTCTGTTGCTATGGTAACATCATCATAGCATGGTTGCATGAAATTTTAGAGATGTTCTCAATGTGCCATCTGGTCTTTACTCTAAGACGGGGTGAATAGAGAAATGTCATAGTCTTTGCGTTGGCAAGTGCCCTCAATGCTATGTCCAACGTTTTCATCCATAATTGGCATATTATATATAACGCAAAGTTATTTCAATCTGAAAAATGTGCTCGGTTTCTTTCATTATTGAAGTGTCCGTAGAAAAGCATTGCAGGATCCAAGTGGAAATGTGGGAAAGTCTTTGAGTACAAATCATTCAAGTGTGTTACACTGTATGAGGCCTCTGTCCGTTTCATTTTATCTTGGAAAAAGATTACATCATAAACGAGGGGAAAGTCGTAAATGAGCTTGCTTGGAAATATGCACTTAATACAGTGAAATATTTTTAGAATTTAAAATAACTGCTTAAGTGTATTTAATTTAACCTGAATTTTTAGACCAGTCTTCAGTGTCACGTGATCCTTCAGAAATCATTCTAATATGCTGATTTGCTGCTCAATAAATATTTCTGATCTTTATCAGTGTTGAAAACGGTTGAGCTGCTTCATATTTCCTTTTGGAAACAGTGATGCATTTTATTTTACAGGGTTATTTGAAATCTATGTTAAATGTAAATCTTTCATTATACAACAGTATAAATGTCTTCACTGTGACTTTTGATCAGTTTAATGCATTCTCGCTAAATTAAAGTTGTTATTCCTTTAAAAATAATCTCTGACCCTAACATTTCTAACATTAAAATCTTGTATAGTATGATGTCCCATATTAAATCTGCTGTTCTGACAGACCCTGTGTTTGCATGTTTATGTGGTTTATGAGGACACAAATTTGTATAATGACATGGGTATGACATAGGTATTACAGTATGAAGGTGATTTATGAGGACATTTTCAGTGTCCCCGTAAT
>JAUMHQ010000058.1:19344821-19363743 GCA_032361165.1 Enteromius paludinosus
TTAATTTCAAAATTAATCTAGATTAATCTAGATTAAAAAAATTAATCTATGCCCACCCCTAATATATATATATATATTAATGCTGTCAATTAATTGCATCTAAAATATTTTTTGTTTACATAATAAATGAATGTGTACTGTGTATATTTATTATGTCTATACAAATAAAAAAAACACAATATGTATATAAATTATGTTTATATATTAAATATATTTATATATAATATAATAATATAAATATATAAATGCAAATTCGTGTAAATATTTGAAAAGATATTTACTGTATGTGTGTGTATGTATGTAACAAATAAACACAGTACACATACTGTACATTATGTATACAAAAAATGATTTTGAATGTGATTAATCTGTAGATTTTTGGTCATTTTAGTACTTCAAATAAAATTTTAATAATTATTATTATTATCATCATTATTATTATTATTAGATACACTTGTTAATGCTACTACTACTACTAATAATCCATAATATTTTACATGTTTAAAATATAATTTTTATTTCTACATTTTACATAAAATAAATGCTTAATTATGGACAATATTATGCTTTATTTTCTCCATCTGAAATCTTTTTCTTTTTCACAATTTCTAACAGCACTCAGCACTTTTAGTTCGTTTTTCTGTCCATAAGCTAGTAACTGCTCTGACACTATATAAACATTATATAAACTGTAAGCCATTATTTTCAGATTTCCATCTTCAATAACCGTCAACAAATAATGCAAATAGCCACAGGCAGCGCTGCAGTGTGTGTGAGGTGTTTTCATAACTCAGATCCCCAGAGAAGAGCGATATAGTGCTAATGTTTCTGACTGTAACGGCAGCCAGCAGGAGGTGTGATTGAACAGCAGAGCACTGCCAGCCTCCACAATCCCATCATTTCTGAGCCCTCAGTCTGATATATGACCCAGGGAATTGGGGCCCTTACCCAGACTCCTCTGGGCTTGGTTTAGGTGTTATTTTAAGCGCAGACTGCAATTCAGAGTTGTTTGCTGAGGTGCTGTGATGCTGTAGACCACCCAGACCAAAGAAAACACACTCAATTGCCTATTCGTCCTCTCTCAAAGGAAAAAATGCGTGTAATGGCTCTTTTCTGTGTGCAATTTCTTCCGGTACTGCATTAAAAACAAGCAAAAAAAATAAACACATCCATGTATATATTTACTGTAAGTAAAATATGTTATATTTATATATTTAATTAAATTTTTATATATAACATAAAATATAGTATAAATATATAAATGTAAATTAATGTAAATATTTTCAGAAAATATACTGTATATGTGTGTATTTATATATATTTATATACATAATAAATAAATGCAGTACACATATATTACAGTATGTAAACAAAAACTTTTATTTTGAATGCAATTAATCGAGATTAATCATTTGACAGCACTAATACCGATTTTAGTGGATAAAATTTTATTTATATACATTTATGTATTTTATTTTTATTTTATTTAGAAACTAATAATATTAAATAATTATATTAATATTAATTATAACATGCATAGAGGGGTTATTTTACTATATTAAAATAAATCACTTTTGTATATTTAAATAAATAAATATGTACCTTATTATATACCTTAAATAACCACAATAAACCTCCAGCTTTCTCTTGAACCTCTGCGCATTGCTTGTAAATGCCAATCATTTGTTGCTTTGGATAAAAGCATCTACTGTATAAGACTAGCTATAAATGTAATGTAAAACATGTTATCTGTATTGTGCTGAATTTGACACTTTATTGTTTCCCCTGAACGCAGGACTGAAGGAGAAGTGTGTGGACGTCCTGGTGTTTGAGACGCTCATCCCCAAGCCCATGATGCAGCATTACATCAGTCTGCTGCTCAAGCACCGCCGCTTGATCTTATCGGGCCCCAGCGGCACAGGGAAGACCTACCTCACCTACCGCCTCGCCGAGTACCTGGTGGAGCGCAGCGCTCGAGAGGTTACACCCGCCATCATCACCACCTTCAACATGCACCGCCAGTCCTGCAAGGTACACCTGAATAGATGTTACTTTTGATCTTCGTGCTTAAAGGAATAGTTCACCCTAAAAATGTAAATTTTTTACTCACCCTCGAGTCGTTCCAAACCTGTAGGAATTTCTTTGTTCTGCCAAACACAAAGGAAGATATATTGAAGAAATATTGTTTTGGGTCACCATTGACTTCCATAGTAGGAAAAAAAATACTACGGAAGTCAACGGTGACCCAAAACAGCCTGATTATAAACTTCCTTCCAAATATCTTCCTTTGTGTTCAGCAGAACAAAGAACTTCAAACAGGTTTGGAACGACTCGAGGGTGGGTGAATAATGACAGAATTTTAATTTTTGGTGAACTATTCCTTTAAGACAATGTCTATTCTGTGGTATTATTGACAATTAATATTGAATAAGCCGAATAAGGGCACTGTTGATCTTTTTTGCCGCTGAAATTGAAGTCGATATGAACAGATTTTGTAATATACATACTGTAAATGATAAAACACTTAAACCTGAATCCGATTTGTTTCAGAATTTATGAACTTTGCAACATAGACTGAACTGAGCGGCAAAATGACACTGTTGTCTTCTATAGAGCTGTATATTGTGCCAATTTCTATTTTTAGTTGATGTTATTATAAAGATAGACGAGTGCTGTATAAATCAATGTGATTCAACTTGACTTGAAGAAGTGTTTTTGTCTTTTTATCCCAACAGGACCTTCAGCTCTATCTGGCCAATCTGGCCAATCAGATTGATCGGGAGAGCAGCACAGCTGAGATCCCATTGGTCGTCATCTTGGATGATGTGCATGATGCAACATCCCTCAGTGAACTTGTTAATGGTGCTTTAACCTGTAAATATCATAAATGGTGAGTCTAGTAAAGTCTACACCAAAATGATAAGTGGGTTTCTCAGTCATCTTAAAGGAGTCAAGAGCTGTTTTGTATCTCTTTCTCAGTCCATATATAATAGGGACAACCAATCAGCCAGTGAAGATGACCCCTAACCATGGCCTACATCTCAGCTTCAGGTTGGTACTGACATACACAAGGTATTTTTAGCTTCCCGTCGAGTATCAGTGAGGAACAGCTGTGACGTGTTGCCCCTCCTGCTTTTGTTTGCATTGTCACTTTGGGTGACTTTAACATGTGCTGGTAGCAATAACTAGGTAATCCTGTAAGTGCTAATTCTTAAGTACACTGTAAGTACACATACTGTAAAATGTAATGCATGCTGCCTTGTGCACTGCAAAAGGATTGCTATTTTTAATATTTTATTTTCTTAAAATGTACATTAAGCCTTATGCTGTATGGCCTGATTTGCGTTTTTAGTAAATGATGACCAACTGTAAGCATACAGTAGATTGTGCTAATCACTCCTCAGTCTCTTTTTTTCATAAACTATATCAAATTATGTCACTGTGAATAAAAGTTGCATGTCCATTTGGTCATTTATTCTGACAAGTAGCCATCAGGGTAATATACAGTCAGCTGGTCATTATTCGAAAATAAGGAAAATATTATGCCTTCATCACTGTGTTGGGGGTTCATTTTTACACAATGAATGGCTGACTGTACATTAACTTTTATATTTTACACACACGTTTATGATATACTGTAATAGGGATAAATGTTATATGCTTCCTCTATACAGGATGGTGACGTTTTCCAATAACGTCGAGCCAGCAAACGGATTCCTAGTACGTTACCTGCACAGAAAGCTAATGGAGGCTGAAGATCCCAGGAGCGTGAAGAATGAAGATCTTCTGCGGGTGCTGGACTGGGTGCCCAGACTCTGGTACCACCTCCACACCTTCCTGGAGAAACACAGCACCTCTGATTTCCTCATAGGTCATTTTCATTATTATATCAGCACCAAATTGGATAAAAATGACGATGCGTTTGAATTATATAACAAGCTTGTTGTGCCTGATTCAGGGAGTGTTTCATCTATATGTGTCCAATCTGTGTTGCCGTAGGTCCCTGCTTCTTCTTGTCCTGTCCAGTTACAGTAGAGGACTTCCGCATGTGGTTTATAGATCTTTGGAATCATTCAATCATCCCGTACCTGCAGGAAGGAGCCAAAGATGGCATTAAGGTGGGTCAGAGTATCCCAAACTTGAAGAGAAATTTAACCTGATGGTCAGAATGTCACTCCTGAACGAGTGTAAATGTGCACATCTGCAGGTTCATGGGCAGAAGTCGGTGTGGGAGGATCCGGTGGAGTGGGTCAGAGGATCTCTGCCCTGGCCGTCTGCCCAGCAAGACCAGGCCAAACTCTTTCACCTGCCTCCCCCGAGCACAGGCCCCGGCAGCCCCAGCCAGCCAGGAGACGATCGGCCACATAAAGAGACGCCACCCAGCTCTGTCGAGTCGGATCCACTGGTCAGTGTGTGCATTAATAAAGGAATTGCAAAACAATAACTGTAAAAAAAACAACAAATTTAAAGGGGTTTCTAAAAAGAACATTATTTGAACTAAACTTAGTATGAAATGCATGTATTTTAAATATATTACTGCTTTTAGTAGGGTAGATACAGTATAAGTCTGTAATTATTCAGATTTACAGTTATATGTTTATATTTGTATACATACTTAATATGAAGCATCCTTCTTGACCATTTTAATAGACTTTACTCATTTTTAAAAAAAGTATGTGTGTAACAGAACACATTTTTGTGGTGACATTAAAATGTCTAATTTTTATTATTTTACAAAATAATACTCAAATACAACTATATGAGTTATACAGTATAATTAACTCTTATATATGCACAATTTAAACCTTCATTCACTCCTTAATGGATAAACATTCCTTAAATCGAGTAAGTACTAAATATACTGTATATAAATGGCTTCACCATATCAGTGCAAATGAGGAACGTCTCATTGCTTTCTCATTCCTGTAATCTCTGCTTCTTTCCCAGATGGCTATGCTGTTGAAACTACAAGAGGCTGCCAATTACATTGAGTCACCGGAGAAAGAAACAGATCCAAAACTCCCTCCTCTCTGAACATCTCCTCCATCTCTCCTGCCGCCCATATCGAGGTCCAAACTCCAACAGTGGTCCCACACCTGCAGATGACACTGTACTGTTACTATAAATGCTGTTAGTGCATTTCACCCACTCATTTATTATATTATCCATCCCACTTTTTCATTTCAATACAATGTCCCTTACAGAAAAGTACTGTGGCGGTACCCGTGGTTGAGGGATGCTATCAGATGGTAGTCCCGTGGTACTTTCTCGTACAGCTTGTGCTGCAGGACAACATGCTATACGACCATTTTTAAATAGCATTTTGCTCTTTTAAAGTTGTTATGCATGCAGCATGCATAATAATGAACGAGCTCCTATGAATCGTAAGACTACGTGGAGTATTTGTACTTTTAAAAATGGATTTGTTGCACCTCAGGACCTTAAAAGTGAACTAGTGATGAGAATGGTTAAAATGATAGAAAAACTTGGTGAGCCGTTACAGCACTTAAATCCACACGTTTCTTTATGCGTTCATTTATTTAACCCTTTGCAAAATAGTTGAAATATTGGTGGTGATCCATAAAACTATCCATATATCGTGGTGCTGAGTAAAGAACATGGTATTATCATATTAACTTTTTTTTTACCATGGTACTTTTATGTAAGGGCTTGCAAAAACAACATTTTGTCATGAAACATAACTCTTTCTCCTAAAAAAAGAAAATGATGAAAATGATCATTTTGTAACTGCTTATTTCTGTTTACGGATGCTTTAGTACGTATGTAATTCTCTTTACTGTTCCACTGCTGCCCGTATTAACAACAACTCAGCGATACAGGTGCTAAAATCGCTAGTGTGCACTGGTGACTTCATCTCGTGGCAACGAATAAGAGCCAAGATTGGGAGATATTGGGAAATATTATGCGTCTCACTCAATTATGTAACACTTGACAGGCCACTTTAGCCTATGCTGCTTTTTGTATGTTTTATTTCTTTCACATTTGAATATGGCCATAGCATAAGCTATTTTAACCCCAGAAAGACTTATGCAGACTGCATTACACCTTCTTCCTCTTTCTAACACAGTGAATGCCTTACAACAGATTCCAAGTGTGCTATCGTGTTCCCTTTTCACTCCGTAGGGGGCAGAGTTGAGCAAAGTTCGGAAATGAACAGGATGTTCAGCTGAATGATATTTCAACCTCAAAACCGAAATGTAGTATTAAACATGCAGTCGTTCAATTTTTATTTCTAATTCCTGAAACTTAAATCATAAGGCGCTTAACCATGATACGTCGAAGTATCTCACACCTCAGTAACACCCTGTAACGATAATTTGCTTTCGAGAGAACACAAACGGGCCATTTTTGTGCACTTCGATTTACTGCAAGGATACTGTAGAGACGTTTTACTTGGCTTCGACGCTGATCTCAGCTCAGGGGTTTGGTTATCTCAGGCCTCTAATTAGATTCAACACAGCTACTTTCTCAGTTACTGCTCTCTTTGTAGCAAATGGTGCAAGTGTAGAAAACCAAATACTCAGTGCTTTATTCAGTATGAGCCTTTTATTTGAATCACTAGAGATGATCACCCCAATAAAGTGCACACAGAGGCGAAGACCAAGATTATCTTTGATTATTTGGTGCTATTCTCTATCACTCTTGGAAAACATGACTTGGTTTAGAGAAACTCGCACTTGACATCCAATAGCCTTAGTCTTGTGGCATTTACGGGCATCTTTAGGTACAATCAAGTGATCATTTTATTTATACAGTCCTTTAAGTCGTAGTTTTAGAACCGTAAGTTTCTTAAGACGTAGTTTAAACATCGCACTAAAAATCCACCACGAAATCACTGTCAAAGGAAATCGACCTGCTTTATAACGGTAGTCTAAAAACATATCAAACCGCACGGCATTTCTCTGAATCTTACGATTAATATCAAAGTCTGCAATTCTGTTGAGCACTAAGTAGTGTACACTACATACTCACACAAAAGAGGATTTTCGTTCACAGAAAGCAGTGGTGGACCAGTAATATCCCATCTCTACCTGAAGCTAATACACAAACACGCATGTACAGTAGGTAACCATTTCATTCCTTTCTATTCATCTATACTGCATTATCATTCCAGCGTAAACAGGATTTTCGTTGTTCCTTCTCCAAGAAATGAGGGTTTGTGGAGTTTATTAGCCAAATAGAGAGACTCGTAATGTTCAAGATGGCAAAAAGATTTTACTTTAGCCTCCTTCAGTTGCACCGCTGCTGCTGCTTCAAGTCTAATATGTGACATTTATATTTGATTACATTCCAGACATACAGTAAGACAGTGTGTCAATGGCTTTTGTTGCTTATCTGCTGAATAGCACCTAGTTGGCCATTTGCAGTTTCAGTTTATATCAATAAATGCTACTGCAACAAAATATTGCATTTCATAACCGCAGCATGTCTGTGAATTACCACCGATATTGAATCTGAATCAGCAAACAAAGCTTATCATTGACGGAGTAAATCTCATTTGGGTTTTCCGCGCACGTTTTCGCTGTCAGCAGCTATTCTTTGTTTTAAAAAGACGTTTATTAGTGCGACTAAAGCCGCTGAACACTGTCTGCATCATGTTCCTGGTTATTGTGCCTGTGACCGTGTGATAGCTGTGCTGTGTTGTGCAAAGTCCCATTTAATACGACAATTCAGCAACTTTTTACTGTCTACTTTGTCTGTCCTGGAATGGTGGTGACTGTAAAACTGGACTTTTACATTGATTTCACTCTTGTGTCTGCTTCTGTTGCTGTTTTCGCTCTTTAATGCACTTTTTTTATGTGGACTATATTGTTGCAATAATTTGTCATTTGTATGTTAAACAGAGTCAGGAACTCCATTTGATAACGACTTTGGGTGATTGTGTGCCTTGATGGTGCTGTCTTGAGGTCAAATTTGGGCGACTTGTGAATGAGAACCTTTGGATCTTTAGTATCGGGTGCCGTGGTTTTGTGTAAAGCATTTCAAAGAGGGCAGATGAAAAATATTAAGATAATATTACAGATACAAAGTGGTGAGAAGTTGCTGAATAGTCCCTTCACTTCATGCAATGCTTGATATTGATTCAAAAGTCCAGTACTATTGCATAAAAGGTCATATGACGGTAGAAGATGTAAGTTACAATGTGCAATGGGTTTCTAAATGTTGTAAACGCATGTCACCTTAGTGTGAAGCAGAATTACGGATGTGTTCTACCTAATTTGGGGTCGTATAAAAGGAATGATACTACTTTCTTTTTATTGTAATGTTCCCCCAAATTATTATTTGTACGACTTCAGTTCCATTCTGTACAGAACGTTATAAATGTAAACATTGTACATAGCGTGGCCCTGCATTTGCAACAACAATCGTTTAAGAAAATAACGTAATGTCATTAAGAAATGTGGTTTGTAAGGAAGACTTGTGCTTTTGTTACCGATGGAGTGGCCCAGTACACGAAAACTGGCATGCTTCGAAAGTGCATAATATGACCACCAAGACGTTGTCCATCTGTCACAATAAAACCACAACGTTCGTGAACTGTGTCATTGTCGTGTCTTGTGCTTTCGCATTTTTTGAAAGTAAGCAGAGTAAAAATGTTTACTTTCAAACAACATTTGTTCCGTTCCTTAAACCTGAAGACTTACATGTATTTTAATTTTCTGCAAAATATTTCTTATTTGGAATCTACCATATGCCTTTATTAAAGTCTTTCTTGTGCAGTTTGTCCAATTAAATCAGTTTATTTAGGCTACTTGATTGTGTCCCAAATGACGCACTACACACTATGCAATGATACATTATGTACTTATGCACTACTGTATGTACTCACTCAACCATATAATGTATGAATTATATATGGTTACTTTTGGCACTCTTACAGTACGTGTTCAACATTCCACACTTCAGGTGCGTCCCCAATCACATACTTAAGCACTATTCTCGACCTCTGAAGGATACAGCCTTCCGTTTGAGAAACGGCCTTCATGCATTTGACTGTCGCAGCATTAATTATGTAGCTAAGGGCTATCAAACTTATAAATGGAATGTTTATAAATGACAAAATAGCCTTATATAATGCATACACAACAACATGGTTAAGTAGTGCGCTTTCATTGTGGAGTTTTCAGTGTGAGCACACTGCTCACGCTATTTATACTATTAAATGTTTTAGAATAATAGTGCATCAGTACGCAATTGATGCACCTATGTTACTTACTTTCATTGTATGGTTTGAAGTACATATAGCCTTTTTTGTCATCTTCACTGTTTCATTTTACAGTAATGCATACAAACATTGGCATAGTTATTGCTATGGTTACCCCTCAGGCAATTTCTGTGGGGCCAATTCTTTGAGATAAAAATATGGCCTGACCAACTTTTAATCTGCAACAGTGTCCCAAATTACACACTGTTCACTATACACTATATGTTTTTATGTACTATGTAGGCTACTCAACAATAGCCCCTTCCACTGACTTTGCTAAGTGCATGATAAACAAATTTTTTCACACAGTATACTGCAAAACTACATAGAATAGTGCCCACATAATTTGGGACGCACCAATTTTCTAGTTACTAAAGCGTTCAAATGCTGTTTTAGTCGTACCTTTTTATTTTCTGTCATTAAAAATCGGTTTAGTATGCACTTAAACTGCCCCTCCCCCACCATTAGTACTCACACACTTCTTATCGGCAATGACACTCGATGGTGAGTAGTATATATGCATCTGAAGTGAGCGTGATGCTGAGAGCTCCGCTCCCTCACTAGTCACTTGAAACTGTCGAGGGGAGGAGCTGAGCACCACATGCCTTAGGCTATAAATCTGGGGTGACCCATCTTCAGACTGAGCCGAAGGACTTACTAGGTCAGAGGGATCCCAGAAGCGGACAAGCATGCCGGCAAAACCAGCACCAATAAAGAAGTCGGCTAAGGCCGCCAAGAAGGAGGAACCGGCACCCGCACCTGCACCCGAACCAGCCCCCGAGGCCGCTCCCGCACCGGAGCCCGCCCCCGCTGAACCAGCCCCCGCCGAGCCTGCCCCAGCTGAAGCCGCTCCAGCGGAGGCAGCGCCGGCTGAAGGTGCCCCGGCCGAGGCGCCTCCTGCTGAAGCACCTCCTGCTGAAGCCCCACCTGCCGAACCCGCTGCAGGTAATACGTGTGTACGGACAGCCCAAACTAAATCGTGGTTCTTAAAAAGTGCATTCTTAATGAATACTTTCATTGGGTGAATATCTTTAGCATAGCAAGAGTAAGTCTGAAATTGTAAAGGGGAAAAATTTGTGATTTAAATCAGCATTCATGACAATTTTTACAGAATATATTTCTATGAAGTACATTCATGTACTATTTACTACTTTATAAATTAAATAATAAATCATTAAAGTGATTAGAACATTTTAAACCTTTATGTGTAATAAGAATTAGAAGAAGAATTTGCTTAATTATCATGTCATCAAGCAAAGAAAAACAAAAAATAGAGTCATTTGCTCTATGAATGACCCTGCTTCTGTAAGATCCACTCTGTCATTTATAATAATAAATGCAAACAAACACTATTACAACATGCATGTTATGCCATTTAACAATTACCTCCTAATGCATGAGAACTCTGTGTGCATTGCTGCTGGAGCCAAGAACTCTTGGTAGCTACTTGGAAAATATCTGACTACAGCTGATGGTTTAAAAAAAACACAAGTGAGCGTTTACACCTGTTAACCTCTCCTCACTTCTACTCTAAACTGATCATACCAGCTGTTCACCCTGACCCGCTCAACGTCTATTCTGCTACTTCTGCTCCACTTGAAGTGTGCGTTTGATTTCCAGGAAAAAAATGACACAATCATTAATTAATTTATTTATTTTGCCCTTTTGGATTAAAATGCTTTTTAAAAGAAATACCATGATAGCCATAGTTTCCAGAAATTTTTTTAAAGTTAAAAGTACTCTAGCAGTACTATGGTACAACTAACCATACTGATGATGCACCATTTCATTAAAATACTACTTCAAGGTACTTTAAAGAGCTCAACGTCCACGAAATACTATAATCTTTTTTTTTTATTTAATTGTAATTGAATGTTGTTATGTTATGTTACAGTACTTTTCTCCTCGCGCTTGCTAACATAAAATGTCTTAATGTTTCAACACTTAAGATTTAAAATTGTGAAATAGGAAATGCAGTCAAAGAAAAGGGAGTTTTGCAACTAATGCAAAATTGTTTTAGTGACTGCAGAACATAAATCTTAACATGAACTTTTACAGAAGCTCAATTCCTTAATCGTTCAATATAAAGTGTGATAATCTGTTCTGCTAGCAAACAAAAGCAAAGCATGCCTTTCACCACCTGTGCAATTATTATTTTAACACCAGCTATATCCACTGAGGCCTTATAAGCCAGAAGTATTTAGAGCTTGTGGCAAACGCAGACAACTCTATTTACAGTCCCGCAGAGAGCTTTAACACAATGCATGAAGAAAATAATAAATATTTAACTGTGATGTTTTAATAAGTGAGCCCAGTCTTTTGTAGTCACAAGGTAAGTGTGTAATTAAGGGGAATTCTTCAGTGATTGTTGGTTTTAGAAATATCCTTTATAATTGAAATTATGATAGCATAAACAATATCAGACACACACACCAAGGAACGAATATAAATGACATTTATTGTTTTGTGTACAGCTTATATGCTATCACTAAATGATTTCATCTCTTACTGTTTAGATAAGGTTGAATATACTAAAATGAACTACAATAGAATAGGATTCTCAAAATGACCAAATATTGTTTGACTTATCGGTGCTTCAGGTTTTGAAATTATATTCTGTGCATGCAAATCAAGCCTCAGATATTTGGTCCATTCTAACATTTTACTAACATTTAGAAATTATTTGCTGGCCACATCGCATAAGAAGCCGCTGCAAACGCTGCTGAGGCCTATCTAAAAGTAATAGCAGTGGTAAGCCAATGGTAAACAGCTACTGTAAATGTATTTGATGCATTGCATTTGCAAAATTCAGTCAACATGAAAGACAGCATGTTCACAAAATATTTAAAAGCATGTTTAGTGAGTTAACAATGTTCTGGACTTCAGTGTGTCAGTATTGCCTTCATGTTGACTTTCTAATCTAATCAGTGCATTTTTATAACGCGTAGGCAATGTTAGAAATGCACCAATTTTAGATTGAATTTGCTGAGATCATATTATTCCATAATTCCAAAACTAATGCCTGGCAATCTATTATGTGCTGCTTTTATTAATGTGCCTATTTAACACCAGCTGAAGCTGAAGCTCCACCTGCTGAGGAAATCAAAGCACCTACACCTCCTCCACCTGCAGGTAAACCCACGTGAAACCAAAACTGCTTCAGATCACCTACGCTGTGTCATTAATTGAAACATTAGTGCCTGGTATTCGTTTGAAGTATCGAATGCGTGTTTTCCTCTCCAGAGCCCACCAGCGAGCCTCTCGAGCTCGGCGTTGAGGATGTCAATGACACTTCTGTCACTATCTCATGGAGACCACCAGCAACCATTGGAAACTCTGGGCTGGATGGATACACCGTGGAAATCTGCAAGGAAGGAAGTGAGTCTGATATCGACTGAAAAAAAGCAGTCTTGTTATAAAAATGCCTTTTCGTTCTAGATCTTTAAATCAAAAACGCTGCCTGTTTAGTCATTGTCCGACTGGAAGGCAAGTGTAATATCGGCCCTCAGTGAGGATTAAACCTAATATCTAAAGCCTTTTCTTTTGATGACGGTGGCACTTGCATTCATTTGCATCTTGAATTGCCACCTCACAATCCGTACCTTAAATTAAATGCAGCGAAAAGTTCATTAGCATTTTATTGGCTGCTCAAAGCTCTCAGTTGCATCTGTCCCCAGTATGTCAACAGCAACATGTACACCCACCTCAGTTCTGTCCCTATATGGAGTGAGGCATTTCTAGAAGTGCCAGGCAGCAGTCTGACGGCAGAAGAGTAGAGCTGGGGCGCTCATGTCTGTTGCACACGTAAATGCAGTTGCACATGCTGATACAGCCGTTAAAAGTGCAAATACCTTCTGAAAAAAGGTATATGCACACACTTACCAAATTTGTTCCGTGAAGTATTTGTATTCATTTTTTTTAAATAATAATAATGTACTGCTTATATACTAAATGATATTTAAATATCACCTTTCTAAAAGTTTTACAATTAGTGTCATATTATTTAGCAATACATTTGTATGATTATTAATAGAATGCAATAAAATTATTAATAGTTCTCAATATTTTTGTGTATTGTTTAAACAGCAAATTAAAAACAATATATTTATTAACACTTATTATTAATAAATGTAATATTTATTTATTAATAATAATATTTATTTATTGATATTTATTATATTTATTAATAATTTAATAATATTTCATATAAGCAATGTTCACAGTTAAAATACATAAAAAATTATTTTTATGATTATAATGGGACGGTAATCTAAGGTTGAAACAGTAGATTGTATATATATATATAGTTTAATAACAATAAAACAATTAATCGTATTACTATAATTAAGTATTATTATTTAACTTTTGTCTTTCAGAAAGCTAAACAATTAATTATTTGACAATCAGTGTTATGATATTAATTGGGATGCAAATCATATTGCATATCAATTTTTAAATTTTCCATCCAAGCTGCTGACTGGAAAGCCGCTAACGAGGAGCTGACTGTGTCCTGCCGCTACGTCATTAAGAACCAGACCACCGGTGACCGCCTGAACATCAGGGTGGTGGCCATGAACCCTGGCGGCCGCAGCCCTCCTGCTACTCTGGCTGACACTGTCCTGGTCAGAGAGGTTGTGGGTAAGCCAACATTTTACTTCCAAGATACTGTAGCTTTAAGTGGCACAGAAAAAAAGCAGCCAGGGACATAAAACATCAATGACCAAGCAGAAAAATGCAAGATTTATGCATTGCACTGATATAGCTGCCAAATGGCCGCGCTGTCATTAGTTTAATATTCATGAGCCAAGTTTCATAACGTGTTTCATAATGTTCTTTCCCCCTGCAGCTAAGCCAGTTTTCCTTAGACATAATAACTGTAAATGTTGCAACATAGAGTTACCCAGCTCTTGCTGCTCTAAAGATCGTAGGGCACCTCTCGAGTCTCAAGTATCCCAGACCTCAGAGCTATCTCGAGAGGTGAAATTGGTACCACGTCAAGCCCATGCTGTTCTGCAGGGCCCCCCTAATTGGCTCTGAGAGGTTGCCAGTTGTGAAAAAATAAATCTAAATAAATCTACCTGACAAGCGTCTGGCTTTAGCATGAAGAGGTGTTGCCTTACAAACCCTCTCAGATCAGACAGCAGCGTTACAAACACCAGAAAAAAAAGGGTTTTGCTAGAAATAAATCTGTAGTTGCTTGACTTTAGAAATAGTGTTTTTCTAATAGTTTGCATATTGATTATTAAATGTAATAATCCCATGACTTTCACCAACAAATCTCCATGTTAACTACAATCTTTTGATTTATAACATATATATATATATATGCAATTAAACACTTATGTACATGCGCACATGCCAATAAAAATAAGGAAATTATTCAAATAAATAAATGCCAAAAAAGAAATACTGATAATAAAAACTATTTAAAAATACATTATTTTAGTAGTGCGTTTTAAAGTAGCTTTCGCGATATTGTCCAATGATGTCACATTCGGCCACATTATCGCAGCCGTTATGTAAACTAGTTTACGTGTACGATTGCTTGCAGTCACTTTACATGCTCCGAGTGTGTCCGGCGTCTAAAGAAAGAAATCATAAATGTAGAATGGAAAGTCAAGCGGGATTGGAATGTAACTTGAATCCGGTCTTCGCCAAAGAGGGGGAGGGACATTTTGGCAGATCTTTTATTAAAGGTCTTCTTTCTACGTTCCCTCCATTGCACAAAGGCACGTCATGTATTGTCTTTTCCAATAAGAGAAAGCCTCTGTTGCATATCCTTGGAAAATAGTTAGTTGGTAAGTGCTTTGCATTAACGAGGATTATGTGAAGAAGGTTTTACATGGCTTCAGAGCCATTGACAGCTAGCCGCCTGGACCAGTGTCAAGCTACTTCCTTTAAGAGCGATGGCGACAAGTGTGAATGGGTCGAGTCGGAGGGTGGGATACATTTCCTAAATGTTCTCGCACTGCATAAGGAGTCAAGTAGCATCTAAGGTTCCCCCAGGAGACTTTTTAGCTCGCTAGAGATGCTATGTTTATTTAGAGGCATGCTGTAGCATGCTGTAAGAGTGTTAGCATCCAGCTAATGCTTCAAGGAGATTTCCAGATACCAATTCAACTTTTATATGCATTGCGTTGCAGATGAAAAATACAGACTGAAATGCAGAAGTCTTTAATTTCCTTCATGTACTGAATAATAATGATTTCATATTTTGCAGCATCGACTAGCATCCGATAGAGATCAACGCTAAACTGCGACTCTAAGATGAAGCCTTTGGAATTATTTGTATTTCAGCAGTTTTAATGTAACTAAAGCTCTCCATCATAAGTTATTAGGGGCAGGCGTGTAATAGGACTGATCTATTTTAAGCCGTGATGAGTCCAACAGAGCCACCATTAGCTTGTTGGCTAGCTTAGGGTTTATTAGCGTAATTGACTCCTCATAATGTTTTTAGTCTTCTGTGGCCTTCTGTGTTTAACTTCAGTGCTTCTGCAGATGACTTTGCAAAAGATTTTGGTCATTTTGTTTTGTGGTAGACTGTTTAACCAACGCAAGATAAATCAGGCTGACTACAGCTAGGGATGAAATTACAGTCAAAGCCAGGGTCACGTTAAGGTTAGCAAGTCAGTTTTCTGGTTCAATAAATAGTGCTATCCTAGGAACTTTGTCAGAAATTTGCTAAACATTCTCTCTTTGGCAAGGATCTTTAAACATTCATACAGCAACGTTAATAGAAAATCTGTTCAGAGTTACCTGTATTTTTAGTAATGTTCTCAACATTATTTATACCTGCAAATTATTCATGGAATATTTATTTCTTTAGCATTTTAGTTGGATGCTGAAGTACTCTTTTTTTTTTTTTTATATTACTGCTTGTTTCGGAATGTTCAGAGAACATTCAAATGTAACGTTCCTATAATGTTTCCAAAATGTTAAAATGGAATGTTAATGTAACATTCACATGAAAAAAATGATACAATATAGCAAATTGGATGTTTTCCTAAATAAACTTAATGAGAATGTCAAATTGCATTCAAAATAAACATTTTTGTTGCCTATTTATTATGTATATATAACACAAATTCAGTATATAATTAAAAAATATACACACACATAATATGTAACTTTTACTTTTACTGTGGATTAAAATGATTGCGATTAATCATTTAACAGCACTAGTTATATGGTAATGTCATTTTTTTTTTATATTTATGTTATTATACAAATATTAACTATATTATATATATATGAACTGGGTTAAAATAAGCCAAGATTTTCCTTCTGTAAAGGTTAGGAATTCTCCTCAGCATTTTTTGAGATGACTGACAATAAAAAAGAAAATTAAATAGGCTTGTTTTTATAAGCCAGTAAAATAAGAGCATGTATTACTTTATAATAAGATGTTCTGTCTTCGAGCATTTTGGCATGTGCACAAGGAAGATATAGTTCTGTAAAATCTCTGGAGATATGATGTAAATCAAATACAATGTAATCATATTATGTACCATTTTTTCTTCCCTACAGATCGCCCCAAAATTCGTCTGCCACGTTTCCTGAGGCAGCGTTTTGTGAAAAATGTTGGAGAGAAAGTCAACCTTGTTATTCCCTTCAGTGTATGTACTCTTTTGACAATAGATAGGTTTAGTGAACATGCATGATTATAGCTGAACTCTTCTAAAGGTAGCTAAATTCCTGCTTGGTTATGCATGTTTTTGCCAGATGCCCGAACTTTTGACAGAACATGGGCTATATTTATATCTGAAAACACTTCCATTTAGAATACCTAGAAAAGAAATATTGACATGCTACTCTTGCTCAAATAGTATGCTGTTCCTGTTTTATTTTCTTTTAAAAACCTTAAAAAAAAGTTGCATTGGATATATCGCAGGGCTGGCCTGGTGCTATTTTTGTTGTTGCTTTAAATAGCGAGTTGCCTTTTGTTTATATCACAACCAAGATGTAAAGTAGGATTTTCTGCTTGGTAACACTAATCAATCCTTATAAAAAACAAGTACAATTTAGCATACTTTCAGAAAGAGAGTTTATTATGAATTGCAATTATATTAAAACTTTTTATAGTTTAAATTAATTTTAAATTAGTTGATCTTTAGGGAGCATTTGTAGCATACTTATATAAGACGTATATAAGCATACTTATATAATATGGAAATATGGTTAAGGTGTACTGCAGAATGTACTGACAAGAATTTAAGGAAACTTTAATTTTAGTAAATGAAAAATACCTTTACTGAACATTTAATATTAAATAACAAAAGTTCAAATCAAAATCAAGAACTTTACAAAAGAAGTGTACTAATAGAAGTGGCTAATAAACAATTTTAAAACAATGATTTGTTTTATAACTTGCAGCTAAACATGTCTTATTTTCTTACCTGCAGGGCAAACCACAACCTGCTGTGTCATGGACAAAGGATGGCCAGCCTGTGGATACTAAAAGGGTGAATATCCGCAACAGCGACAAGGACAGCATCTTCTTCATCCGCGCCGCAGAGAGAGCCGACTCCGGCGTGTACGAGATGTGTGTGAAAGTGGACAGCTTTGAGGACAAAGCCCAGTTGACTCTGCAGATTGTTGGTAAGTGTTCATACACACAATGGACCATGTTTCATGTTGGTTTTTAAGGGGTTTTTTTAACAATTGGCTTGTTGGCCTGTGCACCAGAGTTGCCTGGACCTCCAGCCAGCATCAAGATCGTGGACACCTGGGGTTTCAATGTTGCTCTGGAATGGACCGAACCCAAGGATAATGGAAACACAACAATCACTGGATACACCATCCAGAAAGCTGACAAAAAAACAGGGGTAGAAGCTCTTTCAAAGATTACGTTTACAAAGAAAATACCATGGCATTGCTGCGATTTTCCAAACATGATAATATTGCAAATACATGACAGTGCCATGTTTGAATGGACGTGTAAAAAGGACCATTTAAATCCCATGCCATATTAAAGCTTATGGAGCCGTTCACACAGAACACTTATTTGCAGCTAAAAATATGAGATGCAGAAGCGTCCTGTGTCAACAGCCTCAATACTTTTACTAACAGCCATAACTCTAAAATTTTCTCACATTTTAAGATCTCACCATCTAGACCTCTACATCAACACTGTTTTGACCAATGGGGGTGGGATTGTGTTTATTTTATCAATGGCTGACGAGTTCATAAAACTGTTTTGAAAATACATTTATTCACTCAGGTGTATGCTGTCAGTAGTCATGTTTACGGAGTTTACTGACCTGAGCGTGTCTCTCCACAGGACTGGTTCACAGTACTGGAGCATTATCACAGAATGAATGCTACTATTTCAGACCTGATCATGGGTAACACCTACATCTTCAGGGTTTTCACTGAGAACAAGTGTGGAATCAGTGAACAAGCCACCGTGACAAAGACCTCAGCCACCATCCAGAAGACAGGTGCTTTTCATATCTGACATTTCACTGTTGAATTGTAGTTTTCATTTATACAGACACACACACACATATACCGTGGGTATGGAAAGTATTCAGACCCCCTTATATTTTTCACTCTTTGTTATATTTGCTAAAATCATTTAAGTTCATTTTTTCCCTCATTAATGTACACACAGCACCCTATATTGACAGAAAAACACAGAATTGTTGACATTTTTGTAGATTTATTAAAAAAGAAAAACTGAAATATCACATGGTC
>JAUMHQ010000058.1:19363843-19374343 GCA_032361165.1 Enteromius paludinosus
CGCTGATTCCATTGGATGCGTCAATTCGTGGTGGATTCACGAAAGTCGAGTAAGAATCGTTCCCGCATCACGAAAAACTTAGGACCATGTTTTTCTTTTTTAATAAATCTGCAAAAATGTCCAAAATCCTGTGTTTTTCTGTCAATATGGGGTGCTGTGGGTACATTAATGAGGAAATGGCTGCAAAATAACAAAGAGTTTCCGTACCCACTGCTTATGTGTATAACGTTTTTGTATTATGTATGGGTTTTATTTCGCTAGTCAACTTTAGACATTCTACTAACAGTAAGTAAGTTTGGAACTACATGTTAACTAGCAGTCATAAGAGCTGTTAATAACTTCTAACACTTTATTTTGATGGGTTCACAACATACAACATACTGAGTCTGACTGAGTAATGTTAGAAGTATATCTCAGCCTATTCTACTAACCCTAAACCTACCTTAACAGTCTACTTTTGAAAATAGTTTTCATTTCACTGTTTTCATTAGAAATAATATTTTAGTAATTTTGTTGTGTGCTTTTGTAATTTGAAAATTACATTTTCATTTTAAGTTATCATCAAAAGTCGTTTTGTTTTTGGTTAGGAATAGTAACTCTGTGTTTTGACATTTAGCAATGCTTTTTGAAAATTTGACTTGCTTTTAATTTGCAAATATTAAGTCTTGCAGTGTTTTTCAGGCATCCAGTGGCTATTCGTGTTATTACTACTTCACTGATCTTCATGGTGTGCTTTTATAGGCATTGACTACAAGCCTCCAGAGTACAAGGAACATGACTTCAGCCAGGCCCCCAAATTCACCACCGCCCTGGCAGACCGTAGCACTACTGTTGGCTATAACACCAAGCTGCTTTGCTCCGTTAGGGGATGCCCTAAGGTACATGGTTTTTCATGCACCCATAAGCACAACCAGTGTGCTGGAAATAGTTTTCAGAATGTTCCGACAGGGTTACGAGTTTCAAATGGTTTAAAGAACGTTCAAATGTAACGTTCTCATGATCGCAAAATTCTAAAATGGAACATTTCCTTAATGTTGTTTCCAACCTTCCTATAATATGTTTTATAAAAAAAAATTCGTTTTAAGATCATTCAAGTAGGCTTATAGTTATTTTATATTATCTGAATTAATTTTTTTAACTTTAATGCACATGCTCAACATGCCACAGATGTCCCGTTTAATGCATGTGCTGCATGTTTTAATCTGCATTCTAATAAAAAAGTTTAACACTATTGTATTAGTAATAATTAGTATTTACACGACAAATGTAGTCACATGAATTTCTGACCACATCTGAATGTGATTTGAGAGATCTTATTGCAGAACACCTGATGAACTTTGAATCAGATCACCCGAATCACTTCAGGTGTAAACATCATCTGACTCCTTATGAGCAGTCCAGCTTCAGTTCAGGAATGTGTTACATTATTGTAAAGACAGTGTTGATGGTTATTTTGTAATAAAATCTGCCTCAAAATCAACACTTAATCTATCAAGAGCCGTTCGACAGTTCAGTGAAGGAATCTGCCTCTAACATGCCAGCAGAGATAGTGCAGCTTGTAGAGGGGAAGATAACTAGACGGGGGACAGCGTGAGCTGGATAAGTGAGATTCCTGCATCAGGCTTCCAAACACTGATATGTGGAGGCCATGATACTGGGATCTGACAGACACACAGAAGAAAGTGTCCAAAATTAACACTCTTCAAGTGAAAATGGCTTTGGTGGGTGAGTAAAAGCCTAGTGTTTCCATTGGCGTATGATTTGTTAGGATAGGACAATATTTGGCCAAGATACATTTTTTTGAAAATCTGGAATCTGAGAGTGCAAAAAAATCAAAATACTGAGAAAATCACCTTTAATATTGTCCAAATGAAGATCCTAACAGTGCATGTTACTAATCAAAAATACAGTTTTGATATATTTATAATAGTACACGATATCTTTATGGAACATGAGTAAATGTCCTAATGATTTTTGGCATAAAAGAAAATTCAATCATTTTGACCCTTACAATGTATTTTTGGCTATTGCTCTGGATATAGTCCAGCAATTTAAGACTGCTTTTGTTTCCCGGGTCACATATTGTTGTGTAACCTTTAGCTCAAAGGAAAGTGTACCATTTTTATTTTTTAGTAAATATATGAAATAACAAACCAAAATTGCTCTCAATTCTTTTCCTCTCATAAAAAATGCAAAAGCGTGTCTTGCAGTGATGCCATTGAAGAACCATTTGTGGCTCCCTAAAGAACCGTTCAGTGAGCAGCTCTTAAAACAACATTTTTCTTCCTTTTGTGAAAAGTATATTAATAATTAAAACAACCATCCCTTCCAGTAAACAACCTTTATTTTTAAGAGTATGTGAAGAGGCCGTTATTGTGAAATAGCTCTTTTTGCCAGTTATAGACTCCAAATGTCAAATTTTTATTGTTTTCTGACTTCTTTGCAGCCCAAGATCGAGTGGATGAAGAATCAGATGATTATTGGTGACGACCCTAAGTTCAGGCAAATCAACAACCAGGGCATCTGCTCCCTAGAGATCCGCAAGCCCGGTAACTTTGACGGTGGCGTCTACAGCTGCAGGGCCAGGAACGAGCACGGAGAGGCCTTGATTAGCTGCAAACTGGAGGTTAAACGTAAGTGACCAAGTGTGTCTTTAGGAGGCAGTGATGTGCTTTTGGTCTTCTTTTGGATCATGCAACAAATGTCATTCCATTCGCGATGAGTCTGTGACAGTCTCAGTCGGGACTGACAGCATTATGAACCAACTTAAAGGAGAGTTTTCTGACCTTACTGAGTTTTTCATAGCCATGGAAATCTTTTGACTGTGATTTCAAAGCCCAGGAAAGTCATGAAAATGTCTGTAGAGACTAAACGCATTATCTAATTATTCTCAGCGTCATAGTATTTCATGGGTTTGACTTATTCTTTAGGAGTACAGTGGCTGTGAAATCAATTTCTACACGTAGCCATGAATGACTGGAAAAAAACTTGAATTAAATTACAGTCCATTTAAATATTCAAAAGAATTGCATGTCATATTAATGTATGTGCAAAGAAACAGAGAATATAACATCATGCTGATGTGCTTCACTAATACACATGAATGAATTATGAATGAAATCAAGAGTTTTTTCCAAGTGCTGAAAAGATGCTCTATATCTTAATTGTGTTGATTCATGAAATGATATAAAACACTTTAATGATTCCAGATATAGTGGGTTTATATGTAGCTCTGAAAAGCAAGTAGCTTAAGATAAAATGGGTCTATAAGATGATACTGCAATGATAGTCAGATGATCGTTGGTGTAGCACTTTATTGACATGTAATATCTGTGAAATCCAACCCAAGCTATGTTGATGCTAATGCTTAACCCAATCTGGGACCTGTTCCTATGTTTGTTAGGTTATCACTCCACATGTGGGTGGGACAGATTTATTGATGATGTAAAATGATTTACAGCCTTTTGAAAGCAGAGAAGATGAACATGTCAGACAGAACAAGAGTTCGCACATGTCTGAGATAAAACTGGAGTGTCGCTGGATGGTTAACATGTGTGTTTGTTTTGGTGATAACTTTATGGGTATTTATCCTGCACATAAAGTCTGTGAACTGAACTGCATTCTTGCTTTCGTTCCCAACAGAGGCTGTGATTGCTGATGCCGATAAGAAATAAGTTACACCCACATTCATACAGGTCAGTCTATTTTTAAATGTGTTCAGGAGTGTACAGCTATTTGACTTTACTGCAGTGCTTAAGACTCGCTTGCTTTTATTCAGTAATGGTGCATTGATTGCAAGTGACAAACATTTCAGTTTCAAAGAGAACCATCCTATTCTTTTTAACTTTGAAAACTCCAGAAATACATGACATTTAGGATCCAGCACAACTGGTTTTAACATAATCTGATAATTATCAGAAATGTTTCTTGAGAAGCAGATCAGCATATTAGAATTATGTGGCACTGACAGCTGGAGTAATGATGCCAAATATTCTGATTTGCATCACAGGCATTAAGTATGTTTTAAGATAAATGACAAAAGAAATATATATATTTAATATATATTTATAAAAATATTTAATAATATTACTGATTATGACTCGTTTTCAAAGCAAAAAATGATCACTGTATTCGCTCAGTATTTCATTTAGGCCTGCAAAAGCCCTTATTTTGCTTTGAAACTTTTTTCTTTCTCACTGAAATATGTTTTTAGCATACGTAAATGTTTAAAAATACCATTTCTATTTTTTTCAAACAAAATATATAAATGTAAAATTTAATACAGTTGATTTTGTAAAATAAGACATACATTTCATGCTGATTTTTTGTTTGTTTTGATTCACATATAGACTTTGGTACTGATATTGCAAAAAAAAACATTATAAAATTATATTTAACAAAACATTACATTTAATTAACATAATACCATAACTCCAACTTGAGTATGTTTTCTCTGCACTTTTAGGTTACACATCTAGTCTAGTCATGTGTTTCATAAAAAAATGTACCACAGAAGAACAGTTTAGAGTTTTTGGTTTAGAGAGGGGGCTCTGGATTGCCAAAAAGAGATTTGGTTCTCTATCTATTTGGGTCTTGACAAGACATCTGTCTTCCCCCCCTTGAGCCTGACCTTACATGGGGGGCACTAAACTTGGAGATTACGGCCCCTGCTGCTGGAAGTGTCCAAGTGGCTATTCCCCATAAATTAAACTCGTTATGACTCTGTACGTGTACCAGCGGAGAGACTAAATTACATCCGCCTGACTGTGCAGCGTTAGACCCTGATGAGTCCTCAGACATCCGCTGCTACAGTAGATCTCACCTCAGAAAACACTAAAACATGTTGCTTGGATTGAACTATTTCAGGCCGACTGACACCTGTTCCTTGTTCTTCCTCTCTGCATGTGCTCTAGTCCCAAATAAGGAAGAGAAAAATGTGGGATCCCTCTCAAAAGGTGAGAACTCATTCCAGAATGTCCCAGCTCTAACATCAGCTCCGATAAGATGCTTTCAAAGCTATTATAAAACAAACATGCAACAACCAAGTCTTAGTTGAATCCTGTATTAATGTATTATTTACACATTTGTAGAACACATCTGTAGTGTTTAGTTATTTTATATTTTAAAATTTTTTATAAGGAGTTATCTTCATTTTTAAAAATAAGAATAAAGAATTTTAATGGTTAATTGTTTAATGGTAATAATTGTATTACTGATATACTATTATAGTTTTTGTTAAAAGTTTGAATTAATACATTTTTTTTATAGTTTCTGGATTCAGTTAAGTTTGTTTGGTTTAGTATAATTAAGCACTTTAATGGTTTAAAGCAGTGTTTAGAATCGTTAATATACTATTACAGTTTTTGTTAACGTTTAATTAGATTTTATTAGTATTCACTTTGTTTCGCAGTTTTTGTCATTTTTTTTAACATGCATATTTATTTTTTATGAGTTACCTTGGCAAGTGGCTAAAATAGGATATTTAATAGTTTGAGGATTTTTTGTGTATTTTATTTAAGTTTTTATTAACCCTCTGGGGTCCCTGAGATGTTTGGACATGCTATGATATTTGTGGTTATTTCAGCTACTTATAATATATTATTGACCAACATGTAACTTTTTTGCATTCAGCACAAACTGCTACAATTATATGGGACCAGGATAGATGTGCATGTTTGCAAGTAGCTGAAATAAGACCATAAAAGTCATACTGAGTAGTCCTGGATAGAGTAGGCTAAGATTTACTTCATAATAATAAATAATTGGTGCATTATTGTGCACTTCAACTGATATGCCATTTTTTATTACTAATTTTGCTCTTTTTTTTCTTTTGTAGGATTGTGAAGACGTCTTTTGCTGATGAGAAAAAAAAACATGTACATATGAAATAAAAATATATATAAAAATAGACATTTTCCTCCTTTTTCATAATTTAATGCTTGGCTTCACAATTATGAAAAAGCACATATAATTATTATATGGACATTTACATCAGCAGCTGCCTGTGACATGTCGATTCTTGTCTGTGTATCGCCGCACATACATGTACTCGTCCCTGACTGAGTCCAGTGATGTAACTCGGATCAAGTCTCATCCGGACCAACAGGAGTGTTTGTTCAATTAAACGATAGCCTTTCACCCACATCATGTCTTTTGTCATTTGTCACCGAAAGTAACATTTAGAGGAGCGTTCAGGACTCAGCAGGCCGAGTGACCCTGTACACTGTCAGCAGAGCTTTGGAAGACTGAAAAGGGTGACATTCATTACTATGGAAATTATTTATTTCTGTGACGCAGACTTTGTACAGACACCTTCCCAACCAGTGGAAACTCAACTGAGAGCAGATGGGTTACTGAAGGTCTCACACACACACACACAAAGATAAATGTATCTGTGAGAATGCAAAGACTTTGAAAGCACTATGTGCTATGCATGATGTTCATTATCGACTTCTCAGAGTTCCTGTCAGGGAAACCTAAAGCCTAGTGCTTATTTAGTTTGGCCAGTATCATTAAAGCCTGCACCAACATGTAAGTAAAGTTACTAATGCAAATGCCTGTTGGAATAAGAGAAATAAATAGGTCATTAACAGAAAATAGCTTACTTCCGCAGGGTGAAATTAGGTAGACGGCGCCACCAAAAACATCACTTAAAGAAATCAATCATCTCTAGAAAGCTTATCTAGTAAACTTGTTTCAAGACACCGTTTTTGCATTTCGATATGGATATATAAAATGTTTACTCATTTTACTGGTAGAAGACAAAGATGCTGATTGCAAATGCAATGTGTTTGCCATGTATGCACGGTCGAGATGTGTGTATACTTCTAAACAGTAGATGGCAGCACTTTCCTGTTTTTAACTGGATTTAGCTGTCAAAATAGTCAGCCTTAAATGCAGACACATACTCAGCATGTTCAGAGCAAAGAAACAAGCCCAGGGTCAGGCCAGATCTGTGCTAACAAAACACTCTGACTCTGTTCCAAACCCTCGCTGTCTACTGTCTACATAGACAGCACAGTAAAGTCTAGCATTGGCATGTTGCTATACTCTAATTAGTATTATATACAGCAAGAAATAATTCTAATTTCTTTGCCCACTGTTTGTTTATTCCACAGAACTGCATCCTGGGATTGCTTCAGATATGGCTAAGTGAATCAGGAATAGTCTTTGTATTGTATGAGGACAAGCCAATAATGTATTAAAGCGGGCCTATTGGCAGCTTTATTTTGGGACAGACAGTGGACGTTACAGCAGCTCCCTCTGCTGACCATGCATGTCCAAAACATTCATATACTGTACGCACTAGGCACAGCTGTCCTCTATGTAGCAGTTTAAATATGAATCATGATTATGAACAAGGACACTTCTTCATGAAATATGGGTCCATAGTACGCTACACATCCTTGAAGTACCGTATGAATGTCTGGTACCCTTACAAAATAACACAGTGTGTCTCTAAGCACACTAGCAATCAAAAGTTTTTTATGTACTGTATTCTTTCTTATGCTCAAGGCAGTAGTATTTTGAAATATTGCTCAAATCTAAAGTAGCTGTTTTTTTGTTTGAATGCATCATGCAAAGCTACATTTTCAGTATACTTACTCCAGTATTCAATGTCATCCTTCAGCGCTGCGTCATGTTTTTGTAGAAACTGTCAAATGTTTCTTTTAGCATTCTTTCAAAAGAACAGCATTTATTTGAAATGTAATTTTTTTTGTTGCACCTTAAAAGTGTTTTGATCCGTTTAATGCATCCTATTTATTTAATTTTGTTAATCATCCTTCAACATGACCCGGTCAATGAATAACTCTATGAACAACAAACACCACCAGAATCCATCACAGCGCTTGCTTTACCTTCAAACCCACACAACCGCTTGACTTCTTCAGTGTGGACTGAACTTAGAACTTGCTTTTCAGTCTAAGATCCTCTGAAGTTTGATTGAATCTGAAGCTGACTTCATCTGTGGATTTTCACAGCTACCTTTGCCGTATGAGTCTGCTGGGATTGAGGTCACAGTGCACAGTCTGCCGAGAGGGTTGTTTTCTACACCGGAGTGAAGAAATGCCAATTTTGAGCGGACCTGAATCTGAAACCTGATGGGATCTGTTCATGAAATGCTACTGGATTGCTATTAGACACTGTACGATTTGGAATCAATTAAAAAAGAAGCAAGTTCTGCATTAAAATATGAGGAAATCTGATTTTTGAAGGAAAAGAAATCTGTCTATACAGTAGCACCTTGATTTACTTATACAAAGTTTATTCAGAAATATAAATGTTTCTCTCTCAGGCCATCAAAGATATAGATGAGTTTGTTTCATCATCAGAAGGGATTTGGAATACTGAGCATTTCATCACATCCTCAGCAGTGGATCCTCTGCAGTGAATGGGTGCCGTCAGAATGAGACTCCAAACAGCTGATAAAAGTGTCACAATAATCCACAAATAGTTCATACCACTCCAGTCCATCAATTAACGCTTTAAAAAGAAGTCAAAAGCTGTGTCTATTTAGGAAACAAACGCATCATCGCGAGGTTTTCAACTTTAAACCATTGCTTCCAGCTATAACACAAGTTCATAATCCATAAAAATGCTTCCTCTGATGACAAAAGCTAACTCCTGTTGTCCTCTCACATCAAAGTCCACCGACATATTTGTTTAGCACTGTTGCTTGATCATGCATGTTTCTCTCCTGATTCAGACGAGATGATTTTACACGTTTTTATGGATTATAGACTCATTTTAGCTTTAGATTGAAGCTAAAATGCCTTGATGGTGAATGAGTTTCTTTAACACATGCAGCTTTTGGTTTCACAAGACATTAACTTGAGTGGGGTGGATCACTGTGAAGTGTTTATAAGCTTCTTTGGACTCTCGTTCTGACGGCACCCATTCACTGCAGAGGATCCATTGGTGAGTAAGCGAAGTACAGAAATGCCACATTTCTCCAAATCTGTGTTTGGGTTGATATTCTTTGCTGCATGATGTTCACCACCCAATCTAATTGAGAAATTATGACTTCTGTTTAATCGTTAATAACGTCATCGTAAGTTCACCAATCTTTAACATCCACAACCCTGCGAATGCAAAACCAGGATACACGTCTAGTTTCTAAAACAATCCATCTGTGATGTACTGTAATCTGATAACATATGCAGCATTCTTCACAGAGATGAATGATGGAGCCGGCTGTATTGTTTCTGGTTTATGTTGCTTGTCATTCCGGCGGCATCACTATTGTGGCATCGCAGCTGGACAAACAAATGATGCTCAATGGATGTCCTGTCTACTGCAATAAGATTTGATGATATAGAGAAGCACAGACAGCACTCAACTGAATTTGAGAGCACCAAATGCGATAAAATTTCATTGAGGCTTGCTGACAACAGACTGACATATATTTCTAGAATATGCTTTGCATAAACAGCCTGTCAGTGGTGTTTTGTAATGAGGGAAAGTCTAAGTCGAGACCTAACTCGAGAACCGGAAAGGAAAAGTTGCATAAAGTGCTCTGGGCGGTTGCTAGGCAGTTCCTAGAGCACACTGGAAGGTAACTAGGCAGATTCTAGGCAGTTACTTTGAGTGGTTTTTATAAATTACAAAATAATAAATTATGCCTCACAAGAAATAATAGTCAACTTTATATTGGTTTTCTAAAATAAGACATCCTTGATGACAAATATTTGAAACATTTACACATAATTACACAGTTTTTAGTACGCTATTATTTCTATAGTATTTATTAATATTTAAATTACCTTTTGTATTTTCAATGTGTGTTTTATGTTTATTTTTAGTAATTTTGTTGAGCGTTTTTTTTCTCTATTTTGCTATTCATCATATTTTATTGGCTGACATCTTATTTCAATTTTTATTTTTTAAAGTTTTTTAATTGTATTCGTTTTTCATTTTGTTTTGTTTTTCAATTAATAATTTGGTTTTATTAGTGCTGTCAAACGAATAATCGCAATTAATCACATCCAAAATAAAAAATTTTGTTTAAGTATGTCTACTGTTGTATACTTGTTATAAAAACACACACATAAAGTATATATTTTGAAATAATTACATGAATAGAGTTATAATTTTAAATTGCACATAAATTTATAAATATAAATATACACAGTACACACTCATTTATTATATAGAATTTTATTTATTTATTTTAAATGCGATTAATTGTTTGACACCACTTGTTTTTATTTAATAAAAACATATTTTCAAACTTTATAAAGCTCTAAATTATTTATTTCAGCAATGCTTAACCTTTAGCCAACCTGCAATAACTGTTTGTAAGATCTGTCCAACCATCATAGAGCATGCATCTTTCCTCTGGCATTTCACAGTATCTTTACATTTAAAGGTGCCGTAGAATGCATTGAGAGAATATTTTAAATAGTTCTCTGATATGTACATTGAAGGTATGTAGCTTAGGTAAGGGGAAAAAATGCCCAGAAACGGTTTTACAGGTCCATTTACAACCCTAGAATTTGA
>JAUMHQ010000058.1:19444821-19465927 GCA_032361165.1 Enteromius paludinosus
ACCTGTAAAACCGTTTCTGGGCATTTTGTCCCCTTACCTAAGCTACATACCTTCTATGTACATATCAGAGAACAATTAAAAATATTCTCCCAATGCATTCTATGGCACCTTTAATGTGTAATATTCAAGCGTTAATGTAAGTAAAAGTGTGTCTCAATACAGAATCATATACTTTTATGTTCATCAAAACATACTCGTTTAATTTGTTTCATAGAAGCATCAAACATCTATAAAATCCTGTTTTGATTGAGTAATTTCACATTTTATAACACTGGAACTCTCCCTGTGAAATTCGTCATAGGAAATGTATGCATGTAACAAGAAATAACATTTTTTGAGAGTACATAGTATACTAAGATCTTGTGATCTGATCAAATAATGCAATCCATCATGCAAGTTCTCGCTCTCCATTTGATATCCTTGAGGTAGAGCGCGAAATCATTCAGGTGGAACGACCAGCATTCATCTGGTAAGGTATTGAAAAGCTCAGGGTATGATACCGTGGTTTGCAACTTACCGAAATATTACCGTGATGCCGAAGTGGACCACAAAGTCTGCAGCATCTGTGCACTCTTACCGTTCAACTACTGTGGCGAAACATGCACAGTACCCGGCGTGCCGATTGCTTTCGATTTACGCTGTAGTGGGAAATTTGGTCTAATAGCAAATATTTGACACTCCCTCTTGAGCCATGGTGTCCAGCGCCCTCCTCTGTGTTTTTGTTGACCTACTGACCGGTTCCTCGAGCGTCACCCCTATGTTGTGTTATACCGATGTTAGCAAACAACCTGCAAGACATTTCCGGGGAGCATTTTATGTTTATCCCCAAGAACAGGCCTATTTGAGGTTTGATGTTACGTTCAACGACAAGCTCGCATGTTTTCCGTTGCGTGCTCTTTGGAAATCCGTTTGTGGTCCGTTCTTCCAACACCTTTTCATGCCGTCTTCAACAGTTTTTCATCCAATACTTGAGGAACGTGTTTCATTTAAAAAGGCAATCTGAAGAGCATCTTTGCATGAGACTGAAGCGCAGCTGCAAAACCCAAGGACTCCTGCGATCAAGGCCAAAAAGTTCTTTCACTTTCAGCATTTTATTTGGTGTAAGTGACCATAAAGTGCCAATTTATCAGGCAGCCAAACACTGCATATGAATTAAACTGTACTTATACATGTGACTTGTTTGAGTTTCTCAAGTTTGTCTTCACGAAGTCAACACGAAACTACATTGGCGTAGTGTTTTTAGAATGAAACGGGAGATTGGATTAGAAAATGAATAATGTTCAAATCTGGTTGATTTTGATTTCATGTTGACTTCTGCGTTTTCATACTTTGCCCAGTCATTTTACCTGGAATCTCTCTTTTTTTACATGTTGATGCATCGTCAATTTCAAGACCTTGAGGGAAATATAGCTAATCAAATAGTCTGGTAACTAAAATCGACTGCAAGCGTTCCTTGAAAACGGGCCATTGAACCTAAAGCTTGTAGAAGCATGTCGCACAGAAGAAGCCGGAGTAGTACGCCACCCGCGTACACCACCAACAGCAATGACCCTCGCGACCTGGAGCGACGGATTTTTGTCGGAAATTTGCCCACGGCTCACATGGCGAAGAAGGACATGGAGGATCTGTTCAGGCCATATGGGAAAATACAGGGTTAGTAGCGTACAAATTCAAAGCCTTTTTAGACGTTTCGGAAAGTTGCATAGTTGTTCGCTGCAGTTTTAACTGGTTGAGCCCACAGTTCTTTAGACTTCGGTCTAAAGGCTTTGGTTGCGATTTGCAAAAAGCCAGGGAAGCTTAGGCCAAAAATCCACCAGAAAGCGCCTTTTTTGCGTAAAACGAAAAATGATTGTTCCCTTTTCCAGCTTTGTCCCTGTTTCGTGGGTATGGATTTGTGCAGTTTGAGCGAGTGGAAGATGCTGAGGCCGCTAAAGCCGGACATAACGGCCGAATTTATAGAGGTTATAAACTAGGTAAGGTCTGATTTGGTATTAAACACTGGAGTGCTTTGGGGAGTTGTTACGTTAAGTTAGAAGTTTTAGCTGAAGAGAAATACATGAGCAATTGTATTACGGTAATAACTCCAATATGGCAAAATATGTGCCTTATACAAATTGCACATTTAAGGTTTTTTATTTTTATCTTTGGACGTGTAAAGGTATAAATAGAAAGTATAAATCCAAACGAACGTTTTGCAAATAGGTTATATATTGGTGTCCTGTGACTTTTTGAAATGAGTTAATATGCAGATCCCATGCTTTTCTATTTTACTTGCTCTTTTTGACTGCCGCAATTATAATCTGCTTGACTGTATAATAAAAATTTATGCAATAGTATCTGAATTTTGATGGCATTTATTGAATTGCTATTGCTATGATTGAATACTCTTATTTGCCGATATAGAGTTGAGTTATTGTTAGTGATCTAATGAGGTGTTTAATACGTGTTTACAGCTGGGAATGTCATACTTTCGTACACCTGGGGTCCGTTCTTCGTATCTCGCTAACTGAGTTAGCTGGATTTGATTGTTGACGATTTCGCGTGATCTTGGATCGTTCGGTTCTTCGACGCTCATCCGGGACTTGCTGTCATATGGCGCTTTTCCACTGCGTAGTACGACTCTGCTTGGCACGGCTCAGCACTGCAGTACCACTTGTCATTATAGTTGCGCCGCCTCTACTGCCGTAGAAAATGAATGAATGAATGAAAAACGTTTTCATTCCGCGTCGCCCCATCAAGCTCTCGCTGGATCCGCTCCTCGGCTACCAACGAGAGGAACGTCTGTACTTCCTCAATAGACCACGAGATTTTAGGTTGATACAAAAAGGTTACGTTTCTTCAAACAAAAAAGCTGCGTCCGATCCTTCGCTGGCTGTGCTGATTTAAATCTAGCGGGTCTTTTGTGTCTCGTGTCGCAAGTTCAGATACTAAAAAAAGGACCAGGTACTGTTCCCAGTGGAAAACCCCCCAAAAGTGAGCTGTACTGAACCGTGCCGTGCCGTACTACGCAGTGGAAAAGCGCCAATAGCAACAGATCTGTAAGTTTAAACCAACTCGGGAGCTCCTGGCGGGTTATGATTGGTCGACATGGCGAGGTCACATCTGATTCTGGTTAAAGAGCATGACTGACGCGGACTGACTCTCGTGGGAAAAGAAAAGTATCTTGCAAGAAGGTTTTTATTTTTTTATTGCTAAATTCAAAAACATTTAATTAAAACGCATTTAATTTGTTCGCTACTGTTTGCAGCCCTCTCTCCTGGCTTTTGCAGCATTAGCTGTTTTTCCCGGTGTCTTTATTAGTTCGAAATTCTCCTCAACCCTCTAATAAAAGCTCTTGCTCCACTTGAGAAACAAACTGAGCTCGCTCTTTTGCCATTTCGTCAAGCAATCGATAGATGGAAGCTATAGATACATGTCGCCTTTCAAACCAACGCACGAACGCG
Organism: Enteromius paludinosus; assembly: GCA_032361165.1. Classification (NCBI taxonomy): domain Eukaryota; kingdom Metazoa; phylum Chordata; class Actinopteri; order Cypriniformes; family Cyprinidae; genus Enteromius; species Enteromius paludinosus. The sequence goes on from JAUMHQ010000058.1 coordinate 19,448,265, forward strand.
CAATAATCCTAGACAACTCAATCCAGCTATTCTAATCATCAACAACAGGTGCGTTCGGAGAACCGGAATAGCGAGCTCATAGTTAGCGCGATGATCTGATCTTGGATATAGTTGGCGACTAGGGCTGTAACGATACACCAAACCCACTATTCGGTTCGTATCACGATTTTTTTCCGTGGGGGGGTGGGAGAAATAAATGATTTTTTAAAAATTTGCGCCCGGCTTGGTTATAGATAACGGGGCTCAAGCACACTGAGTAAATACTTGAACCCCTCGCTATCCAAAACCAAACCAAAAATGGTCGCAAATCTATGCCAGTAATACGCGAGCGCACCACTGATGCTGGCGCGCGGGTTAAATCACATACGCCAGAGGAAAACAGATCTACACGCAAAGAAACAGGAGCCGCGAGCTCATTTCAAAACCGTGCGCGTGTCATATGTCAACTACGCGCAATTCAAGGTAGTCACGGGGTGTGTCGCGATGCACCCTTATCACACCGCGCAGGATCGTGGATCTGAGTGTCGAGATTTTGGTTTCATATCGTGTATTGTTACAGCCCTATTGGCGACGTACGAAGAACGGACCCCTGATGCAAAAGTTCACAAGATCCTCTGCTGCTCGTTCCCCGTCAGTTTAGTACTTGAATTTAAATAGCAGTTGAAAATTTTGGAAATGCTTATAGATTACAGTGTTCATCTGATGCAGAATGTCAAATGTTCATCCTCTGAGTAAAACAACAACAAAAACTCGTTTGGCTCTGTAATATTTTCGTCTTTTGTCATATTGAACGTTTGGATTGGTTTATTTGCAGATGTAAATATGGCAGCGGAGAGACGACAGAATAAACCCAGATCAAGCCCTCCACGCAGGTAAAGTATCGCTGGGATTTTTGCTAATGAAGACGACTTCTATCGAGAATTTTGGTAAACGTTTTTCCCTGCACAGTGGAATCCATCGAAAGTTCTAAAATGCATAAATATTGTCGCGTGCGCAAAAACGGTTCGGTCTATATTTCTCGAGTTTGTTTTATTATTTTTTTCATCACTTTTAGTTGTGTCAGAATTAACTGAAATAAAGTTGAAAGGGTCATTTGAGTACGTTTCCCTTGGTGTGTCTTTGTCTAAACGGTGTTACTCAATCTGTTCACTTACTATACACAGTTCTTCGAAACCGACTGACGGTCGCTGCTTCCTGCTGGAGTCTTCTTCGACGCTCCAACTAACACTCACTTCAGACGTTTGTTTAATAGCATTAAAACATCACCAAAAACCCAATTATTTCATGTACCCAAGTGGGATGGAAACAAAACTAATTTAAGCAGTTCATTCAATTGTTGGATGTGTTGTTTATTTTTGGATCTTGGTATTTGTCTTTCCAGCCAATTCATCGTCACCGCCTCCGTTTTAAAAGCCGTGGAACAGTGCGTTCTTAAAAAGCGGTTTTAAAATTAAAAACTTATGTTGCTTGCTTTAAAAAAAAAAAAAAAAAAATGCAAACAAAATGTAATAAAACTGCATTTTCATCTTGAAACTTCATCATTTTGCTTAAATTTGACTTTTTTGCTAACTAACGCATGGACCTTGGTTTTCATGGTGGCTTTAAAAAATGATGTTCGACATCTTTCCCATGACATATTTTTGGAGGGCTATATACTCAGTTTGCAAAGGTATCATCTATTAGAGAAATCATGTGAATTTTGCGACCGGTAAGATTAATTTGCGTCGTTGCCTTCTCGTGTCTGTTGTCTCGGTCAACAGGAACTCTAAAAGCACTCAATTGATATTCTGGTAAAAATAACATTTGCGTACAGTGTTCTTTTTGTTTTTATCATTTAACTAACATAATGTCTTTTAAGTACTTGATGGTAAAATTCTAGTTATTTCTTAGTTTTGGGGGTTGAGTGTTTAGTTGGTGTGTGTTGATTGTGTGTATTTTGTCTGTTCAGGCCATCCAGCTCTTACGGGGACAGTCGAGAGCCCCGTCCCCGTTCTCGGTCCCCAGCGCATGGGCGAGATTCTCGAGAGCACCGTGACAGTCGAGAGATGAGGAGCGATAGCCGTGAGCTGCGTCCCGGTCCACCTCGTGAGCATGAAGCTAGAGGGCCGCCCGATGAGAGATACAGGGGGTCAGAAAGCAGGGAGAAAGATCCTTCCTACAGGTGCACTCACAATGCACTTGAGCCGTTTTGTAGCTGTGCATTCATAGCTCTTGTTTTCCGGTGTTGTAGCATCATCTAAACAAACTTCTGCGTTTCCACAGGGATGAAGGGTATGATCGTTATTACCGTGGAGAGTATGACTATTATCGGAAGAAAGAGGAGCCATACCCAGAGCGCTACAGAGAACCCTGGAACGGCAGGAGAGAGTCTGAGGGTTAGTTACAATGATAATATAAAGCGGATTTGTTGGGTTTTCTTTTTTTAAGAAAAGAAATCCTATTCTTAAGATGAGGCATTTTTTTTTTTGCGTTGTGACTAGGGTTATCATGGTGAACTAAATTTATTTAAAACGTATGGAAGCCTGTTTTCACCATTTTATAAAACAAAAATGTAATTGCAACTATCACTTTTTTATATAAAACAACAAAATAATAAAATTAACTTGCAATTCTGAGTCTTTTTAACAAGTTTATATCATGCAATCTGACCTTTTCTCAACTGCAACTTTATATCTCGCAATTTTTGACTTTAGAGTTGTTCAATTGCGAGTGTTCTTTTAAATAAAAATAAAAATTCAGTGGAGTAAACAGGCTTCCATAAAAACATGTGTTACTAGAAATAAAAAAAAATGTAATAAAAAAAAATATATATACACTTTGAATTATTTTAAATTTCATATTTTTTAGCTTGACCAATAAAATAACATTTAAAATAAAAAAATAGGCATTTAGAAAAATAAATGACATTTATTTAAACTAATTGAAATAATAAAGTAAATACAGAAAATATAAATGTATCAAATACAAAATGTATCAAGGATACTGAAATAAAAACTGAAGGCAGTAGAACAAATACTACACTTGTTTTGTTATTTGTGCATTAAGATTTTGTGTTTCATTTAATCAGCATTGTGTGAGTATATCTCAATGCTAAAATCTTAAAAAATCTTGGTTACACTATATTTGGTAGAGCTAATTTTCTAACGGTCATTGTCAGCGGTGGTGGTCATTCAGGGGGCTAGTTTAAAATGAACCACATGTGCACAGTTTCAGTTAGGCACCGGAGTAGGAGTATACATTAAAATGTTAATGGTTTGGTTCTGAATTTACAGAGGAGCGGGTGCGTCCTGAAGAGCGCCGGAGGAACGAACTTTACCGTCAATATTATGAAGAGCTGCAGAAGCGCTACGATGCGGAGAGACCAGTGGATTGTTCCGTCATAGTCGTCAACAAGCTGCAAAAGTGAGTTATTAGATATTCTTGAAGTGATTAAAACATTGTTTTCTTGGAGAACCAGTTACATTTTCTGCTCCGTGTTTGTGTGCAGGGAATATGCCGAGACGGTGGGAAGGAAGGTTCGGGATCTGGGTATGGTGGTGGATCTCATCTTCCTGAATACAGAAGTGTCATTGACCCAAGCTCTGGAGGATGTGAGTCGGGCTCGTACACCTTTTGCCATCATCATCACCCAGCAGCACCAAGTACACCGTTCCTGTACAGTCAACATCCTCTTTGGGACTCCGCAAGGTGTGTGTCCTTCCACAAAGAGTTGATCGTTTAATCCATTTCACTTGCTCATCAGCTTCAAGTCTTATGCAGTTCAACACCAAAAACCAGCCCAGTGTTGATCTGAGATCGCAGTACAATATTCCAAGCGTTCAAACGGCACTATATAAGCTATAATCAACATTTTGGATGACCACAGCATACTCTTTTTGCAGAGCACAGGAACATGCCCATGCAGGATGCCATGGTGCTGGTGGCCCACAACTTCGACTCCTTTAAAGTTGAACACCGTGCTAAAGAAAGGGATGAGCTCGCGAGGAAAGCGGCCAAGATGGCAGATGAGGTGTTGATGAGGGAACCTGACAGAGAGGGTCCCCCTGCCTCCATTCTGACCCACATTACGCTGCTGTCTGAGGGCAGGTAGGTCAACAAGTCTCTCAACAAAGCTCTGTAAGATTATTATTCATACACGTCCATCTAGTGTGTGTTTAGACAAGAATGGAAAAGTAGCACGAAAACGCAGGACATTTTACTGATATTAAGCATCAAATATAACGGATTACCTTTGCATCTGTCAGGTTTATGACTCCAGATGAGTTGACCAGGTTAATTGACTATCTGAGAGACAAACGTGATCATCTTGTCCGAGGCACTACGGACACAGGTAACTCCACAAGGCATTTTAAACACAACGTTGTATAACGCTTTACCCATCAAGCCTTACCTTTCACTGTTTTTGCACTGTCTAGTCACACACCCTTCACCAGCGACCCACGAGCCCTCTCAGCCCACACAGTCTCTATCCGCTCCAGCTCAGCCCACATACACCAGCCTACCCCTTCACTCCACCCACCTGACCCCTGCTTCCGCCGCTGTCACCACCAACCAACAGAAGGAGCTCCAGGCTAAGATCCTCAGCATCTTTAACAGCGGCAGTGGCACGTCTTCAGTGTCCAGCCCCGCTCCGGTGCCCCAAACGCAGGGTTACTCCTCCAGCCTCGGCTCTCAGGCCGCCGGACTCCAGTCTTCTCACGCTGCACCCGCCATCACCGGCATTCCCAAAATCGCTGCCGTCCAGCCGCAGAGCAGCCTGATGAACCCCCGGCCTTCCCTGAGGCCTTCTGGTGTTCGTATGGCCGGGCCGACAGGCGCCCCGAGACCGGCCGTCACCACAGGCACTGGCATCAACTTTGACAACCCCAGTGTCCAGAAAGCCTTGGATACGCTCATTCAGAGCGGACCCATTAACCACTTGGTGAATATGGGATCTGTGGGTCAGGGAACCCGGTCAGCACAGGGAATGAGCCAAAGCATGGATCCATCTCCCATGTCCCATTATTCCCGCCATTACTAAGATGAATAGATCTGATACGAATCGGGAAGTCGGCATTGCTCTGAATTGTCGTAAATTATTCTTTTTTTTTTTTTGCACCCGTGTAATTTGTGATAATTAAAGAAGAAAAAAAAAAAAGCGAGTTTTCTGTGAAGTCATAGTTTTCTGGTTTTACGGTTTTTTATTTGTTACTCATCTAATGTGTTAGACAACCTTTACAGAGCATGATTGATTGTTTAATGCATCAATAAATGAAAGGATTTCTGTTGTTTTATATGGAATTGGTGCATTGTATATACCAGCCAACTTCTGACTTAATAAATTCATTTTTAGATAAAGAAACTGCTGTCTCTTTTATTTTTACTCACTTTATTGGATTTGTTTCTCCACAATAGTTATGTCCTACCTGTTAAGGCTGAGATACACAGATTTCCCCCAATTAGCAGTCTGGTTGCAAAGTTGTAGGAAGTCGAAGCCAGTTTAGGGATTTTGGGAAGTTGAAGAGACATTTTCACAGAAAGTCTATGAAGTGTATGATGGACATAGTCTGAGGCTAAAATAAACAAACATTTAAGACATGTTTGATATTTTTAACTGATTTTATAAAAATTCTCTTAATTGGCATTGATATTTCTACAATGAATTTTTAACCCACTCCTGCACCCTCTCATCTGTAAATTCAGAACACTCTTGAAAATAATAGTTCTTTATATGGGAATTTATGATTTCATAAAACAACCTTTAAACGTCCATGGAATCTTTCAGTTCCACAAAAGGTTCTTTAGATTATCAAAATGTTCTTCACACTAAGGAAAATAGTTACAGAAAGGTGCTTTGAGTAACCCAAAATTGTTGTGAAAACCTCTCTTTTAGCCATTTTATTAGCTATTTTTTTAAGTGTAGCAAGTGAGTGAGAGTTGAGTGTTCGGAACGACTTAAGTTGTTTAGTAACAAGCTTTTCTTTGCAAATTTTGTTCTATTTCGAAAGTGTATGATGCTTAGTGTTTTAAAATCTATTCATATTTAGTGTATTCCAGCCTTAATTGATGGGATAAAGCATGTTCTTCCATGTCAAGTCTTTGCTTAGAAATAGCATGCCACACTGTGCATGCAATAACCAAGAGAACATGCTATTTCCAAAATGTATCATATAAAACCCAGCTCATTGGAATAACAATTGCTTCAAAATCTTAGTCGCTGAAACCATATAATAAATGGCTGTAACTAGGGTGACCATACGTGCCATTTTCCCCGGACGCGTCCTGGCCAGGATTCCTATATTGCTTTGATTTGTACATCAAGAGTGTTTTGGAAACATGAGGTACTGATGTCAAACGCGCGTGCGAACCGTTCAGTATGACTCATACCGATTGGTACGCACGCGCAAACCGGGCCAAACCTATATCCTTATAGAAATCCTGGCCAGGACGCGTCCGGGGAAAATAGCACGTATGGTCACCCTACTGTAACTGATTGGCATTGTGCGCCATTTTCACTTTTGTTGCTGGTTTACATTAAATGCCGAATTCAGCCTTGTTGTTTAAAAGTAAGCAGAAGCTGGCAACATTCATTACGATATTAAAACGTAAACGTGTTAATATGCATACAGTGTTTAGTTCACAGAGAAAGATTTTAACACTTACTGTCTCTGCTCCAAAATCCAGCCACAAAAGCTCTTTAGGAATACCAGAAGATGTCTGTAAAAACTTCCCTGTGACTTTGCACCAATAAACAAAGAAGTACTTCAAAGGAACTGACTTTGAGAAGGGTTTCACATTCCCCAACATTAGAGGCAAGATGGTTAACTAGTCCACAGGTTTAGTTCGGTCCCGGAGGGCCGGTGTCCTGCAGAGTTTAGCTCCAACCCTAATCAAACACACCTGAAGCAGCTAATTAATAGGTAAACTTACAGACAGATGTTGGAGCTAAACGCTGCAGGCCACCAGTTCCCAAGGATCAAGTTTGATGACGCCTGGTTAAGACGTTTGTTTTTAGATAGTTTCGGCAGAAAAGTAATTAAATCACAGCCAATTCAATTCTCTACTAATGAGCTGATGATATTAATCAGCAATATATGTGCGGAAGAATGTCAGCGCCAGGATATTGTGCCTTTGAAAACCTGCTCAAAATAAAGACTCGATCATATAACCCGTAGTAAAATGGTATTCATTTATTGCATTTTGTGCTGACAAATCTATAAAATGGAATGGGAGTTTTGCAGAAGCCATAGAGATAAAGCATTTGAAATGTAAGATAAAACTACCGTATTTTCTTTATGTACCATGAAACACAATAGATAATACTCATTATTTATCTTTTTTAAAATACTCAACTTACACTGACACAAAAAATAAACACCTCAACACTAGTTCTGCTATATTTACAGGACCCACATCCGCCCTTGCCTGTGGTCCCATGTGTGCGTCACTGTACACACACACACACAAGTGAAAAACACACTCAATGGCAATATGACCATAACACCCTGAAACGCACACAAAAAAAGAAGAAAGAAAAAGAAAACCCACTACATTCCCTTTCAAACGTTCATACAAAAAGTTTTCATTTCAAATGAATCAAAAACAAGCCCGAGGGATTCAGTCAAGCATTTTCCATGTAAAACTGATGTTCTGATCTAGAATCGTTTGCAAACTGTGAAATCAGTCACAACTGCCTGAAGCGAGCTTACTCAATAAATCACATTTTTGCCTTTCAGAGAAGCAAAGCCAAGACAAAGTGGGATTTTGTTTGTACATTTGTTGACTTCAGCAATACCCAACTTGCAGTTGTGCTGTAATGAAGCAATAAGCCATGAAATCAGCTTTTCCAATCCAATTAGCAATTAACTCAATGTTTTAAAAAAATATATAATTGGGCATATGCATTTTCAGGCAGTCAAATCATATAAGAGTAACATTTTATATTTCAGTGAATGCTTTTTAGCTTCATTTTAAAAATTGGGCCTAGAATTTAAAATAATAATGATATATTAATGCTAAAATATTTTTGAAAAAATAAATAAATTTGCACATATTATTTTACGTATAGCTGCCAATTTGTGTATTTAAGGCATGTGTACAAACCGTTGTAAATAATTATTTTACTGCTTGACAAAACGAACCCTCAAGTTTCTTTTTGATTCATTCAGAACAACCGTTTGCAATAGACTAAACACATACCCAGGTTAACATAAATAACTTTGGTAATCAGTTCTTCTTTAAATATATTAACTGCAGTAAAAGCAAAACGGTCCTCGTCTTGGCTATAAACTACCTACAGTAAAAAATAAAAAGACCCCAACCAATCACTATCCATTCACACTAAGATAGTTGATCCAAAGAAACTGTGGTGCACAACAAAAACACCAAACATCTGGTGAAAAATAACACATTTACAATGAAATAAGTGAAATAAACTAGTGTGAACATAATACTGTATATCACTAAACATTTAAATATTTATATATATTTATATATCAGCTTGTTCAGGATAATGTGCATGCGTTGAACAGGACAACGGACCCAGGTCCTGGCTCTATTTCAACTGCTTCAGATGGATTTGATTCAGATTTCAACATATGGACTTCCACAGAGCTTCACATGCTTGAAAAGCTGTAATTTTTTTTTTAATGTAAAGTTACTGGAATGTCAAAAAAGCTGACCTCAGAGGTAAATGTCATGGGAGTGAACTCTCAAAAATAAAGGTCTGACAGTCTAATGCCTTTTGAAACTATATTCAGGTGCTGTGAGAAACATCAAGAACCTTTTCAAACAGCGAGAACCCAAAATGCAGCAAGCGACCTTCCGTTTTCCGAGAGTGTAGGATTCATAAAATGACGTGAGATTCCCATTTTTTTTCTTTTTTTGCCGCAGATCAGAACCAAGTACAGACTTATTCAGAGCCCTTTTTTTGTTTCTGAGATGTGTCGAACGCTTCGATATTCCTTGGCGAAGGAATACACAATTTCTTTTTGCTACACACAAGCCAGGTATTCATCGTGAGATACTGAAAAAGGAAAAACAATTGTGAATGTGTCCACTGTCAGTTTGAATAGAGCCAAGCCCAGCAGTGGAAGCGCTTGTTTATAGTCTTTTTATATGGTGATCACATCGAAACAGTGCTTGTAAGGTCGATATGACATAGGGAGTGAAAAGTGGGAGAAATGGAAATGTTACCACATAACTCAGTGATTAGTATTAGAAATATATCTTTTTCTTTTCTTTTTTTTTTTTTTTACATCTACGTATACTCTTTTTCGTCATTAATTACAAGAAATGCTATAAATTCATGCCAAATAAACAGCAAACACACATTTTTTGTTTTGTTTTACAGCATAATAAAATCAATCTTCAGGTAGTGTGTTACCGCAGCGAACAAAACTCTGTCCAATCGGCGACAACGTGGCCGAGCGGCCGATGCAGTACACACTCTCGCCGCTAGAGGCATCAGCGCTGACATGGATCTGGCATGCTTATGATTCTGGCAACTCAATCGTCACAGTCACCATGGACGTAAATAACGTTAACTCGTATAAAGTGCATTTCTATCTCAGCCACCATAGAACAGATGTGACGCACACTCTAGCATACGAAGCGCGCCGATGAACTCTACGAGAAGCAGACTCGTGTGCGAACTAGCAACTAAAATTACGCCATACGTACCGTTTGCCATGGAAATCAATATTGCACGTTATCGTGAAAAAAAAAAAAAAAGTTATTTTTTTCGGTGTGTCTACTAAAAGCGTCCTAACAAACACATCAGGGAATAACGACCCTGTAGCTACAGTGTCTCGAGAGCGATATTATGTACAAAACCCAAAAACAACACCACACAGTATCCCGCTAATCTAAGTTTTCACGTAGGAACATTTTGCCGTTGAGTCACGACAACAATCTGAAAAAGCTGCCTTGACATTTTTCCCCCCCCGGGAACTGCTCTTTTTTCACATGACGAAAATCGAATTTTTCCAAAACACACCATGCACACGAAGCGTACGTTATCGTAAGTGGTTCGTTAAAAACATCGTTGAGTCAACTAATTGTCGAAACGTCATCAGAGGCTCAGTCTACGCAGGCAGTATTACGTTAAAAAATAAATACGTCGCATTTCGACGCACGCTTTGCGTTTTGTTCAGACCCAGTGAACGTTGTCGTCACTTCACGGTATCACTTTTAACAGGAAATAAACGAAATAAAACATGATTACATAAGGCTGAAGTCGTTTTCGCTGCAAACGCCAGAGCTGATATGCAAACCTCCCCTCGTAAATATACCTTTAAATATTTCATCTTTCGCTTTATGTACACGCACAATCCATATCTATTCATACACTAGCAGCAGCATTCATCGTATGAGAGGTTTTCCCATGTTTAAACATAAAATAATCTGTAATATCTTTATAAATACTGTCTTAGACTAAAGTTATATTTATTTATATATGTTTATCTATATATATATGCAGTTGTTGGTATTTCTGCTAAAATAAAACCTGTACAAAATAGCCTGTATCTCTACAAAAATAAATAATGCAATGTATATATGATTTCCCAATTTCACATAGCCAACATTCTGCTCTCAAAAATACACTTTTTGATCTATTTTTCTACGATTAAAACATAATTTTGGGTTAATTTTGCACCTGAAATCTCATTTTGTGATTTGGCTAATGCATTACAGTCACGCGGATTTCCATAATGCTTATAACAACTCAATCTAATGCTGCGTTAACGTCACATCAGAATTACGGTAATTACCAAACGAAAACAGAGCCGTTTATGGACCCAGAAATGATTAGTAACTATAGTAACGACCATAATGGATTTATACGTGGCTTTGTCGATAATGACAGCAATCTACTTTTTTTTTTTTTTAAATCACACAAATTCACCTTGCAAAAGCACAAGAACACAAAATCACATCTCAAAGAAAGCGCGCGAGTTGAACTGTAGCTTAAACAGCTGAAGCCACTGAGATTTCGGATGCTTTTATATCAAGTCGAGCAATTATATAATTCAGAGTTATAGAAATCTAATCTTAAAGTCATAAACTCTGGGGTGAGTGCAGCATTTGCGCTTAAAGTGACATTGTTCTCAATATTAGTTTCTATTGACAGTTCACATTTTCTTTTATATGGCACGAGTGAAATCGAAGTTTGGCAATACAATCAGATACCATAATGCTCTATATATAGCTCTGTGACATTTCTGGTGTGATATAATAAAGATTTTGTCTATGATAGAGTTAATCTATACAGATTTGTCTGTAAAAGCGACAAAAACAGAGGTTTTCTTTATAGCAAAATGGGAAAAAAGAAAGAAATGGGCAACTTCCGTTTGCTCAAAGATGCAATTCGCTCATTCACTCATGCAAACAAACACACACACACACACATTCATTTAATGAATCAACAGACTCATTAAATCATTTGTTACACAGTGGCTGTCAGTGCAGGTTGAGTGCTTGTTGGGGAGGGGAGGTTCGGTACCGTAGTACACTTCAAGCCGCCATAGTGAAGCCTGTAGCCACCTAAAACACCCTGACCCTGTAAGACAACAGCGTTTCTTCACCAGAATCTTCGGTTGTTTCACAATAAAAATACTACACTGATATTTAATAATGCCTTCTACACTATTTACACTACTTCGGAGTGGCTGAGTACTTTTTTCTTTTTTTTTTTTCTCAAGCTTGTTCCTTCGCTAATTACAGTGTCGGTTGCACCGATAGACTCACTCGCTGCTTTGCTGTCAAACAGCAAGTCGCACACCCTGCCAGCCTTGTTTTTTTGGCACATATTGTGACTGTATTTGGCAGGGGGATAGCTAGGAATGAATAAAAACATGGAGGAGGTTGATGAGACAAAACAAATATTCAACAACAGATCTTTGTGCAGAGGAACATGCTTAAAGTCAACGTGAAATGCCGTTCGCAAAACATTTTCCTTCCGTAATGCAAGCGAAATCCAAACAATGCATTGACAAATAAGAGCCGTCTTGGATGTTTTCAGGCGCTCTTTTTACATTTTGATTATGAAAGCAAACCTTTTCATTCGGAATAGCATGCGGCGGTCGTTAACGGAAGCAAATATGGTTCATTTGACGTTGACTTTAAACTTCACATTTCACAGTTCACATTATAGTATTACCTCATTATTAATTCACATTTGACCAATCTGCAGACTGAAAGGATCGTGTTCCAACCATGAAAATCTTTTCCCAAGGCTGTCAGCCTTTACCAGAGCAGAAGTATTTTACAGCATCTCTGGTGTAGTTTTGAACGCTGATTCCTTGACTTTGCGCATTCTTTTCTGGATCCTGTTCCTCAAAACAAATAAGTAAAAACAAATCAAGCCCAACCCACCCGCTTCTCCTGATTGGGTGAGAGCGGTGATTGACAGATGATGTAGGAAAGCTACAGCAGACGGGGCATTGAACAAATACCCACTGACATCAACAGTGCACTTCACTGAATAGTAAAGTGTGGATCACGTCCATCATGAACGAGAGTAACGCCAAGAGCGATGTTTGGCCAGAGAGAACTTGGCAAACCAGTAGAACGGCATTTTCTGTTGAACGAATGAAGCTGGTTGACTGAAGGGAAATCTGGGATATTGCTTGGGCCACACTGGAGAAGAAGGGCAAATGGGATGGGATGACGTCGACTAGTTCCTTAAGAGTAGATGGTGATGACCTCACGACCTCCACCACGCACGAGGAGGACCCGGTTTAGACCTTCGGTTAAAACTTCCATGAATTCCATGTCTGATTGAGAGTCAAGGAAATAAGAGCTGTAAAAGATATGCATAATGCTGTACTTCTGCATCATGCACCATATATGGTAAACATTATGGCAAAATTTGCTTGCATTTTTTGCATTTACTTGTTCGAAAATACAAAAACAAAAAACACTAACACTTTAAAGTATTATGACAATTTTAAATAGCTGGTTTCTGGTTGAATATAATAATTCCAGGCTTCAGTGTGGTCATGATGCTTAAGAAAATAGTCTAATATGCTGATTTTCTGCATATAAGAAACATATTATTAGTGCTAAAGTATTATTAAATATTAGCATTATTAGTATTAGTCTCGATGAAAACTGGTGTACATTGTTTGATGAACAGGAAGTTCAAAATAACAGCATTTATTTAAAATAGACATGTTTGTAACATTTTGAATGTTTTTTTACAATCACTTCTGAGCTATTAAATGCATATTATCTGTTTAAGCACGCATTTCTGTCATTCATGAACAGTAGTGTATTTGCATAGTTTCCCATAACGCAATGCGCTCGATGTGACCATTTCAATACAAATGGCAGCTTAAAATATGTCTTGACTCATAATTTGTTTGGTCTACCAAAAAAAAATGTAGGATTTTTACACCAAAGCGAATTAAAAAAAAAAAGAATGATGGCTGTAATAATTTTTAAATGAAAGCAATGTAACATTACAAATACGATCAGGATACAGTTCTCGTCGCCGGTCCGGTTTTTGGGAGGTCCGGGCATGTTGAGCAGGACTAGTTTGGCCTCCTGGGATTTCTTAACAATGACTTCGTTGAGTCTGAGTGCAGTGTGCATGCGCCTCACGTTGAACTGGTTTCTGAAAAACAAAACCACCATCAACCAATAGGCTCATGAATATTCATCAACATCAGCGAAGAGTGAATGTGTGTCAGATACTCACAGATTTTCCCACTCTCTGTGGCGTGACAGAGAAAGAATGAAAGACGAGTGTAAATGTGTGCAATGCAAAACTGAACCTGAATTCAGACCTTAGTTGGAAGGTTTGCCTGCTGCACTCACGGTTTCATGTTGAAGAGGTCTTTGATGGCTTCTGGTGTGGTAGCTCCGATAGGTTTGGCCTGCTCTCCATCACACTTGGCCTCGGTCCATGTCATCTGAACGGCTGTGCCGGGGGTCTCAGCATCTGCGCTGGGGGACTGTGGTGTGGCTGGGGTTGGGGGGTTGGTGCTCTTGTCATGAATGAGCTGTTCCTGTTGGGACGGGGACACAGGGACAGACTGAGAGGGTAGGACCGGCACATACGCACATATGGAGAATGTCAGGGCAAAAGAGAAGGAAGATAAAACGTTAATGCTCAGATAGAGATTAGAAGAGCTTAAAATGAAAAGAAATACTTAAATTATAAATAAAACTAATTATTATGAAAAAAAAGTCAACAATACAACAACACAATAATAACATATGAGATTATGATCACAATGAAAATGAAAATTAATAATATTTTTTATTTATCGACTTTCATTCTTGTTCTTGTATATCATAATATTTATAAGAATCACAATGAAACTGATGATGTCTTATAATGAATAATACTAAATAATAAATCATTATTGAATTAAATAATATAATATATATAATATGAATATTAAATTAAAAACTAACATATATATATATATATATATATATACATTTATATTTACCATATACATTTTAATTTAATTTATTCTCATTAAAATAAATTCATTTTAAATAAAAAATGTGTTATTTAATGTTGCTTGTTGTTTCATTAAAAATAAAATAAAATAATAATGAAAAGAAATGAATACAAAAAAAAAATTATAATAATATAACTTATTATAACTTAAAATATTTAAAATAAAAAACTTTTCAGAGAAAAAGAGAGAGCGAAAGGGAAAGAGAGAGAGAGAGAGAGGAGATGGTTCTGCCGTGTCCATTACTCTGAAAGTCATCACAAAAACACTGATATCAGACAAGACAGTCAAGCTGAGATCTCAGCATGTTCAACACAAGCGATGTGGCTGTAATTGGCATGTAAAATGAAAACTGTAAAGCCATTCATTTGTTTCTGAGATATCTGAAGACAGGATTATTCCAGGCACAGAATGAAATGAGCATTGGTGGGTCGTGCTGTACCTCCTCTTCTGGTTTCTCCTCTTTGCTGCTGGCCGCCGGCTCCTCTGTCACACTCAGCTGGGTCGTGACAGTGGCCGGGTTCTTCCGGCGGATCGACCCACGAGAGCTGTCAGTGATGCTCTGGATCTGAAGGGAGAGGAACGATTGGTTATTAGCATAACTTTGATGGACGAGTTTGTAGAGCAGGGTGTTTGATCAGAAGTACAGGCTGACGGTGAATGTTTGAGGATGGACATGTACCTCACGTTCACGCTCGGTCTTGGTGAGGTTGATCTGCTTCAGGATCTGGGATCTCTGCTCCATCACCAGGGTCTTCTCATATGTGTACGCTGAGATATCACTGTCATGCTGAAGAAAGAGGAGACATAATTAAAGAATGGCTGATCCAAATATACATCTGCAGCTTAATTTTCTAAAAATGCAACCAGAAAAAAATGACTGTCCACCAACGTTTACCATCCAACCTGACTGAACTGGAGAGGATCTGTAAGGACGATCAGCAGAGGATCCCTAATACTTTATGTACCCAGTGTATATATATATGTGTGTGTGTGTGTGTGTTTGTGCACAACAAAAATAATGTCATAATTTGCACCTACCATCTCCACCACCTCCACCTCAGCTTCTATGCGCAAGTGATACAGGAAGGTTGTCAGATCCTTCTTCATCTGGATGCTGTTATCGTCCATCTGGGCCACAGTGAAGATGCGCATCTTGCACTTCCTCCAAACCTACAGAACATCATTCACAGATGTCAGCTGCGGTGACTTAACTAACGCCGTTCAGACAGAAATCAAGAGTTAGAGCATGTACCTTGTGCTGGCGGAGGAGGAAAGGCAGCAGCATCAGCATGCCTCCATCATGAACGATCCACCACACGTCAATGTGACCCTCTGTGAAACGCTCTCCGTTTGACGGGAAGACCGAGACGTTCTTGGGGACCAGCAGGGCTTTACTGGCAGCGGTGGTTTCTCTTACCAGCTCTGCAATGAAGACACGTTTATATGAATTATTTACGCTTACGATGAGCGCATTATATTTGAGCCTTTTGTTTAATGGTGTGGCTCTGATGTCACGCTTTTTCAATTGTTATAATCAGATATTGCGCATTAAGTTACAAAATGAAAAAAGATATTTAATTAACATTTAATAAAAAAGAAAATAAAAATAAATTTAATTTTTTGCATTTATATATAAAATTATTTACAGGTGTAACGTACATATTGTTGATCCCACCCATCCTTAATCAACTGTCTCTACACAGAATCAATACTCCAGAAGATTCATCTCATACTCAAACACTTGCATTCAGCAGCACTGTCTATTTCTGTAACTATTTTGGGAACCATTTCAATGCAAATGAATTAAACCATCGCTCGTTTCTTAAAATTCACAAGTGAACATCTGTGGTGTGAGACGTGAAGCTGCACCTGCTCAGTCTGGCTGCTTTCGAGCTTCATAGTTTATCTGCGTTAACACAGAACAGACTTGAACACGTATGATGCAATGACTTTAACAGCTTGCCGCGGCGCAGGGAAGTGTGTTAAACTTACATACTGACTCAAGAGGTGTAAAGTCAAAATTACACTGCTCAGTAATGTTTTATATAGCAACTTTGTCTCACTTATATAACCTCAAAAATAAAAATGGGCACAAATGAGTCCATAGTTATCGTAGAGTGAGAGTGTAGAGCTATATATCACTACTTCTGAGGAAAATAAGGTACAGTGGTTGTTCAGGGCTCTTCAAGAAATCTTCAGTATAGCACCTTTAAATAAGAAGGAATGTCTCTCACCAATGAAGTTTCTCCAGCTCTGATGATCCTCGGCCTGTTTCCAGTTGCGCGGCCAGCAGGCAAGAACAGTGTTGTGTTGGAGACCTCCCAACCCTCCGGCCTGGACCAAATGTGACGTGGCGTCCCTCATGTTCAAAGAAATGACCACCTGACAGAAACCCTTCACCTTCTCCGCCTCCATGAGCTTCCTCAGAGACTTTGAGACACAAAACAAAGTGAGGAATTACGTTATAACACAAATAAACACGTATTGAGCCCTGCTGTGTTTGTGTGAAGGTCACCTGTTCGGCCTGCTGTCCTTGAGGATGGTTTTCAAGGTAAGTTCCCTCCAGAGCTGTGCCCACGATGGTCAAACCCTTCCCAGCCTTCAGCTGACTGGTCAGAGACAGCAAGCGCGGCTGCTCCACGTTCAGCTCCGAATCCATGTTGACCAGGACTAATATCTGAGGTCTGAGAGGAAAGAAAAGCTGGAGAGATTAGTATCAGGAAATTTACACAATGCGCAGCAAGACCAATGACATAAACACTGGACCTTTAAAATCCAGCACAAATATATAGAAATTGTACAAAACATAAAAATCCAAAAAATATGAACACGAAGAAACGTATATAAAAATATAGAAAAATACATACATGTATTAGATATTATATATGAAAAAATATTAGTGCTGTCAAACGTCTAATCACATCCTAAATTAAAGTCTGTTTACATAATATATGTGTGTATATACTGTGTATATTTATTACGTATATATAATTACAAACTAAGACAAAATTACAAAGACAAAAACATTTATGTATAATATACAATATAAGATTATTAATATATAACTGTATAAACATGTAAATATTGTTTAAATATATACTGGATGTTTGTGTATTTATATACACACAGTATACGTAAGGAATAATTGACGACGAGCCGTTGAATTATTAGAAAAATAATGCACACCCGAGGTGGTGATGCGGTCAC
>JAUMHQ010000058.1:19508858-19519344 GCA_032361165.1 Enteromius paludinosus
CTGGGCTCACCAGTTGGCGAGGATGACCTCCTGGTCTGAGCGGTAGGGAACACCGCCCTCCAAGGCAGAGCAGGTGGAGTGGAGTGGCAAAGACCTCCTGGTCTGACCAGACAGACCGAACAGGCTGTGGCAGCGCCTTCCTGGACCGACTGGACAGCGACTCAGGACCTCCATGGGTTCAGCTGCCACCAATAGCAGCTCTGGAGATTCTACGGCCGGACCCGGCGGAGACTCTGAGTCACACACGGGCTCCGGTGGCTCGGGCCATGGGGCCTCACAGTCTTCCTGGGGGACAGGCGACAATGAGTAAGACCCGTTACTTGCGGGCTAGGAACCGCGAGGACCTTCAGCAGCTCGTCATGCTGCGCAACCGGGACCGACTGGACCCTCGTCCCGCGTTACAGGGTTGAGACACGTTAATGATTGGTTGGAAACCGTGAGGGCCTTCGACAGCTCGTCAGGCTGTGTAACCGGAACCGACTGGAGTGAACACGGCCCCTCTTGCCGTGAAATGGGATGAAAACACGTTTTTTTGCGGTTTTGAGACCGCAGGGGGAGAAAACAGTTCTCCTGGCTGAAGCACTGGGACAAACTCTCCATTAAACAGGATTAAAACCCGTCTTTTGCGGTTCAGAAACCGCAGGAGAACAAAACAGTTCTGTTGGATGATTCTCTGGGACAGACTGAGCAAAATGCGGCCCCTCTCGCCGTGAAACGGGATTATAACTTGTGGTTCGTGGGCTTGAAACCGCGGGGAGTTGCGACAGCGCTGGCAACCGTGATGCTGGATTTTAAACGCGACTTCAAATATTGCCTCAATTCTCCTCGCTGCATTGGGTGGAGTGGCTGTAAGAGGTGAACTCGGGACCATGGGAGTTTTGTGTGGTGGTCCGGGCCGCAAAAACGAAACTGAAACAGGCACAGCATCCCGTGGCTCGGCGGACCGGAGCAATCTCGGTGGCGGACCTCGGTGGATGGCCAAACGAGATCCAGGCAGCTGCGGGTAGGGCGGACGTGATGGGAAGCCTGCATAAATGTGCGCATCCCGTGAATAGAATGCCATCTCTTTATAGGTCGGATGTTCTGTCACGAACAGTGCTATTCAAACTTGCGCTTACGCTTACTCGTGAACAAGGAGAACTCGTAGGCATAGACACTATCAGAACTAGACATTTTTTATTAACAAAACAAAGAAAACGAGGAAATCGCCGCAAGCTACTCAGAGCTGGACCACACACATGAATTGTTAACATCCGACAAAACACAAGACAAAGTGCATGGTTCAAATACAAAATACAATCAGAGACAATGGGGAACACCTGGATGCACATGGCTGGCAGGGAGTGAACAATAATGAACTGGGCGGAGTCATAAAAAAGGGAGACATGAGGGACAAAAGGTAAACACAGAGCACATGGACAGTGAAAACATACACAGCACATGACAGCTTGAGGGTGAATAAATTATTATAATTTTTGGGTGAACTTTATCTTTGCAATGCAGATTTACCTGCCTGTGGAAAAGCAAATGCATGTGGAGGAAAATATAATACAGCCTAAAATATAAACATTTATTTTTAAAATATACTGTAACTGTCTCATATTACTTATATTATTCTACTTTTCAACATATTTTTTGACTTTATTTATATATATATATATATATATATATATATGAAAGTATTTTTATGTATACAGTTGTGCTCATAATTGTACATGCACCTAGCAGATTATGCAAAATGTTAATAATTTTAATTGCATAATTAATAAGCTATGATGTTTATATATTCTTTGCAAGACAAAATCATAGAATTTATAATAATGACCCCGTTCAAAAGTTTTCATACCCTTGAATCTTAATACTGCGTGTTGTTTCTTGAATGATCCATGACTGTCTTTATGTTTTTTCATAGTTTTGTAGTCCCTTGTTGGTCCTGAACTCGTCTTTTAAATATGATCACTTCATGACTTCAAAGCAGGAGAAGCAGCAATATTTTTATTAAGCCTAATATTTATGTATATGTTGTTTTGAAAATCGTGGTGGTGTTCAGCTGTGCTCATTAACACGATCACTTCAAAGCAGAAAAAGTTGCAAAAAGCCCTGGCTAAATGAGACATCGGTACTTTCACAGAATTGTGGCGTGACCTTCTCCTGCCAAGAGCAACAAAAGCCTGCATCAGGAACGTCCTCGCCATAGCAGGAAGGGTCTTGCATCTCTATCATGAGGTTTTTATTGTCCTCCGACTAGACTCTTCAGCTAGCAGGGGCTCTGAATAGCGACAGCGCACACGGCGCACAGCAGACCCGCCATCTGTTGCCCTTGACTGCTGATCCCAGACCAGTTTGATCTTTCCTCTCATTATGTTTGGTGAAGCACCGCAGAGAAGCTGTGGTCCTGCAGGAGCACTAATGCACAAATCTGTCCAAACATCTCTGGGGTTTGTGAGTGTTAATAAGACGCTCCGCTGTGGTCACCGGCCGCGCGCATTCGAACAGAAGCTGACCTGCGCTCAGAGATCGATGTTTCATCACTGCCGAAGAGCGTTTTAGAGAGGCTTTGTGACAAACGGCTGCACTCTTCAGCTCACCGATAATGATTCATGTTTCAGAGGTGGCTTGAACCTCTCACAGGACCAAAACATCAGAGGGAGAGCTACAGGAAGATGTCAGAAATACACTTTTACAGTTTCTGGAGAAAATGTGAGCGGTTTACTGTATGACTGCGGAAAACTTACTGGCTGGAGTGCTTCTGCTGGTCTAAGACAAACAGCTGCAGGATCTTAGGATATTCTGGTTAAACGTTGTATCAAAAATGTATACTACTGTATATTGGTAATTAATTATAAAAATAAACACAATTAAAATGTTTTAAATAAAGCCTTTTTAACTTAAGTAACAAATACATCAGAGCTGTGAATCAGAAATAAATAAAACAGAAAAAACATAATATAACAAACAAATATTTATTTATTTATTTATATATTATTTAATTTAGTGATTCCTCTCATTAAAAAAAGAATAATTTTATTAATAGTATTTGTTAGCCATTTTAAATACCAAGATTAATATAATCAAAGATAATATTCTCTAATCAAAGATTATACAAAGATTTTTACTACTGTTCTGCAGTTTGAGGTCTTTATGCACACCAATGCTGCATTTATTTGATTCAAAAATACAGTAAAAACAGCAATATTGCAAAATATTATTACAATTTAAAATAGCCATTTTCTATTTTAATATATATTAAAATGTAATTTATACATGTGATGCAAAGCTGAATTTTCAACATCATTACTCATAGATGGTGACAATTACTAACATTTCATCATCACTTAAAAAAAAATATTTGATTGTTTTTTAATATTCTTTGTAGACTAGTTACAAAGCTACCTTTTGTAATGACATAACTATAATTTTTGATCAATTTAATGCATCTTTTTTTGAAAAAATCAAAAATATTACAGAAACGTTCAATTGTTGTAGTTATATTGCTCAGCTCTGCCACAAACGCTGCAGGGCTGAAGTTTATTACCTGGTATTAGTGTTAGTACTCTAACAAAGAGCAACAGCAGTAGTGACGTTTGTCTTAGCAAACAACACTAATGAGACCGAACGAGGGGAAAAGAGACAGGAAGTGTGAGTTCGAAAGAGAGGAAGTGATTCCGAAGGGCTAGCTGTTTGCTCATCAGGTCTGATTGAAGTGGGCTGTTGAATCATCTTGTCGGGTCCAATAGAGGAACACTGCAGGTGTTCAGCTCCACAAATTAAAGACACACACACACACACAAAGAGACACACACTCTACCCCGAGGGCCAACCTCTGCTCCAGCCTGTCGCGGGTAACAGCGATTGCTCTTCTGAGCCGATGACACAAGTCTATCTTTGACTCTCTCCACTTTTCCCTCTACAAACATCAACACCATCTCTGCTGGTAATTGCTGACAGCTCTGACGTGCTCACAGAGGAAAAAACGAGAAAAATATATTGGGAGAAGAAAGAGAAAGCAGAAATACACCTCAAAGAGCAATGGAAAAGTAAGAAAAAGACAAACGAGAAGATAGGTGAAAGCTGTTCTGAGGAGCAGGATGTGAAAGGCAGAGTAACTATAGTGCTTTACTGACGAAACCTTCACACAGATCCAGCATCCAAACAGATCATGCTGTCAAAATAAGATACATATGATTAAATCACAACATTTTCCTGTGTTTATAGGGTTCTATGCTGCCTTCAACTCATGTTTTATATGACACTATATTATATTTATGAGACGAACACGCATGAACAGCACCAAAAGCCATAATTACCTCTAGGATTTTCTTTGAGGCCTAATCAGGAAAATCTCGACAGTAAAAGCTACTCACTTCTTATCAAGTTTTAATTGAGACTGTTGACAGTTTCTATGCATTTTATCCTTTGCTGTCAACAAAAAAAAAGCAATACAACTTTTTAAAAAAAAGTTATCATTTGGATGATTTATGAGGCAACAGGATTAAGACTACATTACCCATCATGCAGCACAGTAAGACAAATACATATGCATATATGCAAAAAATCCTACTGTACAAAAGAAATGTATTTTCTTTTAAAATATATTTTGAAACTTCAAAAAAAAATGGAAAAATGTGAAATCAATACTAATTAACAAAACATAGCTAATTAATTACTACATTTAATAATCTGTAATAATTTCTGAAAAAAACCTTAAAATTATTTTTTTTTATATTTAAATGTATATTAAACAAAAGAAAAACTATGTTCTTAATTATGTTTTGTTTTCCAAAAAAAAAAAAAAAAAATATCTTGAAACAAGATCCATTGTCTTACATTGAAGCAATATTATTTTAAAATATTATAATACAATTGCACCAGCAGATTTATACTGTCATTTTTATTTTTTAAGTTTAAAACTTACATTTAAATGTAATACTCTTAAAAGTACTAAAACTAAATCCATAAAAATAAATAATAATATCTCTTTATCAAGAGTTATTTTAAGAACATCCCTCCACCTCCCCTTCATCCCCCTTTAGACCTCACCTATAACTGGTCTGATCTGTTTTGCATATATTCATATACAGCCATTTCTCTCTTAATACGTGCATGCGTATATTTTAGGACTTTATTCGTGTACTGATGTTGGCTTCTTCTCTGCAAGAAGTCTCAGTGAGCGGCGGCTCTATTAAGCTTTTAAAAGCACCAATTTTCAGTGTGTGTGTGTGTGTGTGTGTACGAGGGTAAACGGCACATTTTGTAATAAGTCTGGCACTTCAAAAGGACTGTTTGAACCCTGTGGAATGGCCTCGCCTCGCTTCCATTTGTAGTCTAACAATATCACCTTTTTTGTGCAGAGACGAGGACGGAGCCTGACAGCCCAGGCGAGAACACACGGCCACAGAGATTTAGGATCAAACGGCTGGAAAATGAAGCCAATGAGGAATAAAGTTGCAGATTGAAACGTATTGAATACATTTAGCTACTCAAGCAATTCGACAGTCCAGCTGAAAAACAAACTAAACGGTGAAACAGCTCAATGCGCACAACTTTTAGGCCGCTGAATGCATTTGGCTTAGAATTCTTGAGAATATTCTGCTTAAAAGCTGACTAGAACAGGCTAAACAGGTAAATATGCTACACATTCATAACTAAAGAGTGTTGCAACACCTTTATTTTTTATACTTTTACATGCATTTTTACAAATTCTCTTTATTTATTTTATTTCTTTAGTAGTGGTACCATGGTGAATTAATGATGGTAATACCATGGTACTTTGGTATATTCCATGGTTGTGATTAATTACCATATTCTAATACCATGGTATTTACATGTGCTTCCAAGAATATCATGATTTTACCATAGGACAAAGACACCACAGTATTTTTGGATTATTTTATGCTGTTTAAGGTTTCATTGAAATGGTGGAAACATGTATTGGTTATATTTTGTCCCAAAAAAATGTCACAGCTAGCATAAAATCAATGGTTCTTAATAAATAAAATCTTACTAGTATTTCAATAAATCTCATGAAAAACATGATGGCCAATTAAAAATGTAAACGAAAATAAAAGATATAGTAAGTAATTCAAAATTGTATCACTACACTCAAAACAGTATCCCAAACAAAAAACTTAATTTCATTTAACACAGTTATGTTTGGTTCTCTATTTAAACAACTGCATTGTGTCAAACTGACTTGTTTTTGTTTCAACTCAATATTTTCATTTTGAAAGAACATAAATAATTTTACTTGTGTAACTAGGAAGTGGATTTCCCCTTCCCATCATGCTTTGCACAGGGCAGGACATTCTGCTATGTTAGTGTTTTGGGGGGTTACCATTGTGGTAAAGTGTAGAGCGTGTGGTTAGGGACCTGCTAACATGAGTCAAAGTTATTTTACTACTACTACTACTACTACTACTAATAAAAATAATAATAAAAGTACTTAGGGAATGCCATGGATGTATGAAAATCATCTTATGTCATGCATAACAAGTTGGCTAATGCCAAAATTTCAGTAAATCAAACATATATCTTTTTCTTTTTTTTCAGTGTAGAAGGACGTCTTTCTATTAATTAATTTTTCTGTTAAATATTTTAGTTCAACAAGCATAAAATGTATCATTAAATTGCATTGCATTAGTTTCTTTTTTATGAGTTAGGGCTACACATATTTATTGGATGGAAATCCTGCCCTCAATTAAACTGAGGTTTTTTGAGTGTATGCAACCATTATATTATTCATACATTTATTCATTCCATTTATTTTTTTTCTTTAGCTTGTGAGTTGGAAGTGTTTTTCATGAGATTGACTCAAATCCTGCTAAAAGCAGATGAATGCAAATAGTGCAGAAACACACATATGTCTGGGTTAGTATTTAGCTACTACTGTATGTACAAGAGGCAGATGGTGAGGTAGATATTTTTTTACTGCCTACATTCACTGTTATCACTGACCGTGTGAGCCGTAATGCACAGATAAACGCAGTTTAGTGTCATGCACCTCATGCATCATTCTGATGGGAAGCGGTCGTATCGAACCTCTCCATTCCAACCCATGACACAGTTACTGGAGATTTCCTGACTAATTAATCAGGATTAACTAGCTAACAGGATTTGTTCAAGATAGCATCTAACAATCAAGATACTATGGAGCAGGTAAAACCGCTGTGTGCAACCTAGATATGAAGAACTCTGGCTGAAGAGATAACAGGAGATAACTTTACACCAGTGTCAGCGGCTCAGATCGCTCAATTCAGTCAGCTAATTAGCTCTGCAGCACGAGTTAGATACGGTATGTTCTCAAAGCTTCCGACTGCTGAAATCACCACAATGTAAGTGTCTATAGCCAAAGGCAAGCTTAGATGTGCACTAAGCAACATTTTATTTATATTTTGTCCTTAGATATTACACTGACACCTACTGATGTAGATGCAGAAAAATGTGTTCAGGTTTACAGAGTCACTGATCGACTTCATCTCAAGGGAGTAGACAGTATTACAAACAACTGATTGAAATACTTTTAAATAAATAAGGAATTGTTCACACATACTAAAACACACTCAGTGCATACAAGATATAGATTAGTTTGTTTCTTCATTAGATTTGAAGGAATGTAGCATTACATCACTCGTCAAACAAACGATGCTCTGCAGTGAATGGGTGCCGTCAGAATGAGATTCTAAACAGCTGATAAAAACATCACAATAACCCAGAGGTAATCCACTCCACTCCAGTCCATCAGGTAACAGACAACAGGAGATGGACTTTTTCACTGGAGGAAGCGTTATTTTAGGTACAAACAATGGATTTGAAGTTAATTAACTTTTTAATTCCTGGACTGGAGTGGTGTGGATTACTTGTGATGTTTTTATCAGCTGTCTGGACTCTTATTCTGATGGCACCCATTCACTGCAAGGCATCGTTTGGTTGACAAGTGATGTAATGATACATTTCTCCAAATCGAATGAAGAAACAAGCTTGTCTAAATCTTTTATTTTTTTTGGTGAACTATTCCTTTAATACACAGCGGCTTCCATCTGATCTTAGTAGCTAAGCAGGGCTTGGCTTGGTTATTATGGATTTTCCTTTATAATATTTCATTAAAATGAAATCACATCACCAACCACTTCATCTGTCCTATAGATCTACAATAAATTCTGGATGGATAAAATCCTGTCCTGCCTTTTTTTCGTTGATAATCCTGTTTCGCTTTTTGAAATTGCATCCCATTGTGGAATGTTATGAGAGTTCCATACAGAATTCTAATTCCACAGGATTCCCATAATAAAGTGGTGTTTGGACATCCCGTTGAGCCCATCTACCTTTCATCGGATTAATTATCATGCACGACGTCACTGGTTTCTTCCTTATTTCACAGGCAATGACAGGCACTCCAGAACATGAACATACACACACAACGAGAATCAAATCAAAGGGAGACATCACAGACATGACATGCTGCTTACAGAGGACACACAATGAAATGAAAGATAAAAAGGCAGAACAAAAAAAATAAGGATCAATGACTTGATGCTCAGTTTCTTTGTTTTGTGTCCAGAATCTAATAACGTATTTAAAATGCTGAAAATAAAACAGAATTCAATGCAACTTTTTTACTGTTCATAAAATAAAATCCCAATATTTCCCAAAAATGATCGTTTTTTTACGTGACACAAAACCTTGCTCAAACAAGAATAATAAAACCTGCTTTTCAATTTTCATAATCTCGGACATCATATTTGCATAGTTTAATATTGTGAATAATTATAAATTATAAAGAGTTGGATATACTTTTCATAAATACTCATAGGAATAAGTACTGTTCCTTTTTAGTAATTATTTTGTATTATCTCATTGAAGTGTTTTATTGTGCAGCACATTAATAGAGTTATGCAAATAAAAATGATCAATGCATTCTAAGTTATTCTAAGCTATTTCTGAAGTACTATACAAAGCTACGCCTGAACTATTTCTAGACATCGTATTTGCCATTGACCAATAAAGGGAAATACAACACAAACAGGAAATATGTGAACTTATAGTACACATAACTTTTCTTTCAAGAAAAGTCCAAGACGGCGAAGAACACAGGACTACATACAGCCACACGTCACAGTGTTTTGCGTGAAAACACACGCACAACGGCAGCAGTCTGCCCGTCTCTCACCTTTCTTGAGTGGACAGGTGGTGATGACCACTGGAGAAAAACGCACACAACACACACAACTTTAGAACATCATCACGCAGCATTCATCTACACACATCAAAGAAAAAACAATTATTATCAAATTAAAGTGATCATAACTTAACAAGTCTCATACATGACTCTAAAATCATAATGAAGGTTAGTAAACATGTTGGAGGGATAGATCACCCTGAAATGGGCTCACCCTCAAGCCATTCAAGATGACAGATTCCAAGACCCCAATCCATCATTTAGCCAATATGAGGACTTTATTTTAGTTGGAAGCGACAAAGTCTTTGAGTTGTTTATTACAATCATGCAGCTTTTGGCTTCACAAATGGACTGAAATGGATTGTTGTGATGTTTAAATCATCTGTTTGGACTCTCATTCTGGCGGCACTTTCAATGCAATGCTGCCATTTCTCCAGATCTGATGAAAAAACAAACTCGTATAGCCTGAGAGTGAGAATATTCTTTCTCCAAATACCCAAACCACAAATGCTAACCATAAGTGCAGCAGTTGGCTATACTTGCAATATAATGATGAATAACAAATATATCAGTGTGCTTGCATGTGCATAAGGAAAACCACCCAGCTGTATTTATCATTGTAACTCAGATGACAGATCTCAATAAGGTGAGACGTGAGATTATGATGCATTTGCGTTTGGAAGCTGAACCAGTTTCCCGTCTCTTTTGTGATTGCTCTTTGCCCAAGCCTCAGGTGCTTGACACATGGCTGGAAAAGTGTGTGAATCTTTCAGGGTGTCAGTTATGCAGCTGAATATTGCATCATATGACCTTTATCTTTATCTTTAGCTGGAGGATTGACTCGAGGGGTACAGCTCACCAAGACAGATGAATAACATCACTCGCGTGTGTGCTCACGATTTATAAAACGCATTTGTGCATACTTGCTTTCTTCAGCACGGGGAAACCCCAGTGACATAAACTGTCACCGGAAACCATCTAAAATTTCAGCGAAATTCAATGTCAGTGTCGCTATCCACACCACACCAGATGTCTGATTTATGTAAAGAAACTATATCTTGATATTTTGTCCCATAAAATGACGCAAATAATGACAATAATGTGTAAAAAAACAACAACCTTGAATGACAAGCACATAACAAAACTACTAAAACTAAAGTTTTAATGCTTCCTCGGTAACTAATTGAAATTGCTCAAATAAAAACATGACAGATACACATACATTTATCAAAACTTAAAGGTGCCGTAGAATGCATTGAGAGAATATTTTAAATTGTTCTCTGATATGTACATAGAAGGTATGTAGCTTAG
>JAUMHQ010000058.1:19541687-19551766 GCA_032361165.1 Enteromius paludinosus
ATCCCGCCGTGCTGTAAGTATAGAACGGCCAAAGCCTCACAGCGGACCTAGGGGAAACCCGAGGTTTGTTGTCCTTTTTTAATGTGCCCCTCTGGTTAAACACTGGCCCCTTCTTGGCCCCCCTATTAAAATTTGTCTAGAACCGCCACTGGTGATGACTTTATTATTTAGTCTTTTGCGCCACTTGATTATTCACAGCCCTTCTTGACCACCTTGTTATTTCACTCTCTAGTCATCTTATTTCCGCTCTATTCAGTTTGGAATGAGTCTCCTGCACTCTTGAGCAAACGCACACACTCGTCTTGGCCTTGATGGTCAATGCAGTCGGCCGCTCCATTGCTATGGCGATAACACTGAGAAGATCTGCAAAACATCTCTGTACCTCATCACACCTACAAGCAATGCAGTGCTGGGAAACACCACAGACACATGTCCAGTGCATATTTCATCCCCAAACCAGAGCAAAGAACTAAGAACTTATATTGTGCAGAAATTAAACAACGTATTCAAAAATTCAAAAACATTAAGAGATTTTAAGTAGCTGTGTTCTTTCTCACTGACTCGCATTACTGTAATATTGTATTTTCCCTGTATTACATGAATAACTGCTGCGTATTTGTGCAATTAAAACCTTGCTACAACACCACCTGTCCAGGTCATTTGTACAATAGCGGTGAAACACGACTCATCACAGCGCATTTTGATAATGTAAATATACACCTGTTCAATTTCTCATTAATGCAATTATCTAATCAACCAATCACATGGCAGTTGCTTCAATGCATTTAGGGTAATAGAGGTCAGAGGAGAATGGGCCGACTCATTCAAGCTGATAGAAGAGCAACTTTGACTGAAATAAGCACTCGTTACAACTGAGGTATGCAGCAAAGCATTTGTGAAGCCACAAGACGCACAACCTTCTACAACAGCAGAAGACCCCACCGGGCACCACTCATCTCCACTACATATAGGAAAAAGCTACAGCTCACCAAAATTGGACAGTCGAAGACTGGAAAAATGTTGCCTGGTCTGATGGTCACTCAAATGGTAGAGTCAGAATTTGGCGTCAACAGAATGAGAACATGGATCCATCATGGCTTGTTATCACTGTGCAGGCTGGTGGTGGTGGTGTAATGGTGTGGGGGATGTTTTCTTGGCACACTTTAGTCCCCTTAGTGCCGATTGGGCATCGTTTAAATGCCACGGGCTACCTGAGCATTTTTTCTGACAATGTCCATCCCTTTACGACCACCATGTACCCATCCTCTGATGGCTACTTCCAGCAGGATAATGGACCATGTCACAAAGCTCGAATCATTTCAAATTGGTTTCTTGAACACGACAATGAGTACACTGTACTAAAATGTCCCCCACAGTCACCAGATCTCAACCCAATAGAGAATCTTTGGGATGTGGTGGAACGGGAGCTTCGTGCCCTGGATGTGCATCCCAGAAATCTGCATCAACTTCAAGATGCTATCCTATTAATATGGGCCAACATTTCTAAAGAATGCTTTCAGCACCTTGTTGAATCAATGCCACGTAGAATTAAGGCAGTTCTGAAGGTGGAAAGGGGTCAAACACCGTATTAGTATGGTGTTCCTAATAATCCTTCAGGTGAGTGTAGGTCATAATAAGGTATTTGTGGTCGTTTTCTGTTGGAGGACAGGCTGCAACAAATAAATTCAATTATGATAAATGTTTTAGAATTTAGATCATGTATCATGAATAAATGTACCATTGTCTAATAACAGTAATTACATTTTTGTTTATTTTTGTCACATTGTATAAGAATGTAGTACAGAAATGTGCAAAAAAGAAATTTTTCTTTAAGATTTTTGGTGAAAATAAAATAATAAAATACAATAAAATAAAATAAAATAAAAAATATACTCAAAAAAAAAAGAAAAAAAGAATTAAAATAAAAAAATACTTAAAACTAATTTAATTAAAAAAATAATACTCATAAAATACTGAGCGGTCTGTCCATAAGCTTCTTAACAAAATTACAAATCCCTACACTTTCTAATTAAAACCAAATCGTATGGATCATACATCATATGTATAATGTTTCATTGTCTAATTACAGTAATGATACTTTTGTCACATAGCATTAATGAGAATTTAGTCCAGAAATGTGCTCCAGTTATCTGTTGGTTTCAGAAATAAAATAGAATTGATAACATTTCTAATATACATGTAATATAAATAAATAAAATAAAAATAATTTTGTTTCGGTGCATTTTAGTTGCCAGTCTGTACATAAGACAAATGTCTACACTTTCCACTAGAATTGTTTTAATTGTTTTAAGGATGCCATACTTACCTCTGAATTAGTATTTATCACCTCCACCTTTACTGTAGGGCTCGTTTTTAATTAAAATAGACTTTTTTTTCCTTTCATAGCCATTTGACATGTGGAGTATATGAGAGTGTGCCGTCCTATAGCTAAAGCTAATCACATCCTTTTCAATCCTATTTAGAGACTCGCTACAGAAGCCCCAAAACATATTGGGACTCTATAAAAATGTCAGAATGTCACAGCAGTATATAGAAAATGTCAAACGAATGCTGCAGGACTGTTTCTCTCACATTTCTTCTGTTAATCAGCTGCTGATTTAGTGTCACAGTTCACAGCAGAGGAGCCACACATTAACCATCAGCCACTAACAGACACAAATACTCATTCTAACACTAGACCAATTGTTTTAGCATTTGAAACTGGAAGTGATTTACATCAAACGCAGTGACATTCATACAGTTTAAGCGGTTCATCGCTCATTAAACACCGGGGCTCCTGTGACGCATTAGGAGAATCTCTGCTGAAACACCCGGCCACTCACAGCCTTAACTAAACATTATTAAAGACCTTCAGCAGAAATAAAACACTGCAGTGAGAGAATGAGAGGCAGACAAAAGAGAAAAGGGACAGTCATTAACCCCTCAATGAAGCGAGTGAGGACAAAACAGATAAACAGAGAGACATACCGCCCCAGAGGGACCTGAAGAAAGACATCAAATGTGTCTTTCTGAACTCTGACATTACAGTTCTATCACATCCACAATACCACAGTCTCCCTCTGTGTCATCTAACTTCCCTCGAAACATATTTTCTACAACAGATGTGAGGGTTTGATGAGGAAGATCTAATGTAAGACGCCACAGCTGTAATGTTAAAGGCTTAGTCCACCCAAAAATTAATTACTGATCCTCACGTCGTTCAAAACCCAGAAGACATTTGTTTATCTTTGGAACACAAATTAAGTTATTATTTTTATGTGTGTACAGTATGTATCTGTCTATGGAGGGACAGATGGCTCTCTGACATCATCAAAAATATATTTTTAATATCTAGTTTGTGTTCCGAAGATGAATGAAGGTCTTACGGGTTTGGAGCGGCATAGGGGTGAGTAATTAATGACAGAATGTATATTTTATTCATGACAGGGCCATTTTATGATTATTACAATACATTCCTTACATGTGGTTCCTTTAATGAATAAATGCATTCTTGATAAGCATAAGGAACATCTTTCGAAAAAAAAAAAAACCCCAAACATGATGTAAAGAAAGCTTGACTTTGTATTAGTTACAGCCCAAAAAGCATCCGTGTGTTACCGTACAATGCTGTCTAGATTGTCAGCTCACCAGGTTTCGGAAAAGAGCTGCAGGCCTTCATAAGACACGCGACTGCACTGACTGCATCACTGCATGACAACTGCATTAATCATCAGAGTTCACACTGTAAAACAGTGACTGATCGTCCCGTGTCACTGTACAATCTGCACAGCCGCAGCACCGGGGATCGCGCTGACAAATAGCACAATAAGTGCTTATCTCCGAAAAACGTACCCACAGTCCTTCTCCGAGCTGCATCCTCTGTCTATCGCTGCCATCCTCAAATGTATCACCCTGTTGATAAGCATCGAATGCTGCTTCACAGGGGAAGGTCAAGTGATGAAAAGAGTAACGTAATTACTAAAACTAGATTTTTTTTTTTGCATTTTAGAAGTGGAAACAATGCTCGCTGGAATTACGCTTGGATGGTTGCCAGGGTGTTGCTATGCAAGCTGGAAGAAGTTCTAACACCACTATGTGGTTGCTAGGGTTAATTATTTTTAAATATGCAAATGCATTTTTAACCAAAAGAAATGCATTAATCCATCGTAATCTAACATAAAAATGTTTAATGTAGGAGCTGTATAAGCAATAGGAGGGGAGCAGCAAACCTCTGTAACGTCCCCTGAGCGAAGAGTCACTGTTGTTGCAGTGACAGCGATGAAGATTTATGCCATGCCGACCTGATAGATGAGATTACAGTGCACTAAAAGTCACACATCACTGAACACTAGCTCAGCGACAGGTCAGGACTCTCTACTGGAGTCCTTCAAATCACAGAAAAACACAAATGAAACTAAATGTATACAGCAAAACTAAATATGAAATAAGAAATTAATTTAATATATGACATTTCACATTATACACACACACACACACACACACACACACACACAAGCACACACACACAGAGAGAGACATACATATTTACACACATACACACACATGTACCTACAAGCAATCTCTTGCAAATAATTAAGAGCAGTATCTCATGAATATGCCTGAGCGGATGACGCAGATGCATCTGGAGGACGGATGCCTTTCATCTTAGTGTAGCGGGACAGCGAGATGCTCGCCTAAATCTCCTGATAATCCGCCTCAGCTTGTAATGAAAGGGATAAATCAGGACCCTGGACAGCGCCAGGCAGGATTGACTGATAGTGCTGCTGTCTGGCTGGATTCAGCACCATGGACAGCGGCACATCAACGCGCCTGGATCTGACTCTGGTTTTAGTTTTACAGGGCATTATACATACCTAACAGGTATAAATCTGTGGCAGCAAGAGGAGAAACACTGTAGGTAGACCCTCCATAATCCACCGTCATAGAGGATGACAACACACAGAAAACCATGTGGGGAAATGACATTAAACACTGTCCTCTAATCAGATTTGTGCCACATAACTGTGTGTATGATGTATGTGCTGCGTGAAAAACTGCCTCCTGATATGATCAAAGAGTTTAAACACACACCAACAGCTGCTGATGCCTGTTTAACACACTGATCAGATAGTCACGTCTGAAAATATAAAAGTAATTGAATGGCATTGTCCAAGGATGGGAGCAGCAAACGTTGACTAACCAGGTGAAGAACCACAATGATATGGTTACAGTAATGGAGATTTATGCAATTTTGACCAGATAGATGAGATAATACAGTCAGAGCACTCTCCTACTGGAATCCTGCTGGAAGCGACACCAAGTAAAAAAATTAAATGACATCAAAAATGAAAATAAATGATATTAAATAAAATTATTTGAATAAAACGATAAACGAAATAAATAACACCAAATAAAAATGAAAAAAAATTTTTTTTAAATAAAATAAAAAGGAAAATAAAATGTAAATGTATAAATAAATAAAGGAAAATATAAATTTAAAGTAATTAAAGAAAAATGTAAATAAAGAAAATAAAATCTACAGGACATTTGCAGTATTAGGTCACAGCATTCCCCAACATGACTCCTTTAAAATGACAAGGACAAAAATAATAATCTAATAAACAAATGATAAAAATATAATGATAAAAATATACAATGAAAACCATGTACTGTCATTTTTTCACCACAGACTTTAAAAAGCACTTATGAAAGCATCTACGTCTTTACCAGAGGAGTTATGACTGTGTATGACGGTAGAGAGAGGTTCCCCTTCCATCGCAGCTTTCTACATTTGTATACCACGCTTGAAAACACACAAAGGCACGCTACATGAACACACACACAACTACAACCTCCTATTACTATTCCACTCACAGCAGCCATGCAGTAAGACAGGAGAAGACCTGTGGTAGGCAGCAACAGCAGAACCCGAGCTCAAACCCCCCCTCTGTCCGTACGGACCATTCCAGTGTCAGCGTGAGTGGGTGTGTGCGAGCGCCGATGAGAACGCCAGAGATTCCTCCACTCACCCTGGCTGTTGGCGGCCCCCTCAGCCTCCTCGCATTCAGTCAGGTTGTTGACCATCCTGCCTCTCCGAATGCCCTCGCTCCCCCAAAACACTCCTCCGCTCAGGGGAGAAAAGCAGAAGGATGGCCAAAAGAGGAGATGTGCGAGAAATACGATGAAGCGATCAGCGCACCTGCTTTCCCCTGCTGAGAGCCCAGAGGAAATTACCGGCCGATGGAAGGAGAGATGCGTGCTTTTCTCCTCTGATTCTCTTCTTCTCGCGCTCTCCTCTCCTCTCTTGGCTGTAGCGTGACTCCCTCTCTCTCTCTCTCTCTCTCTCGTAGGAGGAGGGAACGACAGCTCAGAGTGGCTGGAGTTTACTGGATGATGGAACACTCTCTCTTTCTCTATCTCTGCCTCTCCCACTCACTCACTCACTCACTCATGCACATAGGTATCCATGCAAGCTTGCTGTCTTGAAACAATATTCACAAAAAAGAAATAAATACATAAATATTGCAAAGATTTTTGTATTGCAAAAAAAAAAAAAAATATTCCATTAATAAATAAATAAATAATATCAAATAATTGTAGTATTATAATAATTAAAATGTTTTGCAAAGTAAAAATATCTAGGCATCCTGAAAAAAAGACACCTGAAAAGCTAAATTACATATTAAAATAATATTCTGGGATGATCATAAACTCCAAAAATGGCTACAATCTGCGATGAGGCACATGCAATGGATCCAAATGTTATAATAATGTTTCAACAGCCAAACATGGGAAAGAAAAACGCTTTCTTTTTCTGTGCAATGTTACATCCAGTTTTTCCACATTTGTCACCATGACAACACAAAGCCTTGAACAACTGTAAAATATATGACTTAAATTAGTGCAGACAAACAATTAATTGTGATTAATCACATCCAAAATAAAAGTTTTTGTTTACATAATACATATATGCATGTGTATTTATTACGTATATATAAACACACAGACACACACAGTATATATTTTGAAAATATTTATATGTTTACGTGTATATTTTAAGTATATACATGCAAGTGTATATATATATATATATATACTGTATACAGTGCACACGCATCATTATGTAAACAAAAACATTTATTCTGGATGCAATTAATAATGATTAATCGTCCTACTGTTATCGGTAGATGTTTTTTTTTTCTCCTGAGGAACCATTTATCTACTGTAGGTTGGTCAAAACCCTCTCTCAGTCATTCATGTCACCAAACAACTGCATGCCTGCAAATCTGTAAAACACAATGCATGCGATCAGCGGCTCACACCAGCGGAGGCTCTGAGCAAACAGAGACGGGAAAGAATAGAGTGGAAAACAGAGATGGAAGGGACACAACTGCAAGCTGGAGTCTTTTATCCAAATGCTGCATTCAGATTCTCTCCTGCATCATGCAGCCAAAGAACAGAAGCACGGTTCAGAAGCGAATTCCAGGTAGCCTGCAGTTACACAAAATCTATTAGGTGAGGGAATTGCTCGGCACGAAGATGGCGAGAGAAAAGAAAGGCATTTCGCCACGAGTCACAAAAACAATCCACATGCATTTGAAAGACATTAAAGCGTCTACTTGAGAAACGGACGCCGCTGGGGCAGACGCAGGGGATTATTTACAATTACCACACACACACACACACACACACTCCAGTGCTCACAAATGATTTCTAATATCTGGAAAGCTCAGCAGCTCTTCTCCTGAAGCGAGACTATACGTCTCATGTATTAGTGTACATGCTGGGTCCCGATGCAACTGAAGTGAGAATGAGACGTAACAAGATCACCTGGCTTGTTAATCTCAGGTGATTTCCGTCGAGGCACAGGTGTAATCTGCATTTTTCCATGTTCTACAGCAGGTAATGGATCGATATTTATGATGCTTGCTTATCTTTTATTGCTGTATTATTATTAGTTTTTATATTAGTAGTTATTTTTTTATTACAAAAGAAATGCTACAAGACACAGTTAACGGCACTGCTACTGAACAAAAGTGACCAAAAAGTACCAAAAACAGGATCTTTGGGGTATATGATGACATCACTGGGGCACAAACATTTGCATAAACACAATTTTATTTCATAAACGAGGCACAGGATCATGGAGAGTCCACAAAGAAACGTTTGTTGAAAGATGAAGCAGTACTAGATCTGATACTAGAGCATTTTGTGAAAACTATTACATGCAATAGCGAGAGTGCGAGGCGTTGATACGGTTTCTTATGTAATGTCGTTAGCAAATCATAACAGTTTCCGATTATTAAGAAGCTATTAACACACACTGAATGACTGTCTGGTGGAGGTTTGTGAGATGTTCTCTGAACATCGTGTGCCTCTCGTTCTCCATTCCACACCACCGTACGAGACGAGCCACTCGGGCGACTCAGCTGGAACAGGGCTATTTTTGGGGCGAGAGCTGTCAGGAAGACTCTGCCGCATCTCAAATGGTCTGTGACCTGTAAGCACTCAATTACAAAAGCTGTCAGTGCTGGGCTCTTCTGAACGCACCTCTACGACACAGACAGCTCAGAAACCAAGCATCTCGTAGAGACACTGTACACAAGAACCTAACGTAAGCCGTGCTTTTTCAAATGCATGGAAAAGTCACCACCGTGATGCTGGAGGTGGTTGCCATGGTATCACCTGTTTGATCAGAAACTGTTAATGTGCTCAAACAGACAAGCACACATCTCAACAAGAGCAATGATTCCGGAAATTATTCACATTTGGTCAATTTTGCAATAGCGGTAATGATTACATAATGTTGCATGATAATGTAAATCATGTACTTTAAATGATCCGATTCAAAGTTTATTAATGGGCTAATTTAAAGCTGTCAGTACTTTAACAATGCCAAAGGTAAAAAGGTCATATAAATAAATAAATATAAATTACATTTTACAAATTACTTCTGCTAGATCCATACATTCATAATACTTTATTTATAGACAAATTGAAAATGCAATTAAATGAATGTTTTATTCTATAACATCATAATATTATTCTATATACAAATGCATTTTAATTACATTACATTCTTTTCTAGGAAAACTTGCCCATTCCATTGAACCAATAGACTGGCAGCTTAGGTCCTCATTAGCTAGGCTGCTGACCAATCAAAATCAATGTAAAGTGACACAGCCAATGGCTTCTATGAAAGAGCGAGGCAGAGAGGCGCAGTGCTCCAGGTGAGTGTCTCCCTCGGGGCTTTAACCAAGCACTGAGGATTGTGGGTCAGTAGTAAGAGTTGTTGTACACAGAGCAGGGCAGGATCAGGTGGCGCCGTCACACAGCTGGGTTGGTTTGGGAGCAGGAGCACAGAGGTGGCACACACACACACACGGTGACAGAGCAATGACACAGGCCTGTTACATGATGCCGTTTACACACCTGACTGCCCTGCAGCGCTGACTCAGAGCAAGAGAGCACTTGCACAAGGACATTACAGTCAATAAGACCTCTGTTTATTCACATATAATAGACAGTCACAAACTTTTTTTTTTTTCACATTTTCCACACTGATTTGGGAGAGGAATGGATTTGGAAATGTCTCTACAAAGTTTGCCATATAAAAAGGTCAGAAAAAACTGTTTACATTTCTTGAATCACCTCAAGTCCCCTTTATTTTTATGGCACTTTTAACAATACAGGTTGTGTCAAAGCACTCGAGACAGTATCGAACAGGAGAATAGAGTGTCAAGATTAAACACTCCTTATCCATATACATCGTTTATTATATACAAATATAAACCTAAATTAATATATTTATTATATAAACATAATTTTCTTAAATATATACATGCATGTGTATTTTTATAATGCATGTTTATGTAAATAGATACACTATCGTTCAAAAGTTTTAAGTTTTAAGATATTGAATGTTTTT
The DNA here is from genome assembly GCA_032361165.1 of Enteromius paludinosus. Taxonomy (NCBI): domain Eukaryota; kingdom Metazoa; phylum Chordata; class Actinopteri; order Cypriniformes; family Cyprinidae; genus Enteromius; species Enteromius paludinosus. Next base: position 19,551,616 of record JAUMHQ010000058.1, read on the forward strand.
TAAAGATGTTTCTTCTGCTCATCAAGGCTACATTTATTAGATTAAAAAAAAAGAAATATTATTTTAATTTAAAAAAGTGTTTTCTGTGTGAATATATTTTAAAATGTAATTTATTCCTGTGATACAAAGCATCATTACTCCAGTCTTCAGT
>JAUMHQ010000058.1:19590402-19615922 GCA_032361165.1 Enteromius paludinosus
AGAGAACAATTTAAAATATTCTCTCAGTGCATTCTATGGCACCTTTAATATACAGTAATTGTTTAAGATCAGTTATTTTATCAGACAGTAAAACCATGGGTCATTATAATATGAAATAATTAGCATGTCCAGATGGCATTATGCACATATATGCATGTAAGTCATTGTGGCACATACACAGATTCAGACCACAGCACTTCATTTCAACGTTTTATTAAGAATATAAGTGGTAAACCATATCCAGTGAATTTCTAGACTCTCATGATTTTCTTTTCAACATATTTTACATATTTATTACTGAGTACATAAATAGAATGTTACATTTCTGTTTTATATAACATGTATTTACACTTTTGTGTTTAAAAAGAGAGAAAAAAACAAACAAAACAATGTTACATAATACTGTACATGGAACGATTTCAGCACTAAATAATATTGCATAGAAAATCTACCATCTCTACATAAGAATTTTAGTAAAATAGATTTACTATAGTAATATAGTAGGTAGCAGCAATTATGGGAAAACCTTAAATATTTTTTGAAGCTCATTTCAATAAAGTAAATAAATAAAGGGATTACTTACTAATATTATAAAACTATGTATTAACAGTTTGAGGTACAAGTTTGAGACTGATACATTCTATAGGTTATAGCAGCAGTAATGTGTCGGAGTCATCCGTACAGGTTAGTATCTGCAAAGGAAAAAAAACACAGCTTTTAAAAACACAGGAGAATGCACACAGGAGTATTAAACCTCTGTTCATTTCTTTTTTTCATACCTCATCGACGAACAAAAGCCACGGGAAGCTCTCGGCTGGGAACCAGAGTTCCTGAGTGCAGGGCATCCACCGGCTCCTGATCTGTGGCCACAATCTCATAGTCACGAAGCATCTGTGATGAAGAGACAAAACACATTAACCTCCTCATGCTAAGACCTAGAAGTCTTGCTTCAGCTCTTAGTGTCCAGCGCTCGTACCCAGCACAAAGTGAGCTGGATCTGAAGCTCAGCGAGCCGCCGGCCGATGCACATCCTCTTTCCGATCCCAAACGGCACGTGTGCAAACGGATTGATGGAGCTTTTCTCCTGCAGCCAGCGCTCTGGTCTGAACTGCTTCCCGTTGTCAAAATACTCCTCGTTTGAACCGATAGCCTGACTGTTGATCATCAGGATGGTCTGAAAAGATCATGAGAGACAGGGATGAATACATGTACAATCTAGTAAGCTTCTGAAGAAAAAATATTGAAATACATTATACTTTGCATTACACTGATAATATTAATTATATATATTTTTTATAAATTAATTATATATATAATTGTATATACATATATTTGTGTATTACAGTATAACATTACCAACATTGCCACATGTTAAATTCTATATTGGAATATTGCTGCTGTTTTAAATCAGTTTTATTTAGGTCAAGATGCTGTCTTAGAAGTGAGCTGTCAGTAGACGTCCAGGCGTCTTTCTAGAGGGGGCAGTAGTGAGCAGGTCTAATTATGAGATACTCACTCCTTTGGACAGAGTATAATCGCCCAGCACGGTGTCTTTATCCAGGGTACGGCTGGTGAACGGCACAGACGGTGAAACTCTGCGGGGGAAAAAAGACAACAATGAACCTCTTGCTTTCGAGAATTTCCTCTTCTTTTTTTTCTTTTTTTTGCGTGCATGAGCGAGTAAGCTGAATGGTATGAGGCACCTTATGCTACTAATGCAACTCAAGGCTAGATAATCCCACAAATACACCATCAACATTCCCAGCACATGCTTCAGCATTATCCTGCTTTAATGTCTGTGTCTTCCTGTAACGCATGACTGTCACCTGAAACATGAAAGCGTATTGGCATAAAGCATAAACATGCTTCCATGTGCTTTCAGATTCCAGGAGTATTATGTCAGCTGACTGGACCTGGGAACGAGCAGCCTAATCTACTGCCGTTTTATGAGAGATGATCATGAGTCACCTCACATCAACCTTTTACAACTGGAACTGAGAATCAACGGAAGAGAGATGGGTCGGCTATCCTCAAAGAACCTTAACAGTACCAATTTCTTAGTTTTAGTAATCTAAAGAAGCATTTTGCACCAATTTGGAATGAAAAGCTTCTATGGAGTTCTTCATGGAATTATTGAATTTTTTTACTATAGGAAAAGAACTTTTATTAATCTGAAGGACCTATTTTTTGGACTTTATTTATTTATTTTTTTGATGTTTCATTGAAATTTCTATTAACAACCCTTAACATCCATAGAAAGGTTCTTTATAGTGGAAAACATTCTTCAAACGTTCTTCAGACTAGGAAAAAAAAAACGGAATTAAATTTGTTCCACTTTCAGAAATAAAGGTACAAAAGCTATCACCGGGGGGGTATGTTTGTACCTAAAGGGTCCATTTTGGCACCTTAAAGGTGCTAATTAATAATTAATGTTTGACCCTAAGTGTACCTTTTAAAAAGGCACGGCTCCTTGACACCTTTATTTCTGAGAGTGTACTTTGTGTTTCCTTTAAATTCTGAAATTTACCAGCAGAAATAGTTTCTACACCAAATCATTTGAGTGTAGCCTATTTTCGGAGCCATCAGGCACACATTGAAGGATTTTTAGCCCACCTCATGGACTCCTTCAGGCAGGCTTTGAGGTAAGGCATGCTCTTGAGGTGCTCGGCCCGAGGTGTTTCTCCTGCAGGCACCACGTCCTGGATCTCCTTCAGAAGTTTGGCCTGGGCGCAGGGGTTACGTGAGAGGTTGAAAATAACCCACAGCATGCTATTAGCGGTCTGCAAGAGGAAGACAAGAAGGATTTGCTTGGTCAGTTGGGCCACGCTGTACAGTGACTCGCTACGCCTGCTCGGCCTCATTCTTCTGACTTATGTGCTTGATTGAACTAAGCTGTGTGTTGTTTAATCTTAGCCTGGATAAGAGCAGAACAAAGACGAGTTAAATCAACTGTTTTCTTAGCTCGTCGCGTGTGACTCGAGAGCAAGCTAGTGAAAAACAGCTTGGTTTGTGTGAGGTCACGGAAGTGCGTACCGTCTCAACTCCTCCGACCTGGAGTTCGGTCGTGGCGGCGTACAGCTCCTTCTTGGTCAGGTGGCTCTGGTGATAGATGTCGGCGAGGAAGTTTCCGCTTTTGCTGTTTGAGTGCCTCTTCAGATTCTTGTCAATGTAGAGTTTAGCTGTTAAGATGATGGATCGCTTGATTAGTACATATATAAGACGTATGTTCATATCTGTTTGTGCAAAGTATCATTTTGTGCAATAGATTTATGCAACAATATTCTGAGCAAATTACACCGCTCTAATAATTATTTTATTACTCTTTATATTAAGTATTGAGAAAAATCTCCCAAAAATATTTCCGATGCTTTGTTCTTGAATGTAAAATTCTATTAAATAACTGCTAGGGTTGTACCACTTTTGTCGTAATGGTAGGTGTACGTGTGGAACGCCCTACTACTAGTCAGGTACAGCACGTGCTGCTGTTGTTTCGCTGCAGGGAAAGTGTTTGTGAATGTGTGACAGCTGCTGCTAATGGAGCTACAGCAGCACAACAAACTGAGAGTAATTCAGCCGCGCGTCAACATTCCTCCCTCCCTCCCTGCGCTCCTGCTACTACAAATATTTGACTGGATTCTCATGCACTTAGGTCACTGCGTTTACTACCGCAGTTCACTCTGTCCCTCCTGCTGTGTGTGCGTGGATCTGCTATGGCGGGTCGGAGCAGAAAGCCATAAGTTCATGTGTCACCACCTTAGAGGAAATGAAAGCTTTATGGGTCACACGTCAACTAATTAAGGAGCTCTTTAGTACCTGTGCTAAAAATACGGTCCCAGGCCGCTGTGTGATCTTGCCATGTTTTCGTATTGAAGGTCTTGTGGAGCTCCACAGGAGTCACCATCATTAATCCAAAGGTGCTCATCATCTAAAGGTGAGAATCAGAAGAGATGTAGATAAAGCTTATGCAGATAAGGGTGTGCTTGAACTGATAGCCGGGTCAGAAAGATGGTCAATTTACCGTTTTAACAGACGTGATGAAATCCATGGCCTCTTCGTTGATGCTGTCTTGCAGGAGTCCAAAACGTTTATCATAAAGCACATAGCAAATCGCTAAAAGGCCAAAAGAGAAAGAAATGTAATGCATTTTACTGTAATAAATCAGAGTATGGCAGACGTAGCGTGAAACTTACTTTCAAAAGACCACTTGTTCAGTTCAAAATACAAATCATTAATCTTCCCGTTGACTTGGACTTTTCCGATCCTCTTTGTCAAATCAGCTGAAACCTGTTCATGAAGACACCAAGCAGTCATTCAAACTGTCTTTGCATGATGTGATTAATACTTGATATTTCCTAAGCTGAACTCACTTCATTGATTTTGCCGTCCAGTTTCATGACTTCAGTCGGTTTCATGAGTTTCTGCTGGAAAGCGCTTCGCACCCGCTGCCAGTCCTTTCCTTCCCTGCACATACATTTGCTTGTTTACATTTTAGAAGGTTATAAAATAAGCAATTACATCTCACATGCATTTGTAAATGAATTGTGATATTTACAGTATAAGCAGCCCATAAGCCTCGTCCCGCATGTCTCTGTAGGCTTTCCACGGTTTGATCTCCAGTCTCTGAGGATAGCTGCTCTCTTTTCTGTAAAGAGCCTCCAATAAACATGGCGCCCCAATGTGAACCGACTCAAAAGAGCCCAGCTTCATCTGGAAGATCTTTCCAAACTTCTTATGGTAATGGATCTGAGGTCAAAAATGCAGAAAAAACACCCTTAAAACTAACAAAATGTACAGGAATGAATGAAGTAATTAAATTAATAAATACATGAAAACGTAGGGAAAAAGTAGGGATTCAAATAAATATAAATAAGTTAAATAATGCTATAGTTATATAGCTTTACTAAAAATGTTTCAATAAACTGGACAAAATGTTTTTTATAGAGTTTATAGTGTATATAAATAAGATAAGATATAAAATATAAATGAAAATCAAAAATTATATAAAACCATGCATTTATATAAAAAATAAAATACAAATATATTAATGAAAATCATAATAAAATAACTTATTAAAAACAAATAATAATAATAATCATATAAAATAATGTATTAATATAATTATTAATGAAAAGCTGTTTAGTGTATTTCATGCATAAAATGTTAGATAAAAAAAATCAAATACAAAAGTAAATAATGTAAACAAATACGTTTTTAACAAATGTAAAGACTTTTGTTTAAACACACACACATAATTTATTTATAATATATATTTATATCTCATAATCAATTAGAATAACGAGGTTCATACCAGCGCCTCATGTTGTCTTTTTAGACCTCCTTTCCGGAGCAGCTCGATGAGGCTTCCGAACAGCGGCCAGTTGGTTGGTCCAGGGATGGAGTCGAGACTGTGTGCGCAGGGCGCGCTCACCGCAGCATCCTTCGAGTCCAGCACACACACGGAAGATGTCGGCTTGCACTGCTGAAGCCCCACAGATTTCTTCTTCAGCATCTCCAGAAGCTGAGGACCTTTCTGAATATGCGCTCTCATCTTGAGGCGTGCGTAAAAACGGCGTGCGTAAAAGTGTTCGTGAAGTTTCTCTTAAATGCCACTATATATATACTCGCGGCCGTGTTTATCTCGGTCGGACGCGGCGACCAATCAGGAATCGTTTGTGAAAGTCGAGCCCACCATTCATTTATGGATCCGCTTTGGCGAGTACCGCCTGACCCCACATAGACCGAGGAAGTGCCCTCAAACGCGCTTTATAAATAAACATAACGGAGGTGACGCGGTTCGCTTTGAGCTGCCCTCAACTCCTCTCTCTGAGTCAACACTGAGACCACGCGACGCCACGACGCGCAAATATTTGCTCCGTATCTCCTGTGCGCTCTCGTGGCCAAAGGCGAGCGCAATCGCTCTTGTTTGTACAGCATTCGCGATGGAGCTCATCTGGAGAACATCTCAACTCCCAACTCAACTTAATTCACATGATCATCATAAAGCATCGTTACGCACATATCAGCTGATGGATAACATGGATGTTTGTCCATTAGCATCAAGATTTTTGAGTAGAAGTTGAATATGAGGAAGTGCATCTCTAGATGATTAAATTAAAATACAATTACAAGGTATTTCATTTATGGTTTTGGTGTCATTCTTACAGTATTGACTATATAGTTGCACGTGTAAAATAAAAAAGTACTGATTAATTAGAAAACACATTTCAGTTTTTCTAATTCAAAATTAAAATTATTAGTGAAATTTATAAGCAATTGTTAGGTGAAAAGCTATACTTTATACTGTCATTTTTAATTGAATTAATTTTTAGAGTACATTTTATTATTTTTTTTTTTATCTCTGATTTTTTATGAAGTGTCATTCATTTACTTGCACTGTGTGATTATTCGTAGCATTTTCAGAATAAAAATGGTTTCAAAGTAAATTATACGTATATTTTAGTGGCTGCGAAGTACATTTAGCATTGAACATTGCTGTCTGGGTTGATTAGCTGGACCATGTTGTTAATGTGTGTATCGTATGACCCGTAAGAATTAGGTTTGGGTATAAAATTAGCCGGGTAAGCATGTTGCCCAGTACCCAATGTGCAGTGTTAAATCTGAACTCAAGCCCCTCTGGTAATCCCACGCTCATGACATAGTATAGTTTTACCAAAGTAGAGATATGCAGCACAGTAAACATGTTGACTCATAGCATACATAGGTCTTGTTTAAATAACCTTGAACCCTCTGCAGTGCTTGCTGTGCTGCCGTAGTATTTAATAACACTGTGTCCATAAAACACACACAGAGAAGGTTTCGTAGTGCCTCTGAGATGACATTAACAGAACGTTCTCTCAAAGTTATAAACAAAAATGCTTCCTGTAACATCAACAACAGTAATAACTCCAGTAACGTTAATAATTCTGAAAATGTCTGCACTGAAGCATTACTAATGGAACATTTCGTTGTCTAATATGGTTCAGAGAACACTCAGGTAACATTCCCATAACGTTTGCAAAAAAAAAAAGGAAAGTTCCACTTAAAATAACTTTATGGAAGTGTTACCAGAACATTCTTAGAACAAATTTTTGGTAACTGGGTCTAAACAAACTTATTTAACACCGCCAGTCATCACTAGTGGTCAATCAAAATACTGATACTAATACTGATATCTAGAGAGGTGTGTGTGTGTTTGATATGTGTATGTGTATGTGTATGGGTAAGGCTGACAAGGCTGATGGTAGTTTTGTAAATCATAATGTTAGCCCATTTAGTTTTTAGCCAATAATCTCAAATTAGCCATATATAGGCTGATTTATCATAGATATTTCGTGCTGTATGCTGCTTTTAAAAAAGAAAGAAAAAAAACTAGAAGTTTAAAGAAGACTTTTATGACCTACTTTTTTTATTCCTATCTTATGTTACAGTATTAGATAAAATAATTTCAATCATTTAAACAAAAAAAGCTTACATTTAAAATTAATAATCAAAAATAATAAAATAAAATAAAAAACATTACTTTGGCTCACAAAAAATAATTTTGTTCTCCAAAAATATATTTTCCAGGTCTTTTATTTATATTTCTTTTATTTTTTATTTATTTATTTATTTTTATTTCCCGGTCAGTTTTCGCACTTTCCTATCAAAATGTTCCAAACAAGACATTTTTCTTATTAATATCATAGTTTTTAATTGTGTGTATCACTTTTAATCCTTTTAAATAACATACGCCAGTTCCTTGATGACAGCGTAAACCTTAAAGAAGAAAAAAGAAGATGACATCATCCTCCAGGAAGTGACATCATCATGGAGGGAAGTCAGGAGCACACACGTTAGTGAGTATTAGCGATAAATTAAACTCTGCGGTGATCTGTGCTAGTGTGATGATAGCTGAAGCATTTGTTTGTGCTGCGTAACAGAAATGCTTTAGAAGCAGTTGTTAATGTGGAGATGTCTGGGCTATAAACAGAGAAGCAAGTAGCACGTTTATAGTGACAGGATGGATGGTGGATGCAGTCAGAACGTTCCCTCATAAACAAACCTGTAAACATATCAACAATAACATGCAAAATGCACAATAAAACATGACCTCTTGTTAACTTTAATGGATTAAATTGACAAAAAGAATGTAATACATGCTGGTCCTCAGGTTATTCCGGAACACACATGGGTGGTCGTTTTTGGCAAAAACAAGGTATTAGAGCTATTGACAGAACCACAGCCATGCAAGGACTTAAAACCCTCAACTTGTTTTAGGTTATTTGGCAGTACAAGGCTGTGGAATATTGTGGTTGGTGCAAGACTCTTTCTTTGGTCAATTTTGGTTAAGCTCTTTCATACTTGAGGTTTTTGGGATTTCTTTTATTGCCCAACATTGGTTTGAGTTTCTTAGAAAGAGTAGATCAAAAGAAATTGGAAAACAAGAAGAAATTGCACAAGAGGATCCATAAAAATACAGATGGTTACGATAAACCAGCTGGCCATCATGATGTTAAGGTGTTGTAGATTGTTGCCAGAGCGTTTTTTTTTTGGGGGGGTCGTTAATAAGCAGTTGCTAGTGTGTTGCTTATAAGTGGCTTTTGTGATACACCGCTCAGGTCTGGGATTTTTAAAAATCCTGTTTGTGAGGTAAAATAAATGGCTTGGAATATAAAAGAATGTCTCTCTTTTGGCACAAATAGTACTGATGTTTAACAATTGGGTGATGTCCAGCTTAACAGACACCCCTAATTAAGACTAAATGATGTGAAATGTGATGATTTAATCTTGTTTTATGAACCTAATGTGTCTGAACCTCATGAACTCTTTGACCTGACAGCTGGCTTACACCTATAGGCAGAAAACACATGAAGTGGAGGAAAACTGATGACTCAAGCTTGTACGACCCCGGCTGATAGAGGCCATTGAGTTCAGAGACAAGCGTACACACACACACACACACACACACACAAACACTATAAAGGTTGTTCATGAACAATTTGTTCATATGCATGAGACAAGTGAAGGATTCGGGAGATGAACAAATCATCTTAGTTTTTTTTGTCATTTATCTTTGGTTGCATATAAAGATTCAGAGTTTGATCAAAGATGGCATACGTGGATACGTTCACGAAAACTGCCTATTAAAAATATGAGCAAAATAACTTGTGTAAAGTGACACAATATTCCCATCCCCAATAAACATTCTTCAAGCCTCATTGACTTATGGACTTAGATGATTTACTTTCAGGCTACTATATGTTAATTGCCACAAGGAGGATCTAATCTGATTGTTAAAACATTGCTGTACTTTGCTCCCATACCACATTCTCATACCACGTTTCTGGGCCACATCTGTTTCTCACGCCGTTTTGACATCCTTCGCTGTCCTTCTTTACAGAATTAGGTCGCATTCCACCAGGCATCAAGGTGTTGAAGGATTTGTAGGGTAAAAAATTGTCCCTTCTTGCGTCATTCGTACTTGTCATTACAACCGATCCAATCCAGTAGCATCCTATTGCTGTCATTTACAGTGTTTTTACGCTGCTTGGACAGTGATTTATGGACAACATTTGAGAACGGCTCGGCCCCGGATACCTCTGTGAACTCCCTGACCCTTGCTGAAGTTTTTCTAGCACAAACAACTCACAAGGAAAAGGTTAAGGGTTTCCGTAAACCAGCTTTACTCTGCTTTACATACCTGAGACCTCAAAGAGTAGAGGCATCATTACAAGGCACAATTATCTTAATGCTTTTATGAAACTAAATGGGTAGTTGTGTGCTAGTACTTGTTCTTGTTGAAAAAAAACAACAACAATGCGAATTGTAAATAAAGTGCAACCAACCCTAGATTAAACAGACTTTCATATCTTTCCTTATTGATGTCAGAGGCTGTCCATGTCAAACTCTATTCACTTGGTTAAGAATGACCACAGTTCGTTTTCTGAATTACTGGCTGACAGAAATGAATGAGACAAACTTTTAGAAACTGTCTAAGGAGCATTTGAAAGCTTGAAAATACAACTTCCAACCAGTTTCCATTACTTTTAAAATACATTTCACAGAACAATAGCTCAAGTAGAAAATGGAAATAACTTTTACTGGATCTTCAGGAAGAATTCAGAAGCAAAAATCGCTTTCAGAGAAATGCATCATAATGAAATGTATAATCAAAGGACAAGTATCTGCCAATGAGTGAAGAAAAAAAGGCTTAATTCGGAGCTTTTCATACCCAGTTGATGGATATTCCTTTTGTTCAGTTTCTTCAAATAACCGAGAATTTGTCTTTATTTTGCATCTCAGTTATGTATCTTTACTTAAGTATGTTTAGATCCTTTAATGCATATTGTACTCCAGGTTGTTGTTTTTTGACACACATTGTAAACAAAACATTGGATAAAGATTTTCTGGGTTTGGAGTTACCACTCAATGCCCTGTGTAAAGTCTGTGTGTTAAAGCAGAACCAGTTGAGAACCATCTCCGTCCAGTTTACTGACATGACAGATTTTCTCAGTTCTTTACAAGGCTCTCCTTTCAATACAACCTCAGTTTAGGAGACCGTCACAAAGTCCAGTCTGAAATCACTTCAGACCCGTGACGTTGGCGCTCTACTTTTGCACAGCCTGGGGAGGAAGGGGTTAAAAATGAGCCAATAGATCAACAGGTGCAATCAATAGCAGTTTCCCCCAAATCAGCTCCTCTATTTGCATATATGACAGAGTAAACGTGTGTCTACACTTGCCAGCAGAGACAGATTATTAACATTTTTGAGCTCGCCCTGTGCCTGCATGTACAAAGCATTCTTCCACTGGAATGTTCCTGCTCTCAGATGGATCCAGAGACTTGTGCTACAAGATGACAGCATGAAGATGAAGCAGTGGAACAGTGTATAGCTCATGATGTGGTGTTTAAATATTCCTCTGAAGGAAACAGTCATGCATGAATCAATAGTACAGAGTTATAACGAGAGAGAGCAGCTCGGATCATATGAAGTATGTGATGGGAAAGGTCTGAGATTTCCATCTTTTGATCGCTGAAGCTCGAGATCAGAAACTCTACAGGCGATGCATACTGAGGTTTTCTCAGGAGAAACATCTGAGAAGTGAGAAATTTAACCCAGAATCAGTTCATTCTCCATTTAATCTACTCTAAATGAGAGGTCTCGTTTCTGATTGGTCTTTCCTGTAAGATGTAGTACATTATATTGTTTTTGTACACTGTTCTTTGTAAACAAACTGTTTTGATGTCGTAATCTTGAGTCAAGAGGATAAACACAAACAATTTAAAACCACCGGTGGCTCGCTGCCATGAGAACGAGTGAGTTGATTACATGGTTTAGCCTCACAAAAACAAAACAACTAAGCCAGATTTGTGTTTCTTAACCCTCTGATGCATGACGTCTTAGTTTGACAGAAAGACCATTTAACCATTCATTCATGTGTTATAATAAAGCCGCCATGAGGTGTTTTGCTTTGGTCCTTTTTTAATAGCTAACCTCTTTATGAGTCATTTCAACATTTCTGATCAAAAAGTTGCCTTTTTGTGCAAATACGTAATTTAGTGATTATTTTATTTATTAAATATGTTTTTCTGTCCAATACCTTTCCATATTAAAAAATATAATATTTTAAAAGGATACTGTGTATTTTTATTTATTTATTTATTATTATTTATTTGATTGGTTTTAAAGCTTTACTTTTTATTTTTACCCATTTCTTCTTTTTTTGAAATCTATTTCAGTGTTGGTCTGAAATAAAAAGAACATGTGTATATAATAATAATTATTTTTTTTTTTATTAATTATGAATAATGTAAAATATTAATGAATAATTTTTATTGTCATTATTATTCATTCTGATTCATATAGCAGTGACTTAAAATATTTTTAAATGAATCTCTCTTCTTGTAATTGGTTTTTATTAGTGCTGATCTCTCAAGAGGGTGAAGATTTTGATTAGATGACTTTGGTTGCAGCGAACCTCTTGGATACTTTGTAATCAAATACCTGATCGAGTGACGAAATTGTATTTGTTTGTTCTGGCAGTGTTTCTACATCTGATAGATTTACTTCTTTTGTCAAAGTGGTGACTATGGCTAAAAGCTTTTTTGACAACAATTTATTTGAAGTGTTTCGTATACATACAGCATTACTTTCTAAAAATTGGTTTACTATATGTGTAAAGAGTGAGCAAAAAAAGAGCTCAGACTGAAATGTATTTCTGAAAATCTGAACACATATCATGTTTTCTTTTCTCTTTAGACTATAAACGCTCAGTGGATTTAAGTTATATTTCTGAGTGAAGCCTATGCAGTTAATGCTCATATTCCTGAGCAGATGCATGGAGCCAGTGAACTGCCTGACTCACAGGTGATGAAACCCCTTGTCCCCCATGACCCCGACCAAGCTACTTAAAGCCTCGAGTAAATTTGCTGAAGCTCTTGACCTTAGATACTGTGTCCTGCAGGGCGCATAAACCCTATCTAGGGTGCAGAACCTTTCGGAAACAAGCAGAAATCCAACTGGCCTTATCTTATCTTATGTTATGAGTAAGCAAACAGGAGCACAGAAAATGTCAGCCTGCACATTAGCCTACACACATCAGTCCCCTGAGATCTCAAGAGCGCACCTATTGATCAGTTTCAAGTGAAATTCATTTCACTTAAGACTCTTTACTCCTTTTCCAGCCATTTGACAGCGTTTTCTTCCACATACTCTTAATGAAAAAGGTGCTTCACAATGCTATAGAACAGTGTTTCTCAAATCTTATCCCGGAGGTCCGATGCACTGCAGAGTTTAGCTCCAGCTCTGATAAAACTCACCTACCTGTGCTATTCTAATGATCCTTATGCACTGATTAACATGCTCAGGTGAGTTTGATTAAACTCTGCAGTGCATTGGACCTCCAGGGTAAGAATTGACAAACCCTGCCATAGAAAATCCTTTCTGTTTCAAAAAGTCTTTGTGGAAAGAAGGTTCTTCAGACTATAAAGAGATGGTAATTTAAAGAACCTTTGACTGAGTTGTTCTTCGTGGAACCAGCAGTGATTCTTCTATGACATCGCTGTGAAGAACCCTATGCACATTTACTTTTAAGAGTGTAGAACTGAATGAATAAATAGATGTAACTGCATTGTGCACTTGAACACGATTCACTGGAAGAATTGTGCACATCAGAATCAAAATCAGTGGTAGCAATTTGAACAGAGTAAATAAGTCCAGACGATGAGCCGTAAAACTTTCAGACTGGGATCTTGAGGTTGTTTTACAGAAGTTTAAAAACATTCCCATAAATCTGGCAGCAATTACCGCTGCCATGATGACCCGAAAATGTCCACAACCGGGCCTTTTAAAATGATTCATCCCCAATGAAATCAAAATTAGAGTTTCGTGGAACTGCACTTTCCTGAACTCCAGAACTATCGTCCTCTATGACTTTTAACTACCAATCTTATAAAGTTAATCACACTTTAATTTACTATAACTTTTAAAGAAATAATTTTCAATGACTTTGCATCTGTCTGTCTGTTTGTCTTGTCCGTCTGTCTATTTGTTTGTCGCTGGCCGTCAATATATATCTGTCTGTCTGTCTTCCCGTCTGTCTACCTGTCTGTCTGTTGGTTGGTCCGTCCGTCTGTCTGTCTTCCCATCTGACTGTCTATTTGACTTCACTTGTTGCCAGGTCATTTTTAAGCTGTTTCGGGTAGTCGCTGGAGTAATTTCTGTGGTCATTTACTTGCTCAAAAAATAGAAGAATAAATAAATATATCAGAGTGCCTGTTCGCCTACATTAGATCTGACAGGTGAGAGTGTCACTCGAACCGTCAGCTCCCCCAAAGGGCCGTTTGGCAGCATGCTCCGGTTTACCATCAGCGGTGTTGCTCGTATCGTAGGGACCACCATCACTGAGCCTCAGCTCTATTTATAATGCTTTCAGCAGCCAACAGATGCAGGGAATTTATCACAGCCACATGTCTCCAGAAAGGATCATTAACCTTTTGAGACGGCCGTGCTATAAAGTCTTCCAAATGTTTAGGAAGTCATTTCCGATGTCCCTCAGAAGTGACTAAGTGTTATTATGAGCTCATCGCTGCTTGTTATGATGGGTGTTGTGTAAGTGACAGGCCACAGTACCAGCTCACAGTCCTTCCCAGTGATTGCTTAATATTGCTTCTTGATGTCTGGCCAGCATGTAAGTACAACAACTATCGGTTGATCCAAATCACTCGGCTCTAAACCTTTATTATAAATCATTTTCTAAAATATGAGATTGCTAGGTTGTTTTAAATAATTTTAAGTTATTGGAAGTTGTACTGGTTGGTGTTAGAACTTTCCATGGGGAGCAAATCCTAACGCTACGCATAAGCAGTAGTTATGTACGCAATTCCAAACACCATTCTAAAAAAAGTCATATATTTGGAAATGTTTTCAAAACAATATGCCACTAATATAACAATTTGTCCTTCTCTTGACTTTCAAATGACTTATTTTATAGGCACAGTGTTTGGCTTTGTTGGCCTCTCCTCATCATGGTCAAGTTTAAAAGCATGGAGTGTTCCCCTTAAACCACGGCAGATCCGCATGACTTTGGCACATTGACTCTTGGGACAAATGCTGTAATGCCTGTTCTTTGAGCGGTAGAGTGAAGTTACAAACACCCAACCGCATTTTCCCTGTGTTCAGTCTCTGGTGGAAACTCTCCAGATTTCATCTCTGTTTCTTTCATTGCAGCTCTCAATGACCTGTCCGAGCCAGTTTTCTAGAGGCGGTTGTTTTGCCTACCGCTCTGTTTTCTCAAATGACGTCAGCTTCCTTGAGTTTCCTGAGTGTAACAGTAAATTTACGAGCGTGTTGTGCAACCACAAATTCTTCCGCTTGATAAAAGACGATGGGGAAACTATAGCCAGAGGACTGTTTTTGTACAGTCAAACAACAGATATGTTTTAGTGCTGCCAGGGACACCTCGTTATGAACGCCCTTTGACTTTTGTCAATGAGTTCCCGTACAACACGCTCTCTTCTGAGCCGCAAACTGAAAAATCAACACACATTCTTCATTGACTTGGCCTATATTTGTGTCTTGTATATATTTTAGCTTTTGCTAAGACCGATACATATATTATACTTGTCAGCTCAATTTAAGTTTCTTAAATGGCTTTTACAGCCAATTTGATTGTTTCTAAACATTTAACAATTGAATTAAAGTTTTTAAAATGTTGTGTGAATATAAATTGAACAAAATACTCTATGTGACTCTGCACCACAAAACCAGTCATAAGTAGCAGAGGTATATTTGTATCAATAGCCAACAATACATTGTATGGGTCAAAATGACTGATTTATATTTATATTTATATTTATATTTATATAAAATCCTACCATAAATATGTATAAACGTAATTTTTAATGGAGTATATGCATTGCTAAGAAGAACTTAATTTGGACAATTTTAAAGGTGGTTTTCTAAGTATTTTCGGATTACAGATTTTATCCTAAAAACTATACATCAATAGAAAACTTTTTTATGGTGATGCTTGTTATATGATTTACTCTTATGGCTGGGTATTCTGCTTTTTATAAATTGAACAATGTGACTATTAACTAAAATATTGTATCGTATGTCATTTTAATGTGTATAAATACTTTACTTTTAAATATTAACATGTATGTGTGATATACTCTATGAATAAGACATTATGAGAATGAATTATATACATTTGTTGTGTAACTTTTAAATATTGCCTACTTGAATTTCTCATTTAATCAGTTAAGTTATAAATGTCAAATATGAGTTGTTGCATGTCTTTAACAATATCAAACTGTCAAAAAAGTCCCAAAATTGTAGTTCTCTTTCAGTCATGTCGGTGAACAGCAAATCGGGATCTGGCCAGAGAGACCAATCTACTCCGTGCATGTGATCAGTGTGGGCACATGAGCGTCTCAGAGCTGAACAAAAGGCTCTGGTCCCTCTGGCTCTGCCGAGATCCAATATTCGTCCCGGCACCCGGGGCGGCACTGCGTCCGGTGGTGTCAGAGGTGATTTGAGGATCACAGTGAGAGCCTCCCCAAAAGGGAGTTCTCACTCCTCAAGCGCTCTGCAGACAGTGGAGATGTCTTTGGAATGAGAATGGCCCTCTGCGGGACAGAGTGTAGCAGTGGTTTCCATCGGTGCTTCTTCTGAGGATCAGATGTTGATCGCAGCATCGGAGGGTGATCCCTCTCTCCCTGGGGATGACGACTCTGCTGCATTGCCCCCTTCTGGTTTGGTGGTGTTACCCCGAGCCACACCCAGAGATGACAGCTATGCTTTCCCGGCCCGTCAAGAAGGTCAGGCATGTGTGGAATCCTCCGCCGCGTCCCGATCCTTCAAGGCAGGATGACTGATTTCTCTGTGGGGGTTGGGCTGGTTCTCAGCGCCCCCCTCTGGTGCCATTCTTCCCGGAAGTGCATGAGGAGCGTAAGAGATCGTGGAAGGCACCTTTTACTGCCCAAAACAAATCTTGTAGCTCCTCCGCCCTCACCACTCTCGATGGTTGGGCTGCTTTGGGGTATGCAGGCATTCTCTCTGTGGAACGGTCTGGGGCCATGCAACTATGTTCAACGGCCGTTACCACTCTGCGGGTTACCAATGTCTCCCCTCACGGACTTATAAGAATTTGTCAGGTTTAACTGGCAGTTCTAGGAGCTTATGAGGAGGCGGCTTCTGCCCTTTACGCCATGGCTTTGCTGCAGATTCATCAGGCCAAAGCTCTGAGAGACCTGCACAAGGGTGGCCACGACCTGTGAGTTCTACATGAACTTCATTCTGCGACAGACCTCATGCTTCGCGCCTCCCCCAGCCTGCTCCTCGCAGCTGCAGAAGCCTTCCACCAGGCTGTTTCGTGCAACCAAGTAAGCAGCTCCCTGCCTCAACACGTCACACGTCTGGCTCTCACAAGCCTCAGACTGGGTCCCTGCGCTTCCCCCTGCACATGGAGGAAATGGGTGAGTGTTACACTTCACACCCAGACCCCACCCCTGCTGTCACAGGCAAGGCCGTCACAGGCCCAGGGCTGGGTCCCTGTGTTCCACCATGCTGCCCCACTGCGGGTTCGTCGGTGGTTCCACTGGTTCCACTGGTTCCTCTGTCACTGTCTCTGGGAGCCTGGTTAGCACTTCTCAGTCTGTCCCGTGGCTCCTGGGGACCATCCGACTTGGCTATGTGATTAAGTTCTGCGAGTTTTGAACCGTGCACTTCACAAGCTGCGGTTAAAGATGTTGACGCAGAAATGCATTTTCGGGATACATCTGTCCCTGAAATTGGTTTGCAGTGATTGACCAGAAGGACGTGTACTTTCATGTCTCGATTCTTCTAAGACACAGGCCATTCCTGCAGTTTGCCTTCGGGGGTCATGCATATATGTACAATGTCCTGCACTACGGACAGTCCCTGACACCTTGCGTCTTTACCAAAGTTGTGGAGGCAGCCCTTGTTCCCCTGGGGGAACACATTTCCACATCTCGATGACTGGCTCATACTTGCACATCTTGCATATCTTGCGATCAGTTGTTCGTTCACAGGGATTTGGTGCTCAGACACCTCAGCCACCTGGGTCTGGCCTGCGGCCTACACAAGTATGCGTTTCCCCCAGTAAGCCTTCTAGCACAGACACTGTGCAAGATCAGGGAGGACAAGGAGCAGGTCCTGTTAGTGGTTCCATATTGGCCCAGCAGGACCTGGTTCCCGGATCTTAGACCCAGGGCCTGCCCCAGGAGGTAGCTCTCACTATCGCTTCAGCACGAGCACCGTCCACTTGACAGGCCATTGCGTTGAAGTGGAACCTGTTTATCGAATGGTGTTCCTCTCACAGTGAGGACCCCCAGTGCTCGATCAGAGCCGTGCTTTCCTTCTTGCAGCAAGGGTTGGAGCATAGGCTGTCCCCCTCCACCCTTAAGGTTTACTTTCCTGCTATTTCCACCCATCACGATCCCATAGAGGGAAGGTCGATCTGGTCATCAGGTTTCTTAGGGGGGCCAGGAGGTTAAATCCCCTCCCCTCTTGGGATTTGGCATTGGTGCTGCTTGGTAGGGATCCCGATTAGTCGGTCACCGACATGACTTGTAGTGACCAAATGAAAGGGAACATCTCTGTTACGTATGTAACCCTTGTTCCCTGACTGTGGGAATGGAGACACCATGTCCCGTTGCCAATTCTGCTGTCCCTCAGTGGAGCTGCTGGGCCTTTGTTACACTTGAAGTAGATTGGTCTCTCTGGCGAGATCCCGATTTGTTGGTCACCATCGTGACATCTCTGTTCCCTCCTTCAGGGAACGAGGGTTACATACGTGAGATGTTTTCTAAAAAATATTTTTTTCACATGAAATGTAACTATGCAAACAATAAAGTATGATAAAAGTTAATAAATGTATTCAGTTTTGTGTAAATCCATGTGTTATGAAAGGGAAAAATGAATGAACTACTTTTAATTTTTATTGCACTCTCTCTCTCTCTCTCTCTCTCTCTCTCTCTCTCTCTCTCTCTCTCTCTCTCTTTCTCACTCTCTCTCTCTCTCTCTAAAGTCATAAACAAATTTAACCATGCATATATTGCAGTATTGAAAAAAGATAGCTTGTTTTCTATATTTTTTCCAGTATATTCTCACATATTTTATTTGTGAAATGCTGTACCATAGGCGTTCAGCAGCAGCAGGAGCAGGTGTGTGTGTGTGTCAGGATGTCAGCGCTGGTGTTCTGCTGGACGGATGCCAGCATTTGGGTTCAGGCAGTGCCTGTGCTCTGTGTGCTGAACTCCAGCAGGTACAACCACACACTCAGTCACCATCGTGCACTGCATGACCTCTGCCAGCATCTCAGGAATCACACAAAACATCTGCATTTCAGCATTAAATCAAAGAAAGGATTATGTTACCTTTGTGATGGTCCAATTGAGGTCTTCTGGGGGTCTGCATCATCTTTTCTCAGGTCTAATTAATGCAACAGTAAATATTTATTGCATAAATGAACAAAAGCTTAATACTATAAAGGTATTTATTTTAATAAACGATTGGAGCAATATGACTTATTGACAGCTTTGCGACAGCATTCAAGAGTAAGGCAGGGGATTGAAAAGCTCATTGGTTCAACACTGATCTGAATATATAAAATCATCTGCACTTCACCCTAAAATCAAAAGAAAAAAAAATATTGTAGTTTCTTTTTTATTTAGTTTTTTAAATATTATATTCATTAGATTTTTTTCAGTGCTGCTTGTTTGATAAGAAATTGTGAATATTTATTACGTAAAAGGCTTAATATAATGATTGACCTATAAAATATCTATAGTTTTAATTGGTCATCATTTATTATTATTAATATTATTAATTACATTTTTAAAAACAATATGCAAAAATTTGCATGAAGTTCTTATGTTTGTAGCCTTTTTTTCTCTCTCTCTGAATCCCTTTAAACATTTTCAGTGAGGATTCTGATTCAAATGCCACACTTTATAAATGCTTTCTTAAATTTAGATCAATTATCTTTCATGAACCAATTTTAATTAAATTGCAAAATGTCAAAAGGCTTTTGAGGGAATTTTCACACAGGGGCAAGTTGAGTAAAGTTATTTACCTGCATACTGAGGTTGTGCGGCAGTGGGTCAGTCTGATTAAGTCATTAGTGTGTGAGTGATAAGTGCTGTATCACGGTACATGTCAGTCTCCTGTCCGGCGAGTGCATCAAGGGCACTAGAGTGAGTGAACTCGCTGCTGTTACATGTTGATGGCGTGTGGCTGCGTAATCAGTGGCCGCTCGAGGTCACAGTCCCTTCTGATGCCGTGTTTCTGTGCTTCCCGTCCGGCTCTCTCTGAACTGACTCCTCAAGGTCTCTTTGGGCTGGACTCTTGAACATAGTAGACTTTGTAGCCATAAACTTGTTATGCTGAATGCTGCTGGATGAGTCAACAGCTGGGTTGAGTGAGTGACTTGTGTAAGTTTGTGCGTTTGATTACGTGGGCTTTGCTGTGCTTCATGGCAAAATTGATCCCCTCTTATTAGTGGACATCGGGACAAATAAACAAGTTTAAGTGGGTCTGCGGTGGAAACGCTGTTTTTAAGTTTGTGAAGGGTACATTTAAAGAACTGAATTACATGCTTGTTAAAAAATATCTGATGTAATTTAACTGTTCAAAATAATTATCATTTAGATCAATATGTTTATAGTAACTAATTTTAAAAGTTTACTAAAATTAAATAAATTTATTAATACAATCATGCAATGTTATTATTATTATTATTACAGTCAAAATGTTGTTGTTATTTTATAAAATAAATTATTTCTATGTATCCAAATTAATAATTCACTATCAATACATTTATTCATACTTATTTTATTCTGTTATTTGTATTATAATTAGCATTACATTACAAGCTTTTAAATACTGAATTAAACGTGTTATATATTTTAATATTATTTAACATTATTAATATTAATAATTTACTAAACATTTCTTTTTATTAAGTTATTGTTTATATATTTATTTTATAATATAGTCATAATTTATGTTGCGGTTCAATTTAAAATGATATGTACTTAAAAGTAAAAATGCAGTGAAACAAACATACTTTATTATTTTTTATTGTAAGTTATTATTATTATTTAAGATGAATATTTCATTATATATTTTATTTACAGTTACAGTTGTGACAATTTATATATTTTCTATTATAATTATTTATAATTAAATACAAAGGAATAGTACTAGTTTTATATATAATATTTATTATAAAGAGATTTAGTTATTATAACAAAATTATAGATACAATTTTAATACATTTGCTTTTTTTCCCTCTTGTCATGCAATTACTTTAACACAATTTCTTTTATTTATATTATTGAATATATAGATTTTTGAGTAAAAAATGCCACAGAACAAATAAAATAACCTCTTTATCTTTGCAAGATCTGTCCCAATCTTTATTCTGGAATTACTTCAGACAGTTTATCTACAAAGGAAAGAAAAAAACAGATTAATCCTTGTATTTAAAAAGGGGGTGAAAAAAAGTAAATAATCAAATGTTCAAAGTTAATATTGATTTTAGCAAACACGTGTAAGTGGTTTAAAAGCATTGCCTGTGCTCTATGATCTAAACCCAGTGACATTCGCATAGTTTATTATAAAGACATGCCAAAACAAGCAAATGAACAAACAAAGTGTTCAAATCATTATTGATCAAGTATTTTGCTAAACGCTGATGGGTCATTGTGTGTCAACTCAACCAGAGGCCCTCAGCTCAAATTTCTGATTTTGCTAATATTTCTTCAGAAGAAATGTAAACAAGTATAGCGATGATTACCAAAATATGAAATGCCATGGATAAATATTTCTTAATTAATCCACTGCTTTGAAGAGGGGGCAAAATGGCAATTTCACCATTTTAGAGATTCAGAGCCAGGTTACAAGGGGATAAAAATGAATTCAGAAAGTCTATTAGTAAAATATATCAACACAATCTCACGAGCAATTCGTACGTATTCGTACGACGTGCCAAATTTGTGCCAATTTTGTACGATTTGTCTAAAACCACGTGATGGGTAGGTTTAGGGGCGGGGTTATGTTTAGGTAATTCGTACAAATTCATACAAATTGGCATCTCGTAAAATATGTACGAATTGCCGTGAGATAAGGTTGAATATATTGGCCTTACCAATCCTTGCTACCTTATGTGCCACATTAAAAAATGGGGAAACAGCATTTTCCAAGTTCTTCCTCCAACATTTGCAGGCCTGTAAAAGATATCTTAATTCGTTTAGATACTGGGTCTTAACAAACATGCCTTTTTGCATTGTTTTGCAAAAATGTGGCAGGGCTAATCTCTACACTGAAAAAATGTAATTTTAAAGCACAGCCACCACAAAACCAGCCTTTTTTTTAAACTTTCAGATCCTTCTGATGTTAAATTACAGATTTAAAACTACTGTCTCTGTTTTTGAAATCTTTCTATGACAGGAAACATTGGCATATAACAATGTCTTGGAGATTAAATAGTTATTCTTAAAAAATAAAAAATAAAGCAAATACATAAAATTGGATTTTATCACCCTGATATAGATCCACACCTTTTCAGATTCCCAAATCTGGATTAGCCTACGAGTGCTTTACCGGAGACATGGTGATGGGAGGACGTTTTGCATTGCATTTAAACAAATAACTATTTCTGAAATGTGTATAAATAGTAACTATCTATGCACGCCATTATGAGATCTGGTAGCCATTTCTGATGTGCCAGTGCCAAAGTAATGTTTTTAGTTGTTGTTTTTTTTTTAACGGAAAGAAAAAAAAAACCTTAAAAAAAATGTACGTTTTTTGGGTCTTAGTATCAATATGTTAGGCTTAAGGTCTTAAATTTGCATTTTGAAGATATAAGCATTGAAAACTTGCAGTTCCGTCACTTCCAGCAAAACGGATCAAAGATCACCTCATACTTCAGCTTCTCATCACATTTTCTGACCAATCAAATGCTCTCGACTCTGAAGCTGAGGCTGAGATTGGTTTACTGAGCTCAAGGGCTCTAGCCAGAGCAGATACAAACAAACACATTTTTCCTGTTCCATTTGTAATTACGTCACTACATGGAATAACACTTCAGGGGACCTTTAAATTAAATCTAATTTTCTTGTTTCATGTTGACAGCTATATGGCTATATAAATGTTATAAATTAGGCTACATTTTTGTTCCTGACATCAACCCTTCTTCTGGGATCAGAATGTTTTGGATCAACAGTATTCCAGTCTTACTGAGTTAATCGAGAAACAAAGTTGTGAGGCGAGTCATTGACATTTGCCTTCAGATCAAACTCACTGAAGGGGTCGCAGGGGCCGAGTTAACTCATCCAAACATTCCTTTACGAGCATTAGCTATGATCTGTCAACACGAGCTGATCAAACAAGTGTTGAGCACACAAGCTGTGATCTGATGTGATGGGATCTGGGGCAGCACTGCTCTACAGTAGCCTACTGTGTGGCCCAGACTCAAGGTGCAAAGTTACAATGGCAACAACAAAAGATGTGTGGACTGATGGTAAAAGTGTCATCAAGGGCCATAAAAAATACTCTCTTGTACAAATACACTAGGTAAACGAGCTGTTAAAGATAAGCTGGTGTAATTGAGGGGCAGTTCCAGCAGATGGCAGCAAAGCCTGTACTATTACAGCAGTTAGTTGTGTCTCTTATCCAGTAATATTTTAGTTCACACACTGTATGCGTATATAATCACTTAATAGATGTATAGTTTCCACTGAACCCAAGTCTCTGTACACTGAAGGTGCTGATAAGACTGTCATAAACTTGTATTCTGTTTATTGGTATGACTGAATTTTATTTTATGAAGTGTATTTTATGTTTAACTGTAAATCCACACATTTGTCCCAAGGTTACTATAAACCTGGAATATTGACTCAAGTTGGAGCTCTAACATGTATGCTACAGAAAAATTACATTTGACTACACAATTAAAGAGAAACAAGTAGAAATAGTGTTTTACAATAAGAATATGAATCCCCTTTTTTCTTTTTTTTTCATTGCAAAGTTAAGCACACTATACCCTAACACATTACTTTATCTATCTATCTTTTATCTATGAATTATTTAAAAACATGAGCTAATATTATTTTAAAATCTGTGTAAAAAAAAGTTTTAAAATGAAATATTTAAATGAAATGTTTATATATGTGGACATAAAATATCTAAAAAAAATTTAATTTACGTAATAAACGTTTAATTTGCCTTAAATAACATCGGTGATTAAATGTGCTTAATTGTTACAGAAATGGCATTTATGGATTTTTCACTACTCAGAAAGGCTTGGTTTTGTTTATGCAAAATAGAGTTGTTTATGCAAAGTGAAATTTGAGAATAATATTTCTTTGTGAGATTCCTGCCCTTAAAAAGACTAAATAAGTATGCATAACTGTTTATTCCACTTAACACAAGGCAAGCGCTGCTTTATGAAGGAGGCATGAGAATGAAATTAATTTATCTTTATTCTATTATAATAAGCCCAGAAATAATCAACAATAAAACCTTATATACAAATCATAGCGAACAGAAGCAGTTGTGAAGAGCACATGCAGGTCAGAGCGGCACATACAGTACAGTATACAGTATATCAACTTCAGCAAAGTAACAAATATACATCAGTAACAAAGCACACCATGTCAGGAACTCACAGGATACTGACATTCATAAGTTAATCATGTCATTTCTTTTAGTACCAGTACCAGTAGCAGTATCACATGCTACAATACTCGGGCTAATTTTAATGGTTAATTCACTTTGAAGTCATTTCAAGGTCTTCCATTAAAAGAAGCGGATTTGCTGTATTTGTGCTCAAAAAGTGAGGGGTTAGTTTTAGTACAATATCTTCATTTTAATGCAGTTAACAATTTTTTTTAACGTATGGTGCAATATTCAATCTTATTGCAAGAAAAATATCACTTCTGATAGCATAAAATTATATCAAATCTTGGATTGTTTTCATTTCACTTATGAAATTTGGTGCTTTTTCTTGGAAATGCATAAGAAATGTCGATTTTTTTAAAATGCTAAAATCTATTTTTACACCCCTTTCATCCTTAAAATGAGTTGTTTCAGAAAGACTATGTTCAGAAAACAATACTAAGAAACATTACAGCATACTGCACGCCTTACACTGTATTCTGTGCTCAATATAAAAAATAGTACACGTTATGCATTATGATAAACATTTCAAACAGTAGTTTGCTGCATCACATGACGTCTAGTGTCATCTCAGAAATAAAAAATAGTTATTCTGAATCCAGTTTCTGTGTGAATTGTTTTTCATATTTTGGCAGTCCATAGACGAGCTGTAAAAAGTCAAGAGCATTGCATTCGTTGTGCTTCACTGTCATCTGGGTTTCTGTACAAACAGAAAATACTCGCACTGTGCACAGTATATATACTGCAGAGGCAGTATGAGTAGTGTGATAGTATGTCATTCCGAACACAGGCTTTCTGAATCAGTCGGTCAAGGGTCTTTGTTTTCAGTGCAGTGCTGCTGTGAAGAAAAGCGAGTGAATGAAAGAGTTTGAGCCTCTCAGGTGGAGCGCGAGAAAGAGACAAAAGCGTTTTTCTTGGATTGATTTGAAGCAAACGTTTCCAGTAAGATTGCTGCTCCCTGCTGATTGGTCCTGCAGTTCTTGGCTGGGTCATGTGATTGCAGACGGACACATGCTGCCCTCTAGAGGTAATCCAGCTCAAGTGCGTGACTCAACGCCTCCAGGTCGGCCCGGCACGTCACCCTCCAGAACGGCATGTTCTTCTGCAGGACATCACAACTACATTAGCATTTATTTGTCACAGCTCATGAAACTGCTAAATGTCAGTCATGATATTACAGAAAAAGTGTATGTGTAAGTATGTGTGTGTACATGTTTTTATATTCTGTTGGGGACTTAAACCTGAATACACACAGGCTCATGGGGACTTGTGTCACGGTGGGGACCTAAATTGAGGTCCCCATGGGCAAAGAAGCTAATAAATCACACAGAAT
>JAUMHQ010000058.1:19625584-19638660 GCA_032361165.1 Enteromius paludinosus
TAGAATCAGGGCGTATTTATAGTAAGGGGAAGCGATTTGATTGGAAGTGGTTGATTAGGGAACTGGCTAACAGCTGTGGGTAATTACTGCATTCACTATCCTCTCGAAACCATGTTATTTGCAAAACATAAACTTTCTTATTCTGACCAATTAGAGGAGTTTGTTATGTGGCACTCTAGAATACTTGATTCTGATTGGCCACTTGCAACATTCTGCAGTAAATGTTTTATTTGTGAAGTGACCCTAAATATGTGCATGTATATTATTGTGAATAAGTTTCGTGTCTCGTATCTCTGGAAGCTGGTTACTTCTGGTATGAAACAAGCTCTCAGCTTTCAAATTTTGGAATTTTTTAAAAGTAATTCTTTACATTCTGTTTCGTGGCTCTTTAATGTGTCGTGACTGAGCGCTGTATTGAAGCAGCACATGTACACAATACTTGTTCACGTTTAAGTCCACCGAAGTGTGGACTTACCTTCCTGTCTGATTTGTTTGTTGGACAAGATGGAGGATTCAGCGTTATGATTGATCAGATCGCCTGTTATTCAAACAATCTTTTTGTAAGTGTGCAATTTAGACCTTTTTCGCAGAATTGCGAGCTGTAAAGGTATAACATTTTAGTACAATTTTTACTTTTTTTCCTCAAAATAGTGAGTTTATATCACAATTGTGAGTTACTGCAAATTGCAGGTCTATCTTATATTTTTACCCCCCCCTCCCCTTTTTGTTATTTTCTGTTTTTTAATGCCACTGAAAATAAGTGCATTGCAAGTTTTTAATCTTACAATTAAGACGTAAATTATTTTAGCTGCAATTCTATATTTTTTCTACAAATTATGAGAAAAAAAGTCTAATTCCAAAAAAAGAGTGTTTGACATCAAAAAAAAAAAAAAAAAAACAGTTGATTTTAGTTGCAATTCTGTATTTTTTCTGAAAAATCGGAAAAAAACCCCATCATAACTGCAAAATAATTACCTTTTCAATATTTTTTAATACAAAGTTTCCATACATATCTCTCTGCTCTCGTTCTTCTTACAATAGGAATATAATTGTGTATTTTTATAATTAACACCATTTTTGGTGATTATATATATATCTAATGCTGAAGTCCAAAAAATAGTGTTTAGCATTAATTCATTAATTATTTGCCATTCTGTATTTTATTTTTAAATACTTAAACATAAGTCAGAATTGTAAAATAATTACCTTTTTATTTATATTTTAATACAAAGCTTCCATACATATCACTCAGCTCTCTTACAATATAAGCTAATTTATCTGTATTTTTTTTATAATTACAAATTTTTTTTGCTATTGTTCATCTAATGCTGAAGTCCAAAAAAAAAGAGTGTTTGGCATTAAATAAAGAAAAAGTGTTGATTCTGATGTTCTCTCACCTCCAAGTCGTTGAAAAACAGACGTGAATCTGCCAAGTTGAAGATCATCTCCTCCATCCACAAGCCCAGAGACACAGCCTTGCCAGAGTCCTGGATCAAAACACAGAAAGCAGGTCAAATTAGTTTTCATACCTGCTTTGAAGTGACAGGTGATGACTGTATAATCTCAGAGAGGGAGCGTGTGGCGCAACAAGAATGCTGATCAGTCGGCGTAGTCACTGTGCTTTCAATCAGAAGCGTGTCAAACTACTTCTCTCTCTCTTGTTTTGTCTTCATGTTGTAGGTGAAGCTAACATAAGCTAAGGCATTGCTCCCGTTCCATGCCAGCTATGTAACTAGCTGCTAACTCCTCCGTTTGGCAGCGGATCGAGCTGTAGGTGTCAGCCAGAGGTTAGTGTCAGATTAACCACCGAACGGCTCTTCCTCTACACAAAATCATTGTCAGCACAGGAGCTGCGAGTTTGTCCTGCTTTAATTAAGATAATAACCTGTAATCTGCCATCACGAATGGACGACTTTATTACAGGTGGCAGTCAAACACAGAATAATAGATGTACCACTTTAGAATTACGACTGAACCTTTGAAAATGGGTTTTAGGAATGAAAATTTGTAAATACATCAATCGTTGTATAGAGTTCACATATTTATTTTTTAAATTAAACAACAACAACAAAAATATATTTATATTTGAGCTGTGAGTCACAATGGGAAAATATTTTACATTTAAATTGTATTAAAAAAATATTTCAGTTATTCATATATCATATATATGTATATATAATGTTATTCTTTATTTTGTTTAGTTAAAAATACTATATATATATATATATATATATATATATATATATTTATATTTATGTGTGTGTACTGTATATTTATAATGAATATATAAATACAGTAAATATTTTGAAAATATTTACATGTATATATTTCTACAGTGTATTTAATAAACAAATACAGCATATTTTTCTCGAGTACATACATGCATGTGTGTGTGTTTATATATAAATAATGAATAGGCACTCATTTATTTATCATAGATAAAATTTTTTTTGCTATGTAGCATTGAGATCTGGATCACTGTACGCACATCCCAATGGGAAAGAGCCTCTAATAACCTGTGAGATTCACCTCAGCTTAAAAAACACATTAGGAAACAGGCGTCTTTCAACACCTTGAGGGATTTTCTGTATTGAGTACTGTAGGTCGAGTCTTGCTTTTGGCCAATCAGCTCAAACAGGCTGTTAACAGTGATGAGCTTATGGCTTTGACATAAAGTATGTATAAAAAAAAGAGTGTTAAATATCCTGTTACTTAAAGATGCGAAATCGGAGCCAACGCAATCGCGGCTCTTTGTCTGACCGTAAGAGGCTTTGTCATGACACACATCAAACTTGTTCCTATTTAACTCCAGCCCAATTTCAGTTTCATATGGATGTTTTCTTTGATTCCCTATCTCCAGCGGATTCCTGCCGCAGTAATAAGCTACTCCGGAGTCTTTTTCCTGGATCTGAAATTAGACACATTAGTCACGGCAACATTTCTGCAGTCCTCAAAAAGAAAAGTCCAAAGATCTGCGCGCTCGAGACGGCCAGCCGTTTCTCAGAGTCTCTTATGTGTCACGTCAAATCCGCAAGGGATCGTGGGAATTCAAAATAGATTGCGGGCCAAGAAAAAGAAACATGACCATTGTTTCCTCATCAGCTGCCTGGAGATTGCATAGAAGTTCATGAGCCGTCAATCTAACCAGAGCGGCCAAATAACAAGTCTGGAGCTAAAGGAGCGTCATTATATCTTTCACTGTTCATTTAGTTCTTCCGCATTTACTGTCTGCTGACGAGACTCTGAAACAGCTGTGGAACATATTTATTTATTATGAAAAAGATATCACGGGGGACTTTTGTTGCTGCTAACCTTTCGATCTCTAAATGGATTAAATTGAAACAAATGTGATTTGTACGCATTTCAGTTTTGCTGAAATTTATTCCGCTGTATATATGATATATAAACCACCATTTAAAAGTTAAGTGATGTAATATTAATATTTTTATTCAGCAAGGTTGCATTAAACCAATAAAAAATTTCAAATTGTCTAATACTCAGAAATCCTGAATAATAAATAAAATGCATTATGATTTTCACAAAGACATGAAGTAGCAGAACTGTTTTCAGCGAATTGAGGAGCAAATTTTACATTTTCATTGTACTTATTTTATACTTACTTTTTTATTTATTTATTGGTTTATTGTTACTGTTAAAGAGAATTACACATACCACGTTTAAGATTTAATACAAATACAAAATTGGCTAAAAAGTCAATAAAAGAGAGTTTTGTCGTCCGAAACCAAAGCAGTGTAAAGTTGAGCAGTGAGTGGCAGAACTGGTTTGTACCTTGCCGAAGCGTGTGGAAAATGTCCCCGTCAGGAGCGAGTGGAAAATGATGATGGTCTCATCCAGGTCCCAAATAAACACTCTCTACGAACACACACACACACACATTATGAGTATGAGCACAAATATAATCTGCTT
This sequence comes from Enteromius paludinosus, assembly GCA_032361165.1. Classification (NCBI taxonomy): domain Eukaryota; kingdom Metazoa; phylum Chordata; class Actinopteri; order Cypriniformes; family Cyprinidae; genus Enteromius; species Enteromius paludinosus. The sequence goes on from JAUMHQ010000058.1 coordinate 19,629,512, forward strand.
ACTCGTCAAGAAAAATATTTACTCCAAAACACTGCATATTATCTCAGTGCTGTGTTTATGATAATAATTGCTGATAGTCTTAGTCAGTTTTCACAGCTCATGAGCGGACTCTGTATCCTTTGTTCATAAAACAATTTACAGTTTGATTTGTCTGGTGATCAAATACACATATCGAAGTTTTAAAACACAACATTAAGAAATAAATCCAATAGCATCAATGGAGCAAAGAATACAAACGAACCATTTTACTTAAACCTGCGTGACTTATGATGAGTTTTACTGCGCTTTTGATCTTTTTTTGATTCAGTCCTCATTTGTTTATTGGATTGGAGTGAATTTAAACCCATTGTCTAATTCTGTGAGTGTTGAATGAGGTTGTTGCCAGACATCGTTGCACAACTCTGGGTTGGATGTGAGAGTAATCCCTGCGGTGCGGAGCACAGGAATGTTAATGAAAGGCGTAGTGTAAGGGACACCGTGAAGGCCAGCGTCTGTACCTCAATGTCAGAGTCCAGAGGGGGGACGGGGTCATTGGCCCTCTTCCTGCCTCTCAGCTTCCCATCTGAGCTGCGTCTCGCTGGAGCGCCTTCCTGCTCCTTTCCTGGAGTCGGAGGACTCGTGGGAGCGTGGTACTCTGCTGTTACACACACACACACACACACACACACACACGTGATGACATGTCATATACATACAGACACACAAACACATATCTCAATAACAAAGCAAATGAAAGGTTCAGGTCAGCACTATTGCATTAAATATTTTAGTAAAGCATATACTGTACAAAAAGTGACTATTTTTAAAACAAGCATAATTTGGTTACTAAAATCTAAATCTAGATATTAAAGCAACTTGAAAATATTTTTAAGTATATTTTAGCAGGTTGGCACTGTATATTTTTTCCCCCTATTTTTATTTATTTTTCATACTATTTCTCATAAGTATTCCCTACTGAGCATTGCTTTATACTCAAATTACATATATAGAGTGACATATAGTCAGATATCTGGATTTTAAAGCAATTAGGAAAAAGTAATTAACGTTGCATACTATTTTTCATAGTATATTCATAAATATTCGCTATATATATCTTGCTTTTTTACCCTGATTATATGACCATCTGGATATTCCAGCTTGAAAAAGGTTCAGTTTTTTTTGTTCTAAGTCTTAATTTTGTAAGTTTACAACACTTTTTAACTATCATATACCATTTTTTACCACATTTTTCATAATATTTCAACATTAAAACTAGCTAGACCAATATTTATCCAATGTAAAAATAACACTAATATAGAGCTCACCTGTGTGTGATTCCGGGCTGTGATTGGTCGATACAGCGGGATGATCTGTGTGCTGATAGGGTATCGCCGTGGTGATGGCTGAGGGTGTGATGTTGCTGGTTGTGATGTATGGGCTGTTGTAGTGCGTGTTGTAGTACGGCGAATATTGACTTTGGCTGTAGCTAGAATATGTTGAGAAGTCCTGATGGAGACAATGACATGAATGAATCATCTCAGACAACATACGACTTTCTACGTCTAATTTTGTCTAAATCCTATTGCAGCATTCATTGATGATACGATAGTACAAAAAAAAATCTCATGCTTATATCATTTTTATTTATTATTTTGCAATGGTTCAACCAGTGTTGAAGAGGCCTCAGTTTTCCCCCGGAAATGACCTACTTTAGCATGAATCGACCCAATAAAATGATATTTAGTTGATATTTAACCCCTTAAAACACGATTGGGCTAGTTTTGGGCAGGTTTTGTTGTGAAAACCTGGCAACCCTGGATACTAGAGTATATCAGTCTCCAAGGTTGGTCGAAGTCTTTCATCGATAGGTGCTATGTGATGCATTTTCCTAATTTGACCCACCTGCTGTGCAGGACTGAACGCCGTTGAGCCTGTGATGCTGTTTGCCCCCTGGAAAATTCCAGAAGAAATGTTGCCGCCTGGAAAAGAAGCACAAAGCTAGTTTAAGAGCGTACATCGAGCCGACTGCGGTAAAGACACTCCAAAACGCACGATCCAACACAAACACGACGCAGGAAACACGACAGGCAGCGGCTGGTGAAATATAGACACGTTTAAAGTGCTCAGAGAAAGTCTGCTTGATTTATGACTACAAACACAGTTCAGGTGAGAAAGGGCAGTGTGGAGCCCGGAGCAAATCTGTCTCTGTTATCAGACTTTCAGAGTCTGAATGTCTTTCTCCAGGCCAGTCGAGTTTCCTTTTTTCTGTCTCGTTCCCTTCATATTCCCGCTCGCTGGCTTTCTGAAACCTGCCCTAGATAAATGACTGTGTCAAAACAGCACCAAATCTCCAAGGAAGCGAGCAGAAAGTCTTCAAAGGGGGAGAGAGGGAAGCGGGCGAATGCCGGGGCCGTGTTTCTGATTTTCTCCACAGCGGTGAAACGCGAGGACCCTTGGCACCCGGAGAAGGGTTATTTATTTCATGCTACAGCAGGTCTCCTGTTGGAATTCGCCTATAAATCAAACGAGACCGGCGAGATGTAGCGCGAGACGTAGTAAGCGCGTTTTCCCAGACCCATTAGAAATCCATCCATTTCACGAGCAGACAATTTTACAGTAAATGATGTCTCGGGACGCTTATGAATTACTGTAAATCACTCTAATACATTATAAGTTATATCATCTGCCATAGCACTAATAACTCATTGATTATGCTAATTAGACAGACTGGAAGTAGATGTCTTGTGTTTTATGCATCTGAATGTCTGAACTGTTCACGCATGCTACCTTACAAACGTTTGGGATCAGTGAGACATTGTTAATGTATTTTGTGATTTTAGTGTATTGTAGTTTATTAATGTTTTAATTTTTTTTTTATTAATTTGTTACATTTGTAATAATTTTCATTCAGTTTCAATTTGGCTTTGATTTTATTCATAAGTTATTTATTTATTTTAGTGACAAAGACTAAATTTTGTTTAGTTTACGTTTTTCATCTAAAATTTGTTTTATTTTTTGACAAAAAGGTTTTTAATCATTTTCATGAATGATAATAACCCTGCCTCACACAAAGCTATCATACGGCTTCAGAAGATTTAAAGATTGAGCTTTTTCGTCATTAATGTCCCCTCACAGCCCGTGGCCTCTATTTGCTTTCACTTCATGGAAAAACCTCCTTTAATTTTCTTCAAAGCCTCTACTTTTGCGTTCCACGGAAGAAACATCATCAAGCTTCGGAACGACATGCGGGTGAGTAAATGATGATGACTAGTAAATAATTCTGTCCCTTTAAAGCTGAAAACGTGCCTGGTGCCACTTCACCTCTGACCTTGACCGAGAGCGGTCAATTTCACACTGTGGTGCCAAAATCAGGACTGCGGGCAGAAGAGGGGTGATCCTGTCTGAGACTCACTCCCACACTAACACACTCCTCCAGTGGCCGGCGTGTTGCGGAGAAAGGTTCTGACCTCCTGAGAGAGCAGAGAGAGACGCCTGACGCCAGGAGCCAGACCGCGGATAATGGGGAACAGGTGTGTGTGTGTTGGTGGGGGGGTCGACTGTATGTGTATTCGTGGGGATTTGTTAAAAAATAAATGTGTATTTGTTTGTAAGTGTAGTTATATATGTAAAAAAATAAAAATGAAAAATCTAGTTGTTACATTCCTAAAAATAAAGGTGCTTAAAAGGTTCCTCACAGCGATGCAATTAGAGAACCATTTTTGATGGTTCAACGGTTCTTTAATAAACCATCTATTTCTTACCTATTTATAATCAGAAGAGCCTTCAACATTTTATAAAACATTTTATTAAGGTTCGTCTATGACACCATGCACATAACAGTGTAATAATATGTATTACATGACTTTTTAATTGTTGACTGGTCTATTTGTGGTCAAATATTTTTGTATAATGATGCTGAACTGTAATTTTCTATATGGATGTACTACTGTAGTACCATAGTCCTGATCTCCACATTTCCTGTAATACTGTCCAGCTGATGCAATTATTAATAAATAGTTTTTTAATTAAAATTAGTACTTTTGCAAAGCAAGGATGCATTACATTGTTTGAAAGTGACTTCAACCCCCAGTTTCACAGACGAGGCTTAAGCCAGTCCCAGACTAAATTGCATGTTTGAGCTGTCTCAGATGAAAATATCTTGCTCTGACATATCTTAAAACATGTCCGTGTCATTGTTCTGTGTTAAGATGCACACCTGTAATATCTTCTTATAAGGCATTTATGTAATAGTTGCTTAAATATCTTAATTTAACTAATGCCTAGTCCTGGCTTAAGCTCTCAGTATGTGAAACTGGGCCTATGACTTTTAAGTTTTCTATTTCAAATAAATGCTATCCTGAAATGTTAAAATGTGTCACTGTTTCAGCAAAAAATATGAAGCAGCACAACTGCTGTCATTGATGATAATTTTTAAGCAGCAAAAAAAGCATATTAGAATGACGTCTGAAGGATCTTGTGACATTGAAGACTGGAGTAATAATGCTGAAAATTTCAGGAATCAGTTACATTTTAAAATATATTCACATAGAGGACTGTTATATTAAATTCGAATGACATTTCACAATATTTACTGTATTTTTGATCAAATAAATCCAGCCTTGGTGACTAGAAGACACTTTTTTTACAGGGTTAGTTGCATACCACTTTTTAATATTTACTCTGAATGCAAAGCCTGATTTGCCTAGAATTGGACTGTTGGTTTAGTCTGGCCAGAGGAGAACAGCACACTATTTCCCTGTTTAAAACTGTATGGCTGCTTTGACACAATCTGCATTGTAAATAGTGCTATATCAATAATGATGACTTGACTTCTTTGCTTGGTTTAGTGCTCATTCCAATACCATGTAAATAAAATAAGTTAATCTTTTGGTTTAATCACAAGACGCGGCTCTTCGAAAGACGGTTGAGACACTGACCGTGTGTGGAGTAACTGTAGAGCGTCTGAGCGGGAGGAGTGCCGCTGAAGTTAGACGAGTATCCCAGCAAACTGCTCTGTCCTGGTGAATGACCCAGGCCATCTTCTGTTTTAATATCTGATCGGGTGAGAGAAAAAGAGACATGGTCAGCTGTCAGGTCAGCTGTGGTGTGCACTGTGTAGGGCGGGTGTGAACTGTCACTCACTGTAGGACGTCATGCTGTAGCCCTGTGTGTGATGTGTGTACGGTGTGTATGGACCGGCCGGCTGTAGCGCGGGGCTGTACTGCGTCTGTCCGTAAGCAGCCATGACTGAAGACAGCTGCTCTAGATGTAGTTGGAGAACAAGGTATTAACAACAGACAACCTCTTCCTATTGCTTGAACACATAAACAACACAGCCAGATTCATAAACCAATGACTCTGTTCTTTTGGGTTCTTTCTAATACCAAATATATATATCAAAATGCGAAGAATTATTAAAGGAGCATTAAGTGAATTTAGTAAATCATGATTCTCATCCCTATACCCATGCAGTTTAAGAAAAAACAGGTTTAATCTTGTGCTTTTTACTCCTTAAGTGCATGCATCTTGTTTTAAGGATGATGTTTTTTATTGGAAATGTGTGAGTAGACCTAGCTGAAATATCACTCACATGGCCTAAAATCGTCGCCTGGTGTGTGGATCTAGTGGCTCCTGTGTGTGAAAGAAACACGTTAAACACTGAAGCACTAGAGGAAGTTGATTAATCCAAAGTGTGAAGCTGTTGCAGACCTGTGGCTGTCTGTCGTGGTACTTCCGCTTGCACGCTGTCAGCTCTCCTGAAAAACACAGACCTGTTTGTCAAAAACATGTGACCTAAAAAGCACACCGGGCTTCGGTCCAACAGCATGCATCTTGAAAGTAAAATATGAAGAAGGAACCAGAACATAAAAATGCATAAAGCGCAATTCATGTCTAATCGTGTCTTACGCAGAAAAAAGAAAAAAAAAGATGAACGGACAGTATTTCTGAATGACGAGGCACCTGCGGTTTCCAAAAACACACATAATTAGAATTCTGAGATACAGACAACAGTGAAGCGCTTGTTTGTTTAAACCGGCTCGGTAGGACTGTGTTCCTGGAACAGAACAATGTGTAACCTGCTTTTTCAACCTGGCATAATTTCGCATCGCAAACCACAGCCAGAACTGCCTGCCAGCATTTCAGGATGGGCGAAAAACACTGGCTGTTCTCGTTCATGAAATGTAAGAAATGCAACCGTCCCTGTTCTGTTCTGAGCTGCTAATGACAAGGTACGGTGCATTAATGTGGGTATGATTTGTATGAATACAAATGAGAGATACGGGTGAAACACCGCGAATGACCTTCTAACCTTGACCTGTTTTTTGTTTTTTTTCTCTCAGACCTAAGGAGAAAATAAGAGCCGAGTTAAAACTGAATGTGATTAATTGCCATTTGTGAGAATATGATGAGAAATCTTAAAATTTTTGATTGCAATGTGACCCGTCTCAACCGTGTTTGTCTTCTAATAACATCTATATTTGTTTTATCATTACTGTCTGAGAAATATGATAATATTTGCTTCAATATCAAATACATTTTTGTTTATTAAATTTAATTTAAATTTTCTTATTTTAGTTTTTTTGGTCATGTTTTATTTTTATTTATTTATTTAATTTCTTTATAAATATAATTCATTAATATTAATATTTTTAACAAATATATTTCATTAATATTAAAATAATTATTAATATAATTTAAAAATTAAAGGACTTTGAAATCAATGTAAATGTGAATTTAAAATGTAATTAAATAAAACTTTTTTCAGCTAATATTTGTCACTTTAATTTAGGTTAACAGAATGTATAATACTATAATTATTGTTGTTGAAAAATGAGAAACTATGCCTTGGTAACTAAAATAAAATAAGATAATTTTTATGTTTATTTTTTTTTTTTAGTTATAATTTTAGTTTTAGTTAATGATAATAACCTTGTTACTGGGGTACCATAAACATCTCATGCTGCCAAATCTTGGCTCTCTTCTTAGATTAAGACACACGCTTGCCGTAAGCTCGCTTCTGACAGAGAGTAGCACAAAGCTGTTGTCTTCCTCTAAACTTCTCCCTGTTTCTCCCTCAGGGCTCCTCCATCTGTCGGCCGGAGCGGAGAGACGCTCGATGAGAGCAATATCACGAGAGCAGCTGCTGTCAGGAGCAAAGATGGAAAGGAAGGGCAGCAAAAGGTGAAACAAGAGCCAAAACCAGAGCTTTCATACGATCGCGCAAGAGTGGACTTGTACGTGTGTGATGGTGACGTGTTTTGGCGGCTGCAGTTGGGCAGCACCCAGCGAATGTTTAAAACAAACAGAGACAATGTCTCGCTGCAGCTTGCTTTGTTTTTTCAGTAAACAGTTGCGACACTACTGTACACCGTATTTATGATTAGAGAAACATATCATGTGACTGTCATAACGACAACAAAGCTGCAGTTATTCCATCGCTTCACGTCTCAAAGGTGACATTTTTTCCACTTCAAGCTCTTAAGAGGCACATGAATGACGTGTTTTTTTTAGTGGCAGATAATGAAGTCATCTACCTAAAGATTGTGCCAATGTATGCATCATACAAATGCAATGGTCAAAAGCTTTAAAGTTTAATTTGCTTATTTATTTAAAATGCAATAAAAAAATAGCAGGCATGGTTATTGGCTGAGCGTATCTATCAAATATTAGTCAACTGATTGGCTTTTCAAAACTGCATCGAAAATCAAACAATTTTCACCACTTGGAGTCAACTTGAAGTCTAATAGCATCATTTTAAAAAATATATTTTTTTACATTTATTAGCTAAGCTCAAATTCTTTTTAAACAATTTATTTCACTATATATGCAAACTTCTTGAGCCTTGCATTTGTAGTGATGTATGGAAGCATGAACAAGATTTACAAGCTAATCATACTTGGAACATACTGAAAAAAATTATTTTAAATATTTAAAGTTTTATGAAAATATTAGTTTTTTTTAGGCTGGGCTAAATTATTTAGATAAAAATCCAAATAATTTTTTTTAAAATCAATTCAAAATAGTACTAAATACTGTAAATGTGCATAAATAATACTAAAACAACACTTATAACTCAACATTCTGCTAAATAATGCATTTGTGTGTTAAAAAAAAAATAATAGTAAAAATTAATTAAATAGAAATATATACAAAAAATGAAGTATAAATGCCTAAAAATAAAAACTAATACAAATTATTAAGAAATACTATAATAGTACATGAATTGAAATAACAATGGTGTCAGCATTATGCTGAATATCCTATCTTGCATCTCACAAAAAGCAACCCAAATTTGAAATAACATGAGGGTGAGTAGCTGATTTTTCATTTTTAAGACCATGATCCCTTTAATTTCATATAAACACCCTCTCTCACGTCTGCTTGTTTTCAGAAAACAGACAGAGCAGCTCTCCAGGTCAGAGACTCAGTGATGGTTTTCTCACACCTGCTGACGCATCACTCCTCAAAACCTTTCCCAAGAAAATAAACGTGAACGGAGACGGCAAACGCAGGCCGCCCAGCGGAGTCCTGACTTCCTCCCAGAGTTCCTGTGATGCTCAGTGTGTTTCCTGATACGAGCGTGTCCCAGAGCGAGAGGGCATGGGAAAGAACGCTCTGCCCCCTTTCACAGTGGTAAACTGAGCTAAAACAAACCCAGGACGGGGCACGGCCGGTCCAGAGCGCTTCACCTGGCCTCACGCTGTTCTGCTGGCGTTGGCGTCTTTCACGGCTATCGTATTCCACACAACGCTTTACATCATACATCAGCGTGTGCTGTCATATCTCTTTTTACCCAGCATGAATGTGGTCAACTGTGACTAGCTGAGGAACAAATATTCACATGAAGAAGCCCTCCACAAAACATGGACCATTTTTATTTTTAGCAGCATTGATTCCCAAAGTATTTGTTTTTTTATTGAGATTTTTTTAAAGCATAAGCCCTGAGATATACATGTATATATATTTCTCCAAACTGAAACTAAATGGTTTCTTTTTAACAAAAACATTTTTTTTGACTTTTACATTTTAACTATTGAACTATTAGAATATGCTAATATACGCTTTTGCAATTGAAATATAATACACACACACTGTTAAAAAGACCATTATATTAGTCAGATTATTATGCTTTCTAACTACTTCTCTGTGTTTTGCCGAGATTGATTGAC
>JAUMHQ010000058.1:19639617-19654503 GCA_032361165.1 Enteromius paludinosus
CGGACACCCTGTGACGGGTTTCAAACCTAACCGGCAATTTACTAATGAGACTGTGCTATTACAGCTAACTCATTTTTATATATATATATATATATATATACACACATTACATTAAAAATGTTTTCTTTAAAGAAAAAAAAAATATTACAACATATAGATATTACATTAAAAAACAGTAATTTTCATGGGAATCATGGGTAATGTAGTTTCTGTGCTATCAAGCTAATGAACAAACTTGTAGCTCACAGCAGGTCTGTCTATCAATGAAAAGTAATTCCTCTTCTGGGAAACCATTTTTACTTTTGCGCTGCATGTCCTCACAGGATCATTATGCCCGGGTTAAGAGAGCAGGTTGTCTGTCTTTGACATGAATCATGAGCTGTAGCTTTGCCATATGTCTGTGTGATCTACATCGAGCTCTCCAAGCCGTACCGTGATCTAAACCATTTAATCATAGCCACCAAACTGCTCTCTGGCCGGTAGCTGAGGGCTACGTCCCATATGGTGCTGGGCGCGGGTTCGCGGGTGACCGCTGCTCCGCCTGAAGGGAAACCGCGAGACACTGTGACCTCACTACAACAATGCAGCTCTTCTACAGCCCTCGTATTTCCAGAGTGACTCGAGACAGACTGCGAGCAGCCATCTGCCCTTTCATTTCCCCTGAACTCAGACGGGCCAGGTATAGTCCAGCTCAACAAATGAAAACTGCTTAAATATGGAGCCTTTTCGCACATCCAAGGTTCATCGTAGTTGGCTTCTATTCTGCAGTGATTGGAAACTACAAAAAATAGGACTTATTAAATAGCTAATTATTTCCTTTTTGCAATGCTTTCACGTGTCCCAGTTTAGTACGCAGAAATGTTTAAAATAATAATAATAAAATAAAATAAATAATAAAATAATAATGTTTAAAAAAAAAAGTGGTTTTTTTTATTTCATGGTGGAAAAAAAAAACAGAACTGTGAAATGTAAACAGTAATCCAGAAGAACGTTTAAAATTGTGAGATAAAAAGTCATGATTACCTTTTTATTTATTTCTGAGGTGCAAATGGCTTTCCATAGTAGTGTTATTTAAACATTAATCTTATTCTGGCTAGCGAATGACGTTATTTTTAGTGAATACCAAAATGAGTCTTTCTGTACAGCTTTCCTGCATATGCTTACTGTATTATGCAACTTTTCCCTAGAAATCAGTGATTGTCGGTGAGATTCTTCTCCTCACACTTCACTTCGTTATAGTTCAGTGATGCATTTGACGTTTGGTAAATAGTCTTATCCAAACATCAGGCTTACTACACAGTGAACCTCAGGGCTCCTGCTGTGCATGCTGTGGGAGTTTTCGATTGATGCACTAAGCTGTGTTTTTTATTTGAAACGCACACACAAAGCGAAGAGCTGGTCGGCGGCCGCCTGCCTTTGGGGCTCAAGCTTGTCTGCAGCCTTTGAACTCGGACTCTCGTAAATAAAGCCGGCCGGCCACACGCGTCTGCTCTTTAGCTCGCTAATGGAGCGATGGGGGGGCTGTAACAGCCTAGTAATGGTCTCTTGAGATGCGGTGGTGCTTACATCACTGTCCGGGGATTTCATCAATGCTGGAACGCAGCAGAGCATGGGAACCCTGATAAGTGTTGTGCACGCACTCCATGAAGACATATATGCACAATGATGTAATGTACGATATAGAGGTGAGCAGTATGCTAACCGTATAAATCACGATAGATGCTGGGAATTCGATTAGAAAGGGTTTGTGTGTTGCATAACTTATGTAGTAATCCCCTATTTTTAGAGAATCTGGTGAATTAAAGCGTTTTCAAATAAATGCGCTTTGATAAATGTTTCTTTTTATTTGGAACTTGATGGAAGCAAACCAAAAGATAAGATTGTTCAAAACAAATGAAGTCTGACATCAGTGCAAAAACAGCTCCAACTTATGCCAAATGTCAGAACTGATTTTATAAAGCAGCTGTTATTTCGCTACTCTAAAAACTCTAATCTCTACTGTTGCATTTAATATAAAGCGTCATATTAGTCTGTTTTCAAATAAATAATTTTTAACTGCTGTGCCACACATGTTCCGATTTTCAGGCAGAATCATGAATCAGAGTCATATTTAGAAAATTGAGCAAAAAAGTGTAAAACAGGCAGAAAGTGTATATTTAGGTTTTTGCCATTGTACAATATCAACTGTTGTACAAGTATGTATTTAGACTGAATCATTTCTAAAACATTTTATTCTTTCCAAGTTCCTCTTTGCTTTTCAGGTTTCACACGCACAAAAAGTCCATATTTACGCATTTGTACTATTGTATACTATAATATGAACCATCAAACAATTCTGTATTTAAATCAAATCTTTTTTAGAACATTGTATCCTTTCCAAGTTCCTCTTTGCGTGTGAGCCAGAATAAAGAGAAGGAGCTAAAGGAGCTAGCATTCACAAAATACATTATGGAAAGTCCATATTTACACATTTTTTACTATTGCGCAATATAAACCGTCGTACAGTTCTTCATGAAAAGAAAACAATAGCGATATCTAAAATAAACTATTCTTTTGAATTTCCTTTTAGTTGTTCATCACTTGTCATCCAGAAAACACAGCAAAGAAAAGTGCAAAACAATTGAGCACACACAAAAATCCCGTGCGGGAAAGGCCTCGGAAAGCTATCAGTTTTCCATCCTGCAGATAGACTTTTAATTTATTGGCTTGTGTTATTAAAAAGCCCAGCCCGGGCTCGGCCGCACGTTCCTGGCCACCATGTTTGTGTGTAACACTAACCGCCTGCCACGGTGGGCTCTGCTTTCCACATGACAGCCTCCAAGAAGAGAAAGCCACCTTTCATGCCAGCTTGTATGGAAGGATCCCCTCTCCCACTCAAAAACCCCCTGACTTATGTGTAATCGACCCCCTCCATTCAGACATTCGCCCCATCGGTTCCCAATTCCTCATCCAACCCATCCCCCTCATCCTTACTGCCGCCAGCCTCCAGGTCTGCTGGACCCTTCACCCCCAGAGCGCTGCCCCGAGACGTGGGTCATGCATGGGGACAGCTGGTGGACCTCCCAGGATCCATCTTATGAGGGGATCGGTCAGGTAACACATCTGGCCTGTTGTATTCGGGAGGCTCAGACTGCATTAAAATGGCTCGAGTGCATCAGAGACAGTGAGAGAGAGAGAGAGAGAGAGAGAGCTGCGTGTTTTCAGTGCATGCAAATCACACACACAACGAAAGAGCAACTATTCAGAGATAACATTTCACTGACTGGCCTTGTGAAAAAGAATTGTATTGAATGTGCACTTCTAGTATACCTCAGATGTTGAAAGTCTATTTTTTAAAAGCTACTTGCAGATGAAATTAAAAACCAGGGTACACTTTCACAACTGTTTCATAACACACTTCAGCACACTTTAAAACACATGCACTTTGTAATAATGTTCAATTTAAATTTTAAAGAAGCACACTTACTTTGATGCGCTGAAGCACATGATTACTAAAGGACTTGAAGTGTGTTATTTGATATTACACTTCAAGTTAAATTTAATATGCATTAAATTGCAATTTCATCATTACAGCTGTTAAATTATAAATATATTGAAATGCATGACATGCAAGTTTCAGTAGATATTACGTTGAAGTATAGTTCAGGTTTTCACCATAAATGCTTATACATTTGACAGTACACTTTAACCATATTTCAAAGACAATAGCAGCTGTTAGGAAATTAAATATAAATACATATTTTACTACTATTTTATGGGTCAAATAGACTCACAACCTTATTACAATTTTGCATAATATAATTGCATTTAATAAATTTTCATTTAAAGTTTCCAAACATTTCAGTTAGCATGTACTAGCATATTCTATAAGTAACCTTTATGCTAAAGTGCACTTCTTTTTCTCTAGGGTGTAATCATATTTAGGGCTTGCAAACATACTTTTCATTTAGTTAAAGCTAGATTTACATTTGTAAAGAAATGATAAGTGGTATTTATACGTGCAAAACATGCCTCAAGTGTGATGTTTACTTAAATGAAAGTGGTTTAAGTGGACATTTGGTGCTTTCTTACTTGCCCAAGTCAGTTTTTCTACAGGTTTATCATCAACCGGTGAAAACCTTCAGCTTGAATGCTTAGAAAAGTAACAGCACACCTAACGTTCGTGGCATGCATGCTGCAGAATGAGTAATGACAAATGTTATACTTTTGTCTAAAGCTTTGTTCAAATCCCAAACCCTAAGTATATGCTATTCAAAGGAGCTTAAGCTGTATTTATCCAAGAATATTCCTTTGAAACAGAGTTTGCTGCTTGTTTGTTCTATCTGCTTCATTTAAAATGCTGAGCTTTGAGACTTGCAAAACTACATCATGTACATAATGTATGCACAATCCAGGAAGACTAAGTAGTTTATTCAGTTAGCAGTCTTGAACTTTTCACCTTGAGACACCGTAAGCTGCAAATGCCAACATCCTCACCTTGCATTGTTGTGGACAGTCACTGAATGATATATGGCTTTATCAAAGAAACCTGTTGAAAAATTTCCTGCTTCTTTGCCCTGAGGGCTGTTAGCATGTGTAAACGCGCCTGAGCGGCAGAGGCGAGGAACATTTCGGCTTATTCAAGAGAACTAATTTGTTTACATTGTATACTGTCCAAGTTTTTCAGTCGCCACCTTTGGAAATCGATTATGAGAGAAAGAATATAGTTAATCTTATTAAATCTCTTATTCGTTCACATGTCGAGTTATTAACTGTGGTGTTCAGCTTTGTAGAAAAGAATAAGATAAAGCACATTTGCTAATTATTAAATGCATTGGATCACACACACACTCAGCACTTTGCTTTATGACAGTGACGCATGTGACACTGGCTGTGTGTGTGTGTGTGTGTCTTAAGATATAAGATAAGGACTAAAGGCTGGCAATAGCTGAAGAACCAGCTGCTGTTTGGTGAAAAGAATTAGTCTGTAGGGAAAAGGAGGGGTTTGGAGGACTCTGTGTGTGTGTGTGTGTGTGTCAGACAGAAAGGGAACTATAAAACTGTGTTGCTTCCTACTTGCATTAACATACAGGATCTCTCCACACTATAGTCACTCATTTGTTATGTCAAGCATCACTATTAGTACTGATCATATCTTTTTTTAATGATCTGAGCAAATTAAATGATGTGGAAAGTTGGACCCAAGACGAAAATATGAGAGAATTTTTACTTACAGCAGTAAGCAACCGCCTAGCAACCACCCAGATCACCATAGCTACTCCATAGCAACACCCCAGTAACATGGGTACTCAGAAAACTCAGAAAACGCAAAATAAATAGTATTTATAAGTAATAATCATAATCACTAATTAATTGTCTGAAAAGACAAATATAATCAACAGTCAGAGTTTAAACCTTCGGAAATAATGCCAATCACCCAAAAACATTCAACATTTGACCACACCGGTTTCTTTGCTTCACAAAAGGAAGTTTGGTTGTAATCAAAGACTGTTAGAGCGCCGTCTGATCAAAGCGAGGAGTTTATGTGAAGTTCAGCTCACTGCCGATGGGCCTCTGACCGTAACTGTGCAGCTAAAGCATTCCTGTATACTCAAATCAACAGTTATTTTGGGCCGACTATATATTCAGCGCAAATTTTACTCCAAGTCTGATCAGTAGTAGTATCATGTCAGTGTTATTAAGAATGCTGCACTGCTAATATTCACGTTTGTTCAGAAAGCTTATTTTCCTGTGTTTGCATTAAAGCCTTTTCGTAACTTTAACCCCGAGCAGTTAAACATTCCTTGGCCTTGACTCTGATGATGTGGCAAAGTGTTAACTGCGACAACGGCTCTTCGCTACCGATCACATTTAGTTGCGCAAGACGCACGAGACTTCGGGAATCCCTCTATGGGCGCTAGCTAAATATTTTGCTCATTACGAGCGAGGTTATCTTCCATCTGGAAGCAGGGGATCGGTTGACAATTCAAAGCAGAAGTGGAGTTCAAGGCCTCCAGCCTCACCCTAAAACCGAGGGGTTAACGCTGGCCGGCCCATAATGAACCGAACGCCGATAAACTCAGGAAGAGCCGCGCTTCCTATGAAAATATTTATCATTCCAGAAACCTTTGGCTACAGAGGACTTTAGGAATTAATTCTTGTTTTCATAAGAGGGGGCGTCTCAGGATGGGGAACTCGGGCTTTGCTTTGCCTCCTCGAGCAGGAATTGTGCAGCTTATTCACAATTTATTAGGGTTAGTAATCAGAACCATTGCGGAAAGAGAGCTCAGAATGAGACCTGATGTTATTATACACCGAAAACCAGAGCGTTAAATCAAACTTGCCCCTGTGCACATGAGCGTCTAACATTAAATAATTAAAATAAGTCTGCATTCGATTTCAGTCTAATTAATCTGCGATCTGTCATATATCTACAAAAGGCATTGATTAAATTAATAAAAGGTATCTGCATGCTTTAAGCATATCCAAACCTACATTTTAGAAAAAGTGATCTGACTCTATGTGAATGCAGAGACAGACGGTTTAATTTTTACTAATCCTGTTTTTTGCGGTGGCCAGAAGTATTTGGAAAGTGGGCAGTTCAACTAGCAACAAGATATCACATTTTAATATGAATTTGGTTCTTTTGAAGAGGAATTACACCAAACACCAACACCAGATTAAATTTCTTCCTATACAATGTTTTTGCAAAGTAATCGCAATACGTCAATATACCAAAGACAAAAATAGTTGCATCGTATGCTTGTGCAGATGTTCTGCAGCAAAGGTATATTATTCGTTATATCCTCATCATTATAGAAAAACTGAATCTGCTGCGTTGCCGTGCATGAGTCAATATTTCTTGGACTTGTTTTGGTTTTGCAAAGTCATGGTGGTGGTAGAATCATTGCATTGGCGTTTAGGATCAGTACTACATCTGCAACTGGTTTTGGATCTCAGTGTCCGATCCCTGATCTCTTCTGTGGACCTGGATTGTTAATAATCTGGAATTGTGCAACAGTGACCTGCGTTCTCGTGAAACAAAGCGGTGAATGTATTGAGCAGGGGGTTGTGAGAGCTTCTCAAGGACGATGAATGCTTCTCTTTGAAAAATGCTTAGCAAGGCACCCTAAAATTACCTTATTAGCTTCCTGACTTTAAACATCGCCTCAGCGATTTCAGAGTAATCATCTAGCTCTGTGAAATCCAGCATTGATTTAGTTCAAACTGCTTGTGTGAATGGACACGTATGCATAAACTAAAAATCATTACCAAGCGGGATCGTACGAGTGAAGCAAGTGTAGATACATTTAATGAAGAATGATACAGACATTTAGATCTGAAAAACAAAGCATTCTGTTCAAAGACTATTAGGAAAATGGTTCTGAATAAATAATAGATAGGGCCTTTCTCATCAAAAACTGCTGCATTTTAAATAATGATAATGCTTCACTGTGTTTTAATCCAAAACAATTAGTTAAAATCATGTTAGCATTTTAATCATGATATAAGCAAATGAAGAAGCTTTTACATTTCACCTTAGTTGCAGATATGTGCAGTATCTACCTGATTTGGAGCACTAATATTTCACTTGACTTTCAAGCAAGTCTTTGATTCTAATTGTAGTGCATTTAATTTTTTTATTTTTTTTTTATCTGTATACATTTTTTTGTTTATTAAATTTGTCTACGCTACCATTGGTAAATTATTATTATTACGTTGTGTTTGGAATCCTGTAAGCAAAAACCTGATCTGAAGAACTTGAAATATGCATTTTCATCCAGATTCTCTATCTGTTGGTTTGTCTGTTACATTTATTTTACCCCACATTGCCAAATTCTGGAGCTAGTAATCTTTTGAAGCTACCTTCAGTTTTAAGAGTATGAATAATTTCAAGTAGAATGTTCAATGCAGTTCAAACTACAGCATGATTAAACTTTTTATATCGCTTGATTAAATGTTACACGAAATGTAATATGAAAACAAATATGACATACCACTATAGCACTATTTTACTCCTAAACTAAACTTGTTTTTGTAAGAATATATTTAGATATCTGCATCTTTAATTATCCTTAAAACATTCTCTAAGCGTTAACAAACGCGTCGTCCTGCACTTTCCTCGTTGTAAGAGATTTTCTAAAGACATAACTCATAGTATGAAGGATAAATGCTTTATATTATAAAAACAGGAAATATTAGCGGTTCGTTATTGTCAAATACAACACACCAGAAACAGTATCAGTGAGCAAATGATGCACTCACCATGTCGGATGCAAAGCAAATGAAAAATCAGCTGTAAGTTCAGCAAAGTTTCCTCTCCATCCCGCGGGATGTACGTTGATCAAAGCGCCGACTGACGGATATAATGTCGCATCCCGCCGCTGCTGTTACGTTCGAATTTTACAATTTGGAACGATCCAGCTGCGCGCGCTGTGTCCGAGAGCTCTGACGCGTGTGTCTCGCTCGCTGCGTGTGTGGCGCACTCGAGTGCGCACTAATGTGAAGAAACGTTCAATAAATGAGCGACCTGACGTTCCTCCTCCTACTGCTCCAGTCCTCAGCGCGTGAGTGTAGCTCCACCACAATGACCATCCTGCTCTGTGTGCGCGCGCACGCTCATCTAACCAAGCCTGTAGCTAAGTAATAATATACCGAAACGTGCAAAACAGCCGTAAAGGGGTATCTGAATTACTCTTTGATGCTATATAAGTCAATCAGACATATATAGGCTATAATCTATTTATTATTTTGAATTTTATTATGTAAAAGTAAAAAAAAAAAAAGAAAAAAGAAAAAAAAAGTGAACGTACGTATGTTGTTAGCAAAGCCACACTAAATAGATTCTTACTTGAAAAACAGGAAGGTTTGTGTGTATGAGGGCAGGGGATATAAAATATAATTAGTTCAGTATTAAAACAATACAGATCAGTTGTAGCAAAAACAATATAGGCTATCTTTCTAAAACTTTAATTCAATGATTTGTATGTATAAACCCCATAAGAAAAGTTATTAATATATGTTTCAGGGAAGTTCAAGGAAATTACATTTCAATGATGATGATTTGGGTCTGTGTTATGAAGGTACACGAAGGAAACATAGTGTGTTTCAGCTTCGTATGTTGCTATGAATGAAGCCTCACACATTGTGATGGAAAACATGATCCCGAAGTCAAATACAATGTTTGATTTCCAGTCAGTGTGAAAGAAAAATAATTAACAAACAAAACAGTTTTGACCCTTAACTGGATAAACATGTTGATTTTTGTTCCTCTTTTATAGAGTTCCTTTTTATCATGAGCAGTAAAGCAAGTTTAGTTTGAAAATCAGTGACAGTTTGTTTCCAAAAAGATAAATCATCATCGTATCGTTTTCAACAGAAATATCATAGTATACGCGTACATTTCGTATTCATTTGCATTTGAACTTTACAACAACTTTATTATAAAATTCAACATTTGATAGTGGCTCTCGTTTAAAACTGTAAAAAATATATAGTCATTGGAAGCGATGTGGATGTTACTTGAATAAAACATCATAAACTCTGAATTTGAGAAAGAATTAGAATTATTCTGTGTTTATTGAGAAATTTCTCAGAATTGTGAGAAAGTGAGAAGTGGCAATTACGTGTTTTTTTTTTATTATTTTATAATCAAACAGACACAGGCTTCCATAAAATGTGTTGTTGTTGTTTTAAAGAAATATTGACTGAAACCTGTTAACTTGTATTCTTTGTTGCAGTTATTATGGTAGGTAAACATTAGGTGAAGCAAACAAAATATTCAGGCTTATCTAGTTGTTAATGACACTTCCTCTTTCTTTTACTGTCAGGTTTCCGAGTACATACCAGATTTGCGAGGTGAGTCTGAACTAGTTTACAAGGCTTGTAAATAATCTGATCAGAGATTTGTGTGAGCGTCTCAAACATCAGTGTTGACAAAGACTTAATGCTCGTGTTGTTATGGGTCGTATCTTTATTTTCTGAGCAGTTCTCATGAAGCTGATGTATGAATGGTGCATCTCAAAGCACAAATGAGAGACAGGGGCTAGTTGTCACACAGTTTTCACAAGCACTGAATGAAATGTCTAATTGTGCAAATGCTGATTTTTAGAATCGGTGGTTGCCTGTTCTGGGTTAAAACACCTAGTTGCGGATATTTTTTTTATCTCTACTGTTATGCAGAGTTTAAGATTTGTAACAACTAGATTGTGGTGCATGTTGTTGTGGCAACATTCTATGTCTGGGGGTCAAATGAAGTTCACACTTTTTTAATGTTAAAGGAAACATTACAACAGTGACCATCATCTGGTTACAATAAGCAGTGATTCAGATGTGTGTGTGATATGCTAGTGCATTTGATTTATTTCCAGAGATGGTAACAGTCTGGCTGCCAAGACAGAAAGGTAGAAAGAGCCTGAACACAGGAGAGCGAGAGCGCGGATGAGGAAAAATCTGGTAACCTTACCTATGACTGTAGTTAAGTAACGCAACCCAGACACGAATTTGTCTGGCCGTGATTCATTTTGCAAGGAGGGTGGCCGATCTCCACGCTTTCTGTGGAATGTGCGGCTAAAGAAGAAAATAAAAGCAGCCATTGTCTTTATCTTTATTTCTCTCTTGGAGTTTTGTTGAGCCGGTCTAACACGCTGTGAACAGCAAGAGATCAGGGAGAGTTTCCTCTCAATCCAGTTCTGTCTACCATCCCTCACAAGCAAAGAACTAGAACCCATTTCCAAAACATCATGTAAATATGCCCCAAAAGAGATGAAGCTCGTTTCTATTTAAGTCTGCATTCAGCTTATGCCAATACTAATATTAAAACCATGAAGCGGTAGTGAATATATTTAGTGGGACAACTGAGCAATAAACCCATAAAGTTTAGTGTTTGCGTCGTTTTCTGTTTTCAGTTCTGCAGCCACATAGCAATGCACTAGCAACTGCATAAAAATATGCTAAAAAAACAATCAAACCACATATGCTGAAAAATGTTTTTCTATGTTTTGTTTCTGGGATGCTGGTTTAAGCTGGTTTATGCTGGTCCTTAGCAGCCTGGATAAACTTTAGCACTTTAGCAACCACATAGCAACACCCTAGCAACCGCAAAACTTAATACTGTAACTTAGCAACCACCCAGAACAACCTCTCAACTGCCTAGCAACACGCTACAGTCTACCCAGAGCACTTTAGCAACCACATAGCAACACCCTAGCAACCGCAAAACTTAATATGGTAACTTAGCAATCCCCCAGAACAACCTCTAAACTGCCTAGCAACACGCTGCAGTCTACCCAGAGCACTTTAGCAACCACATAGCAACACCCTAGCAACCGCAAAACTTAATATGGTAACTTAGCAACCACCCAGAACAACCTCTCAACTGCCTAACAACACGCTACAGTCTACCCAGAGCACTTTAGCAACCACATAGCAACACCCTAGCAACTGCAAAACTTAATTCGGTAACTTAGCAACCACCCAGAACAACCTCTCAACTGACTAACAACACGCTACAGTCTACCCAGAGCACTTTAGCAACCACATAGCAACACCCTAGCAACTGCAAAACTTAATATGGTAACTTAGCAACCACCCAGAACAACCTCTAAACTGCCTAGCAACACGCTACAGTCTACCCAGAGCACTTTAGCAACCACATAGCAACACCCGAGCAACCGCAAAACTTAATACGGTAATTTAGCAACCACCCAGAACAACCTCTCAACTGCCTTGCAACACGCTACAGTCTACCCAGAGCACTTTAGCAACCACATAGCAACACCCTAGCAACCGCAAAAGTTAATACGGTAACTTAGCAACCACCCAGAACAACCTCTCAACTGCCTAGCAACACGCTACAGTCTACCCAGAACACTTTAGCAACCACATAGCAACACCCTAGCAACCGCAAAAGTTAATACGGTAACTTAGCAACCACCCAGAACAACCTCTCAACTGCCTAGCAACACGCTACAGTCTACCCAGAGCACTTTAGCAACCACATAGCAACACCCTAGCAACGGCAAAATTTTATACGGTAACTTAACAACCACCCAGAACAACTCTCAACTGCCTGGCAGCATGCTACTACAGAAGACTTTAGCAACCACATAGCAACAGCTTAGCATCATGACAGCCGGTTTTGCACAAGACTGCAGTCGGTCATAATAAGGCAGATTTCTTTTAATGTACTAGAGTCTCGGTGCGGCACCAATAAACCCAGTAGAGCCCTTCCCAGCACTAATAAACTCTCAGTCTGTGGTGGTTCTGTGAGTAGTTCAGCTAAGCCATCACACACCGGCCGCTCGTCTCTCAGCGCCCCACCAGTGCCCCTCTTGTCCGTGGAATGTGGAAATCATTTCCCCCTTAATTTTATAATGGAGGTGCAGGGGCGGCCTCCCTTTGGTTCAATTTTCACCAACACCATAAAACGCAGCGGTCATAAGAACAGTGCCGACATCTGTTTTTTCCATCGCCAGGACTTTAATGATCAGGTAATAAAAGTTTCATTTGACAGAAATTACAACAGATGTTTCAGCCGATAAAGTTCAGATAGAAGCGATCTCTCCGGAGACCTCTCTGACCCGACAGGCCCACCTTCGCTACATACCACCAAAACAAAAGCCACTGCGGTCACATCCAGTTTACTTCCACTGCCCTGTCTGCATGCTAAAATACAGCTTTTTCCATTCGTTTTTTTTTTTTCAGCTTTGGAGTTGGAGGGATAGTTCAACCTAAAATGAAATTCTGTCATACATTTACACATCCTCTACTAGTTACAAACCTGTATGAGATCCTTCGAATTAATACACATGCAAAAGACATTCTGAAGAATGTTGGTAACCAAACAGCTGGCATAACCATTGACTACCAGAGTAGTTTTTCCCATACTAAGAAAGACAATGGCTACCCTCAACTGTTTGATTACCAACATTCATCAAGATATCTTCTTTTAAGCATCTTTTTTGTAACAACTTGGAGGGTGAGAGATGACAGAGATCTGATTTTTGGGTGGACTCTCCCTTCTAACCAGACAATTCTATTGTCTGGTTAGATTTCATGATGTGTTTGTTTCTTCATGGCAAATTTAGCGTTACATCACTACAGTGGAGAAGGAGGGTCCAAACAGTACACAATAATCCACGCCACTGCAGTTCATCAGTTAACATCATGTGAAGTAAAAACTATGCATTTTTTATTGGTGAGTAAGTGAAGTAATGCTAAATCTCTCCAAATCTGTTCCCACTTAGAAACAAGCTCATCTACGTTTTGAATGTCTTGAGGCTTGAGTACACGATCAGCAAACTTTCATTTTTGGGTGAACTATTAATTTAGGAAAGGAAGCTTTCTCAGAAATCTGAGTGAAAGGTGTGTACAAATCTTCCGGTATGTAAAGCTTGAAAACAACTAAAGAAACGTTTCCAAGTATGTTCTGTCAAAAATGCACTGATTCAAGAGTGCCTTGCAGGAAGGTATTTGATACAAACAGCACTATTATCCCATGAACTAGTATTCAGTCTTGTCTTGTCGACTGATGTGAAAATGCCATTCTGGAATGAGCGAAACATCGCGAAACACAAGGACACCCCACAACAGACACTAAACAGACACTAATGACGCAGACCTGAAGAACTGAACACCTTAATCAATGTCAGACATCAATCTTAACTGCTGCTAAGCCATTTATTGAAATACATAATGCCAAAGTTTTATTAATATTACATGATATGTTCAGTAGTTCTTTCAGTTAGCTCAGATTTACATTTTAGTCTAGGACTAGGCTTAAGCCTTGTCTGTGAAACCTGGATAGTGTCTTTACTAAATGTTATTCATTTTTAAAAGCCCAAATGAAGTAATAGTATTATGCACAACAATTTTAAAAGACCAAAAGGCTGTTTAATATAGTGTTAGATGCAGTGTTCATATCTATTTGCAACAATTAAGTAATGTAATTGACGTAATATTAACAATAAAAATGACTGTAAATGTAACATTTAACTGTTTTTCTTCTTCAGTGATTTAGATATTTTAAGCACTTGTATTCTGTTGCTCATGTAGTGACTTTTCTCTCACATTCACATTTTTGGAGACAACATTTGATTGGCACCTGTTCTGTCCTGTTGAAACGAACAGGCCTCGGATGATTTATAATAAAGCCGGGCCACAAGCAGTCTGAACGCTTTACGACAGATCAGGACTGTGTGAAAGTGCGAGTGTGTGTCTTTCACAGCGCGTCTCTTCTCTTTTCCCAGCCCAGCCCCAGAGGTGAGACAGATACGTTCACACATTTCATTTTGTGGTTCCCACGGCAGTCAAAAATGCACCTGACCCCGGGGCTCATGTACTGGGGGATTTTTTTTTATATTTCTCTCTTAAAGGAGCAGCCGTGACTAATGTGCATTTTACTGTCTCCATTATGCTGCTGGATATTATGAAGTTTCATGCAACGTGACTGGGGGTTTGTCCATAGGTGTACAGTTAACTGGATGTGTGTGTTTTTATAGACATTTTCATGTGTTTTAAAGGGACAGTTTGCCCAAAAGTGACCGTTTCTGTCATCTGTTCCAGTCTTGTATAATGAAGTGTTTTCCCCCTTCATGTTTCCCATGAAGAACACTGGACCAGCTAACAGGGAACGTCCTCGGAACATTTTGGCAACGTTAAAAGAACATTAATAGACTCTGATTTTAATACCATTCTCATATCATTTGCCCTGAAACAAAAGCAGAAAAAAACAATGTTCCCAAAATGTTAACAAAATTATAAAATTGGAATGTTCTCTTAATATTTGCTTAATTTAAATAAATAAATAAATACTATTTGCTTGAAGTTTACACACACACACACATGTCTGGTTTGCTATCCTAATGGGGACTCTCCATAGGTGTAATGATGTTTATACTGTACAGA
>JAUMHQ010000058.1:19654626-19683283 GCA_032361165.1 Enteromius paludinosus
AATAAATGTGCTGTATTTATTATTGATAAATTAATTTTGGTAAAACTTTATTTTGGGGCGTCTTTGTTACATTGTAATTATACATTTAAGTACTGAGCCATACTAATTAACTACATGTAATTACTATATGGTTAGGGTTAGGATTACTGTTTGGCTTAGGGTTGCTCGCATTTAATTATGCATAATTAAGTGTTATTAATAGTACGTACATGTAACAATGACACTTTACAATAAAGTGTTACCTTTTAAATAGTAAAAGTAGAGAATTGTATGCAATTTTAAACAGTTTTGTATGCATTATAACACTTATGTATTCATGTTTTGATTAAAAAATATAATCAGTTTGATTAACAACCTATTTTAGTGGTAACAAGAAATCTGGTCAAATTTGATTGCGTTTCACTCAGTTATATTATGTTTTGATCATTCGGTGAACGCTCTATAACGTAGTGGGAATATTAGTAAAATGTTATTAGAACATATTTTTTTTTCTGTTCAAGAGGGTGCAAAATGATGACGGAATTTTTATTGTGTGGTTGTGTGTGTCTATGTATCTGTATCCTCCCTCAGGCAGAGGCGACTGTTAGGAAATGAATAGAGGCTGTTCTCAATAGCTTTGTGTTTCTGTTTGTTTGTCCCTCTGTAAGCTGGGTGTAGGTAGGAGGGTCTCTGAGAAAGCTGGCGCTTCACATGGCCACAGGCGCTAAAGCATTGTTAACCAAACAATACAGCAGGTCCTGGCATTAGCACGTCTCTGTTTAAGAGCTGCCAAACAACAGTTGCCTTCCCAACAGCAGCGCAGGCCTGCAACTGAAACTTGCGGGTAAACCTTGATTTAAGAGCTCGCAATCTATTCACAGAAATACTGTTATTCAATACGCTGAAAACAGGAGCGAACACAACATGCAATGCTACTCCATTTAATATTGGATAAATGTTGTGACAATGTGTTGATGCATATTTTTGCTGAACAAATAGATCACACAGGAAATTAAAATATTGAAATATTTGATTTGTTATTCATTTTATTAACATTTTTACCCAGAGGTTGATCTTTGATTATTCAGAAGATTACATTATATTACATTTAATTATCAGCTTGTTGGTTTATCACGATTGAGTAGTTAACTCTCTAAATATTTAAATGTCTATTTTTTTATATTAAATTATTACATTATAAAATAGATACTGTGTAAAGAAATTAAAATTTCAGCAAGAGCACCAAGCTGTGCAATGAGTGTAGAGCAGCTCAGATCATTAGATGAGAAATGACTGAGTTCATCTGACTCTGACCTAGGTGTCTTGGCAACTCTGATAACAGTATGAGACATCAATGAGATCTCATGGGAAACTCCATACGAATCATGTGAGAGGTCTCCTGTCTGAGAATCAGTAGGAAAAAAAATCTAATATCTGTTTTAGAAAAAGTTGAGATATTTAAGAGATCTTGAGTTTTGGGTCAGTTGCGCTTTAGGAAGCCTTTAGTGGAGAGATACTGTACGGCGAGGTAAAGAAACACAATCCTCACTGAATAGTAATTCTGGCTGATCAATGACAAATTTTTCATTCAGATGTCCAAATCCTTTCAGCTTCAGTCAATACCAGCGCTACTAACGGTGATCTTTGGCACAGGGTCCTTATGGTGTATCAATACTCTAACTGCACTAATAGAAAGGACACTTTAAACCTTTTAACTAGTCCTGTAATTAAGTTAGCCTGATTGCAGTGCCGTGAATTATTAATAAGTTATTGGATTTCTATCACCTTTGGAGAATTATTAATAATAGATGACCCATCTGGAGGCTGGAAAACAGATGTAAACCTGGACTCCCATTTGTTAACAATCTCTCAGTCCTTCAGTATGGATCACATCAAAGAAGAAGAAAACGCTTCTCTTGTCATTTGTTTTCAATGTAAATTGCCGTTCATTCATTGGCTCTTAGCAAGTTAATTAAACAATCATCATAATTTTAATATATACACAGTTTCACATGTTGCAAAATATAGTCCAAAAATAACTTAGATTTAGTAAGTTATAGCTAATTTTTTTTAAATTTCAGTAGGCCGAATCACCATTAAATCACCATTACTAATTATATTTTATTCTCAAGATAATGTAATAATTGTAAATAAATAAATAAATTATATATATATATATATATATATATGCATTATTACTGTAATATTGTTATTATTATATATAAAAAAAATATAAAAAAAATCTGCTTTAAAAAAAATAATAACAATTTGAAAATTTTCACATTAACATTTCCCTCTTTCTTTATAAATGAAAATGAGATGTTTGACTGCTCTCATTAAATCTTCTGTGAGGGTTGATGCCGTTTATGAAACGTGTGGTAAACCAAAGAACAAAGGAAAAATCTTAAAATAAGATAAGTTGACTTTAAAGAAATCATAAATCGTGTTGGAGTTGCAGTCTTGTTCTAATTACATGTGGTTTGACAGGCGTTCCAGCATCTTCCCCTCACACACACATATAAAGTCACAGAGCATGACCGCAGCTCCACTGGAGACACATGCTCTGTTAAAGCTCAAAGGACAAGCTGTGTTTGAACATGGAGGTCAGAAACTACATCCTGACTGTACTGTACTCTCTACATTTTGTAGATATGGACTAATACCCGTCGTTGTATTTGTTACACACTCTCAGAAAAAAAGGTCCAAAAGCTGTCGCTGGGGCAGTACACTTACACATTTGTACCTTATTTACTCCTAAAGGGTGCATATAAAAATACATATTAGTACCTCAGATGTGTATTTTGTAATGTTGCTGCTCCAGTGACAGCTTTTTTTACATTTGTGTTTTATGTTTGTTATGTGGTGTTACAAGCTTGGAAGTAAACAGTGTCATTTGTTTATCTTTGACTTGGATTGTTTGTACGTACAGTATCTGAAGGAGTAGTCATGACTAGGAAAATCAAGTGAGTGCTCACTTTTATTTATTGGCTTTGGTTCCGGTATTTAATTATTATTTTTCTCCATATCACAAAACAAACAAGTTTTAGAACGTCAAGCAAACCAGTCAGCTGAATCACAATCTTTTAAACTTTGATTTGAGTCAAAAAACTATGTGAAATTACAATAAAAAAATAAAGGAAGTATGCATTATTTCACATAATGAACTGCAGTAAATCAATGATGAAGTACATGCTCCAATTCAAAGTTGGCAGAGGCAAACAAACACATAATACACCAAGAACACCAGATTTAAAGGTTACGTTTTAATCATTATTTACACTGATTTAAATGGTTTACACTGACAATCAAACGTTTATACACATCCTGACATCACGCATTGTCGATGTCATAATCAAATATAAATATAAATCTAAAACTATTAACTGATTTATTATGAGAAGGCTATGAAAACATAAATATTTATGAATGCTATAAATATATCTGAATTATCAAATAAATCAATGATAAGTATTAAGTGGATTTATAACTAAAACAACAACAAATATATTCCATAATTTAGCACAAAGTAAATGTATTGAATTCAAATATTTATTTCAGTGTTTGTATTGTAAATAAAGTCAAGAAAATATTTGGTCTGATTAGAATTTGGTGATTCCAACATTTTTAAGTATTTAGGTTCAAATACATTGACTTGTGTCTTCTCCATAAGTGTGTATCATCATTTAATAACCTCAGAGCTTTTATGGAGAAAATGGATGGGAGTTTCACTTTCATGCTCGAAACACAGACAGAAGAATTTATAATGCTAACTCCAGGTGAAAGTGACGAGAAAGAAAGTCCCTGACACAGGTTCTCATGGTGAGCAGGCATTGATAAGCCTCGGTGGGAGGAGTTTTCACATAGGTTTGAATGACAAGGGAAGGCCAGCGAGAGAGAGAGGCAGAGTTTGGGAAATCTTCAGCCTAGAGCCAGTTGGCGAACAGGAGAGGAAACACACAGAATGCCTTTTTCTTTTTTTGTTCTCACACCCTCGTATTCTCTCGTCACCCCGGGCGTTGAGAAGTGTCGAGCACCCCCGCTCACCTGCCCTGCCCTCCCTTGTGTGTGAGAACAAAAATAGTCTAAGGTCTCTGTCTTTCCCCGTCCGTGAGTTTCTCTCAGGCTCGCGCCCAGAAACACCTGAGGCACGCTTCTTTATAAGACACTGTCAGAAATCAACTTACTCCCCTGGCTCTCTCCAGTCCGCTTTTAAGATCAATATTAATGCTTTAAGCTAATGACCTCCAAGTGGCCTTTCACCTCCACTAACCCACAGTTCTGACATATTCACTGGATCTGCTCCCAAACCTATGAGCTGCATACTTACTATAGCAGGCGTCTCAAAAAAAGAGATCTTTTTTTCTTGCTTTTTTCATACTACCTATTTTATTTTATTAGTTGCATTGACAACTGTTTATGGAAGCTCAACATAGAACTGAATAAGGCGAACAAATAAATAAATAAAATAAAAAGGCAATTCAAAACAAACAACAACAAAAAAAAACTAAACTTAACTAATATAAAAAGAGCTATTCCGTGGTGCAAATCTTCTACAACTATGTATACTTCTGATTAAACAATTATGTGGAAATATTGTGTCTTAATACTGATCATTTTCACTCACATTCAAAGAAATAACAATTAAAACTAAAATAAAATTGTTTCATTCAAAAAATATACAAATTAATAATGAATAAATTAACAAGTAAAGTATAATAAATCACAACCCACTATTTTTCGTGTATTTTATATCATTTATATCCAGTTATATATTCACTTTCATTCTTCACATTCATAATTTTGGTTTTAGTTCTTTAGTCATTTTGTTCGTGTTTAGCTTTATTTGTATTCTATATCTTTATTCTCTCATGTCTAAATGACATTACCACAGCAGACGCTGGACTATCAGCGCGTTTTCATTTAGATGAGCTCGCTGAGGGAGTGCCCTTCCCTTTCTGGCTTCACAGTCAATTTAATTTCCTCAATAAAGGCGGCTTATTTTCATATTTTGCTCCAGACGTAACAATAAGCCGTTACTGTATGAGTTCAATCACGTCCAAACCATCAAAACAACTTTTAATTGTTTGCCAGACGAAGCGGCTGGTGGACGCAGCCTGAGCGACCTCTCGACCGCAGTTCACAGCTAGTAAAGCTTTGTTTTCCAGAGTGTTAGCAGGTTTTGATGAACTCGAAAGAGACCAGTGTTTTTTGACCTTCTCCAAAATGAGCAAAAATGTGAGACAGCTAGCGCAGAGATGATGTGGATTTAAGAGAGAACGAAAGACAGAAAAACAGAGGTTTCAGGGTGGAGTGTTATCATCTCAGTGGAGATGTTTATTCACCTACAACTCCTGCGCAGTTCAAGCCCCGAGATGGAGAGAGACCTCAATTCTGGGTGGCTGTTGAAGAAAACAAAGGTTTTTGATGTTTACTTTTATTTGGACTCATGCAGATGTTACTGAACACTCTTTTACTGCACACTTCATTCCCATTGCACTTTTTACTGTCCATTTGCCCCCAAAACAGTATTTTTGAGCATCTTTGTTTTGTTTGTGGTTGACGTTAACTAGTACTGCTATTCTCCTCCTCCTCCTCCTCCTCCTCGGGTGACTATATCATTATGTCCAGAAGAAAACTTTGGGGAATTTCCCCATTGTTATGCTGTCATATACAGAATACTGGCCGTGTCCCAAACACACAAAAGATGTTTTACAACACGAGCGACTGGGAAAATACCCACAGGAAAGAACAATAACATGTGAGGGTCTGTAATATTGCAGCTTTTTCGTCTAGACAGCAATGAGATTCAGTGGAGAACAAATGAACACTCAATTTCCCGTTTTTTAGAATACGCATCTCCTATAAAGTTTCAAATCTTGACAATGCGCTCAGATTTATCAAAATACCAAATTTTTAAATCGCTAGATCATATTCATAAATGGATGCACTATATTTCGATAGTCCACTTCTTAGTCCACAACAACTACATGTCAACTATTAGTATTACTTGACTGTGTGCTTAATAACTTCTGACACTTCATTTTGTTGGGGCCACAGCATACTACATATGAGAATTTTTGCAAGAACACGTAAACTTTTTCTACAAACCCTAAACCTCTGAGAGTTAGTAGTAGTGGCAAATGAATGAGAGTTAGTTGACATGTAGTTACTTGCAGTTCGTAGAATGTCTAAAGTGGACTAAACCTCTGCATTGTCATTTTATTGCACTCTTTCATATCTCACTTTTCATCCTCAATAATGCAGAATTGTGGCTCATTGTGAGAAATATCAGTGGTTGGAGTCAAGTGAAAGGGAGCTCTGGTTTAGGTCTGTTATATTGTGTTACAATGTTTTCCACGTTTAAATGTTCTTGTCAGTCACAGCAGCTGTAACGTTCAGCTTTACATGTCACTGTCAAAACAACTTATTGTCAGACAAGACCAACAGAAACATCAGACTTCTTAGCATGCCTTTTTTTTTCTTCTGTAACAACATTTAAATGTCCTTAAAACAAGATCAGCTTACTTGAGAAGTAAAACTACAGGAGAGATATAGTACTTTCAAAACTCTGTGATTTAAAGGGCCAGTTCACTTAAAAATAACAATTCTGTCATCGGTTACTCAGCCTCATGTTGATCCAAAACGGTATGACTTTCATTCTTCTGTGGAAAGTCAGTGGGTGCCAATGTTGTTTCGCGTATGAGCAAAAACTATGGACTGATTTTGTGACTCAAGACTAAAACAAGGTTTATGCATCATTAGAAAAAATATCACAGTTTGGAGCACAGTTCTTTAGAATTAAATGTCACACTTTTAGACATGTACTACCATAGGCTTTATGTGACCCTGGACCACAACATTATCTGAAAGCTGAATAAATAAGCTTTCCATTGATGCATGATATGTTAGAATATCACAATATTTGGCTAATATACAACAGTTTTCAAATCTGGAATCTGAGGTAAAAAACAAACGCTAAATATTGACCTTTCTTGAAATTACCTTTAAAGTTGTTCAATTTAAGTATTTAGGAATTTACTAAAAAACAAACACAAAGAAAAATGTAGAAAATATCTTTATGTAACATGATCTTTATTATTATAATTGATCATTTTGACCCATGCAATGTATTTTTGGATACAAATATACCAATGTTTTGTAGTCCATAAATGAATAATGCTTTAAAAAAGACCTTTGCAGATAATAACCAGTCAGTGTTTGTGACACCTGCATCAACATGGGTTCTTAGGGTTAAAATAATACTCATTAATAATGATCACATGCATTCACGTCTTGTTGATCGCCCTATTTGTAGCCTATATATATATATATATATAAATGTTATTGTGATTATGTGTATTTGTTTGTAATAAATTAGTAATACTGTTGCAATAAACACATAAAAAAATTAATAATAAATAAAAAAAAAATACAAAATGAAATTTGTAATCATAAAGTATAATGGTTCATACCCAAGTGTTGTCATGTGATATTGTCCCTCATATAAATGTGTCTTTCTATAAGGATATCAATTTATTTTACAAGAAAAACCACCTGTCACACCAAAGACCGAGCTGTAATTGCCGTTCTGGTGATTTGACTTCCTCTTGAAAAAATTAAAACCTAATACACAGAAAAGGCAAACACGAGCGCGGTAAAAGGCATCACTTCCACAAACACAAAAGCGAAGACTGACAGGATGAGGAAGAGACCAGAGGGGATGAAGAAAAATATCAGAACGGTATTTGGCAAAGCAGCTCTTAAGTAAAGCAAACACGGTCCGTCTGAGCAGAACCAGCTGTGGAGAGCGAGCGCTGGCATCTGCAGCAGAAGAAAACGCCGCGTAACAGAAATAATAACCGGCAGGGTCTTCCATAAAGCCTCTGGTAAGAAGCTCCAGTCTTGTAAGAGCCTTCCAGGCGGCCCATGTCACCACCCTGACACAGGGGATGATGGGATGAACGAACCCCGGTTCTGCCAAACGCAAGTTGCCGTGTTGGTTTTGGCGCAGCGCCCCTGAAGTCAGCGCCTCGGCGCTCCGCAATCTGGGCACAGGACTCCCGTATGGCACGGAAAAGCTCGCTGGCTCCATCACGGTGAGCGCCAAACCACGGCTGCTGCTCTGCATTTTGCTTCAGGAGTCTTATTTTCCCGTTTATCCTCCTTTCTCCACTCTCCTCCTTCAACGCTCACCTCCATTTATTCTGCCTCTCTTAGATAAACAAGCAGGTAAAATTCACTAAATTATTAGTGAAATATGCCCAAAATAACAAGATTATTTAATCTCATATAAAGTTTACCATGGTAACCGTGGTTCCCACCAAAATAGCAGTTACTGTTAAACCACTTTAAAAGTACATTTGGGATTTCTTTCACTGTGTAAGCTTCCAGAATCTTTGTGGAAATTACGCTATGTTCAACTTCAAAGTTTTTTGTACTACGGTAGTACCATGGTATAGTGGTGTATAGCATGATAATACTATGCTATTACTTTTGGTATTTCAGTTCCTCACAACCCCTTATCATACCCATCACACAGCATACACATGCCAAAGTTGTTGTTTTTATTTGTCATATGCACATTCATGAGATCGGATAGATTTTGCCATTGGCTTTTGAAAGTGCTTTTTGTACATATATTTCAGTAAGACAGTACTGACCGTATCTGATACCAATGCTGTACTGTTATACCACTACTCACAAAAACTACTTTGGTACTTTTGAGGTATTTTGGATGTTTACAGTGCTGGCAGGGTATTATTAGAAATATACTGTAAACATTATGGTACTCGAATATCAAAACCATTGGTCTTGATGCGTTTCAGCTCTTTTCAGTCTCTCGAATGTGTTTCTGCCATGATGGGATGAATGCCAGAGGCTTCACACTCATCTGATGAATGAGAATAAAAACAAAAAAGAGAGAGACATCAGACTCCTAAATCAACATCATCACAGCAATCTGTCTATAATAAAGCACCCTCGTCTGAATGAACATCAAAAAAGACAAAGAGAAAGGAAGATGACACAACGACTAAAAGATGAAAGAGGCGTGTGAGAACAAACTACAAAGAAACACCAAATAGTGAGTCCTGATACTGATGATGAAAAAATATTTGACAGTTTATTAAATATTTTATGACAGAAATATCAACAAAATAATGCCATAAAGCTAATCTGTATTTCTTAGTTTCTATACTCTTCAGCACACGTATGGTCTGTGTATTTCAGAAAGCAGCAGTCAGGATGAAAGTGATGACGGTGTAATGGATCCGCCTCATTCTGCTCTGTTTATAATAAATGCTATTTCTCTGGGGATGGAAACAATGTCCTCAGACACCCCATATTTGAGTCCGTTCCTAAAGCTCACAGCTCTGTTTGCTCTCAAGGATTGTTTTAAGTTTTAAGTAGGGAACAGATTTGTAAACACTTCTTTAGGAAGAGATGGTGTTGCTGGTTAACACCCATTTTACAGCCCCAGGGTAACGAGAGGCACAGGGTCCATAATGTATATTTATATAACACCAGTTTTGCTCGAGGTTACAGCAACAGAACGTTCCTGCACATATATATATATAATTAAAACAAGACTTAAAAGTAATATATTATTAGGAAATGCAAGTGACTTTTAGCATTATATACAAAAGAAATCCATTATCTTTTATTGTAAGTCTCTCTCATGGACGTCATCATGTGTGGCTTGTGCTTAACTCAAATGTGCCCTTAATAAGGGCTATAAATGCCTTGATTTGAAAGCCCAGAGCAGCAGGTCATGATGTAAGTGTTTGTAACGCTGCTGAAGTGCCTCATTCGGCTGGAAACACATTCATGTGGAGTTGATTAAACTTGTGCTCCTCTTTGCCCTCAACTGGGCTTGAGTATGATTCAGGCTCTGAAATTCACCTTGATCCACACACACACACACACACACACACACACACAGAGCCCCTGCCCCGGGGCGGTGTGATTGACAGGCTGGGGTTGTGTGGTGGGATTAAGGGGTGGGCGGGTCAGGAGGGGGAGGTGGGATTAGGAGCGGTGAGCTTCATTAACCCGATTGTTTACACAAGCAGATCCTAAGCAATGAGAGCTTTTCCTTCCCACAAGATTCCCCTTCAAACCCCTGCCATTGTCTCCCGTCTGGGACTCGCCTGCCGTCCTGTGCACCAGTGTGGATGAGCATTTAATACAGGGAACAATTCATGCAATATTATTCATTCATTAGATTACAAATCAATGTCACACGACTTTTAACAAAATAGGGAGAATCCAGCTACATGGCCAATTTTTCACAAGAGTCACACTGCAAGATGTACCAATTGCAGATTTTCTGCTTACGGATGTTTGCTTTCTGATTTTTTGATTGATTAAGGTTTCATGGAACATTTTGAGTGGAATTAAGATGAATGCCTGAACTCTCCGAACTCACAACATATCCCATATTTATATACATACCATGATTTAATAATAATATTTAATGTTTGTTTGTTTAATATGTCAGATTACTTATATTACAGAAAAATAATAACACTTATTTGTGTGGTGTCTAAAACCATGCTATTTAAAGAATGATGGTAATTATTTAACTTTGAGTGCTTTGTGTGAAATATTTGATTTCTGTGAATATTATTAATAATATATAATATAAAAATAAAATAAAATATAGCAAACTGATTCATTAATTGGGTAACACTTTATTTTGATAGTCCACTTTACAGTAAGTAACTTTGACTATGGTAAATAAATAGATTTAGCTGACATGTAGTTAACATGTTGGTACAAAATGACTTATGGTAGAATGTCTAAGGTGGAGTTTCAAAATAAAGTGTAACCATTAATTGTTTAATGCCATTACTTTTAACACTCATTTTCCTAATTTAACATATCGGTTCTGTGATTTTCTACAGATACATTGCATTGAAACATACTGTAATACAATAGATAAAAGATAAGGTGCTAAAAATGATGGAACGTTAAGCAAAAGTATTTGCATGTTAAAAGGTCCTGAAAGTGTACATTACAGGCAGCTTTATTAACCCAAACCTTTTCGCACCTCTTCACAGACATCTCGGGCCTCTTTATATGTCAGTGAAAGGGGTAAGGAGAGAACAAGACAGCCATAAATCGAGCCCCATCAACCCATCTCGGACTTCAAACGCACTGATTCACTCTCTAAACGGGTCCAGCACAGAGCCCCGGGGTCCTCCTGAGCCCTAAAAACAACAGTGGGAGCTGTTTACACTCCGTCATACAGAGAGAGAGAGAGGGAGAGAAAGAGAAAGAGACAGTGCACTTGTGTGTTTGCTCTCTTGCTAAATAGGCTTTATCTGAGAGCGTGGAAGCTTCCAGAGGTGCTGCTATCACCTCTCAAGTGGCTCTTTTGTTTGGGCACTGCAGGGCTGTTGTTTTCCTATTGCAGTGAAGTGGAAAAGTAAATTAGTCTTCCCTCCTGGCTGAAGGAGCAGTGTGAATGGTGTGTGTCGACAGGCAGGGTGTTGGACAGATTTGGGTGGGCTAATGGGCCGATTTGCTGTCTCTTTGGCAGGAGCTGATGCATACTGTCAGCCCTTATTGAGATGTGCTCAGCTTCAAAGAGCTGTATGGCACTGATGCATGGAGGCACTAAACGTTTAATGCATCCTCCTCCGGGTGTTTTTTGTGTCAGTGTGTGTATGTCTGCACTCTGTTGGCATGTGTGTTTGACATGTATCTCTTTGAGAAACAAATGCATGCATGCGTAAATGTTTGTGCGTGCATGGAGGTGTAAATATAGCAATGCAGGAGAGACACTAAATGCTTAATGCATCCTATTCTGTATACTTTTTGCGTTAGTATGCATATTTGACGTTTTGAGTTTCAGCAACTTTGGAAATGTTTGTGCATGCATGCATATTTAAGTGTGCTAAATTGACTGACGTAAATCAATTTGAGCAACTATGCATACTTAAATGTTAGTACATGCATACTTTTTCTGTTAGTGTGTCTGTGCAATGTATATTCGATACATCAATTTCATCAAATTTGCATGCTTAAATATTTGGACAGGCATGCATGTGTAAATGCAGCAATGCATGGAGATGCTAAATGTTTAATGCATCTTCGTCCAGGTGTATGTATGCACTTTATTGCCTTGAACGATTTAAATGAAACGTGGCAGTTTGGCAGCTTTGCATGCTTAAATTTTTTGTGTGTGCATGCATGTGTTAATGCAGCAATGCATGACTGACATTCAGGTCTCATTTCACACCCCCACTATGTAACAGGTTTTTAAGATTTCATCTAATTCTCAACAGCAGACCAAAGCTTAGAACTCTCAGCAGATCCCAGTCCTCTCGGAATGTGGAATTCCAGACAGGAAAGAGGGATGGTGGAAGAGAAAAAAAACGCTTGAGGGACATCTGGTGCTGATTTGGCCGGGGTGCTGCGGACACGGCCGGGCTGGCGTGTTTTGACTGGAATACCAGGAGGAAGTGGCCATTGTTTGTTTTTGAATAAGTGAGGTCATTAATCGATGAACGTGAGGGAAGGAACCTCGGTATCAACTGAAAGAACGTAGAAGCTCAAACTTGGGTTGACACCCACGGAGGGAGGAATGCAACCAGCAGGGTACCCTCGTCCCCCCTTTAGATGAAAAATAAAACCCCTTGAGCTCAGCTAGTGAACACACATCACAGGCCGTGAGGATGATGGTCTGCTGGCAAATGCTCTTCATGCAACACTGAAAACAGGCTTGCTGCCATCAGCGTGTGCCGTCTGATGAACCCCACAGATGTTTACAGGGAATGATTTTTTACTTGTTTACTTACTCAATAAATTCATAAGTGCAAATGATTATAAAAATATAATAAATCAAAATCTTTAAAATAAAAATGAATGTTCTCCGCCTAAAATGCAGCTGACAGCTTTCCATGTTTTCAATCAAATGCGGATTAATGAAATCTAATTTCTAATGGAAGTACGTCATATGACATTTAATGCTTGTACTGATTCTGTGAAATATTTAATTATTTGAAATATATTGATATTTAATTTAAATAGGTTTCATTTTCACCTAAATTGTTGAAAAAATCTAAAATATATGAATATGAACATTAATAACTATATAATATTATCAAAACATTCAACTGGTTTGTAAATGCTTTTTTAAATGTAATATTTTAAGAATAAATTCTAGTAATATATAAAGTTAAAATGGCCCTGTCATGAAGTGAATGTGTGGTTTGTTGACATTCAGGGGTTTTGGAGGGAAATAATCTAATAGCGTTGTTTGTTTGCACATGCTGTCTGTTGTTTTAGCACCCTAGTGACTAAAGGAATTATGCAAATCAGGTAACAATGCAAACACTCCCACAAAATTAGTTCTGAATACCGTTAACAATCTTGCAGACTGCTTCACTTCTCTACCATTTTATCTTCATTTACAAATAACCATTTAACTGTATTAATGCATTTAGTGTATAATCACGCAAACAATTTTATTCGTTGATTGACTGATTGTTCCTAAAATGTGTTTATTAGCACCTTATTTTTGTCTTTGGGTGATTTGTGAATAAAATGCACGTTTTCTGACTTTAATAGCACGTGTTTAAGTGTTTATTGAATTTGCACCTTTTAGTTTGATTAATTGCATGTTTTGACCGCACCACGAGTTGCATCTTCATCTCGGAGGCTTGTTTCTGCATCACGCTGCTCTGAAAGCATGGCACAGCCGTGATGCCCTGAGAGCCTGAACACACACAAACCACAAACCCAAGACGACTGCCAAAGCAAACGAACTGCAAAGCCTGTTTGGAGAGAGAGACGGGCGGCAAATATGCTCACCAAAATCAAGGCCATCAAACCTTTCAAAATAATAATTTTGCACGCTGTCTAGTTCCGCAGACCTCTTCATTGTTCCACCATGACATCTTCTCTGCAGAGCGGCTGGACGGGAGCGGTGTGATGGTGGGCATGAAACCCCATACGCTGGCGTTCCTCCTCCGGGGCACACGGCGAGAGCTGAGGCTAATTGGTAAAGACAGATGTTTGATTTAGTGAGGTGTCGGCTGTGCTGCACTCGCTGCAGTGATGTGTTTGCTTGCTGTGTTCCTTGAGTTTGGCTGTAGTTTATGGTGACTGTACGTTCGGGTAAATGGAGAATGTGTGTTGGCGAAGAGCACGAGAGGAAGAGGCAAAGAACACGAAGGACTGGGTTTTTACATTATATGAAGAGTGTTTGCCGTGCAAAACTTGAAACCACGACGATTAGGTGGTTCCTTACTGGCCCTCCTTCCAGGTTTTTCTTTTCAGGGACTTCCCTCAATGTTAGGATAAAATAAAGGTTCTTTATTGGCATTGATGGTTCCATGAAGAGCCTTTAACAGCCTAGGAATGTTTCCATTATTAAAAGCATCTTCATAGAATGGAAAAGGTTGTTATGATTATTAAAATGTTCTTCACACTATTTATAAGTAGTATAAATAGCAGATAATCCTATCGTGCAAATGCCAACTGCTCAAAAGAATAAAATTAAAATGTTACAAAAAAACTGTTTTGAATGTTTGGAGAAATATTGCTTTCATCTCCTAATGGGGACATTAGTAAAGCATTCTTAGAACGTTTTGTTATTTCTCTGTTTATAAAAGGTGAAGCTTCTTGAAAACGGTATGTGTTGTAGTACTGTAGAAATAAATGTGACAAGCTACATGATCAGCGGCATCATTCGTGTCTGTCGCACAACAAAGTTTAAAGGCAGATCAGCACTAACCCAGCATGGAAACACTACTAGAAGTGCAATAAAAGTAGCGAAAAAATGTATTGGGAAAAGGTTCTTGGCTTGTCTTGCAGGGTTTGCTGATGAATGAGGAGCTCCAGGGGAAGATGGAGCTGGCGAGGTGAAGAGACAGACGCTTCTGAAGACTTTTTAGCTCAGAGGGAGGATGGGAGCGCAGATCAACTCACCTTCATCATCATCATCCTCACATTCTGCCAGAACAGCTTCTGCTGGAGTTTTTGGCAGGTCCATGAAGCTGGGAACTTTGTGTAACAATGACTAAAACTGACGTTTTTTTTTTTGTTTTGTAGCATGTATCACGTTCTTTGGTTCCAAACAAATCCTATTTGTTAAATCAGATTTAGTCCAATTAATACAATTTGGTTTAGTTTGAATTTTCCCAAAAAACAAGGCAAACGTGACTCAGTGTGATATCTGACACAGGTGGGGTCAATGGCTTAATGAGAAAGAACGTCCTCAGAAATGGAATCGCAAGGAAACATCTTCAGAAGGGAGAAGAAAAGGTGTGTGTGTGTGTGTTTAAAACCCCTGAGTGAATAATGATGTGTGTGGTAACTTGACATTCATGATTTGCAAATCACTTCACACTTACGGACCATTAAAGCTCTGAAGTCTCTCAGTGTGTTGGGCTGCTGGAGCTGTGTTTGACTGGCAGAACTAAACCACTATTTATATCACTTTCTGAAAACCAAGTAGTCACTGCTAGAGTTTGTTTGTTTGTTTATAGCTCTGTTGTTTATCGTATTATTATGTTGTTAATTCAATTAAATTAAATTTGTTTCTTACTGTTATTTTTTTAGTGAATTCAGGGAGGTCTTGAAATTGAATTTGCTGCCATTTTTTTTTTTCCTTAAATGTGTCAGGGTTAACACCCAATGCAGTAATATGTCAAACTTCATTAGTTTATTTGATTTAATTTTGTTTTATTTTATTTCATTGTAATGCCGTACTTCAGGCTGACTTTCTGTGATGAATTCATATTTTCGTAGGTAATATTTTGTTGTTTGAGAGTGAATCCTGGGAGGTCCCTGAAATGTGTCAGCGTGAACACCCAGTGCAGTAATGTTTTTTCTTCTTTTCCCCAAAACCTTTATTTTGAGTTAGATCTTGTCCCTGCATAACAAAGCAGGGCTAACTAAATAAATAAAGGTCTTCTTTTTTATATATACTTTTTAGCTCTTTTTATTTTCAACCATTGAATTTGATGCTGTGGGTAACAAGGCTACAATTAATCAATGAATTAATAATTTCTATTTAAATAAAGGGGGGAAAAATCTAACGTTTGTATTATTATTAGCTTTTATTTATTTCATCATTATTTTTTAAGACCTCAGTTTGAATGTGATGCTGTTCATGAATAACAGACAATAGTTAAAA
Source organism: Enteromius paludinosus (assembly GCA_032361165.1). Lineage (NCBI taxonomy): Eukaryota > Metazoa > Chordata > Actinopteri > Cypriniformes > Cyprinidae > Enteromius > Enteromius paludinosus. The sequence continues at coordinate 19,670,753 of JAUMHQ010000058.1, forward strand.
CAACATTTTTACTAATAAAAAATAGGAATTAAAAAACAGTGATTTATTAATGACATTGTTTACTCTTTAAAATAGGTGTCATTTGTTTTATCTGTCAGCTGCTCCAATATCTTCCCTGTCCTCTCCAGCAGCTCTTCTCATCTGCTGTAATGAAGTCGTGGTCCGCGGGGCAAGCGAGTACAGGCCTGACCTCCAGCGATCCCTCCTCACCTCATCAAGCTCTCACTCATCTGGAGCAACAGCCGCCCCTGGCCAGCACAGGTGAACTGCTTAAATCAGCTTTAACAGACTGATGACTAACCAGCCCAAATGAATGTGTGGGAAAATGAGAGGACGTGACATTTATAGTCTCAAAGGCCTGAGCGCTCCAGAAAGAAAACAGAAAGAGGAGGAGGGGAAATACGAAAAACCTGAGCGCATCGTGAATGAGGGAGCAGTAAAATGTGACGTGAACAGAGGCTTGTTCGTTGTGAATCTGAACTGAAGTCCACCTTGTGGCCGTACTCAAAAGATTGCTTCCAAGTTACTCTTTAAATTCTTTGTGGAAGTATAAACTGACACAAAAAACCCCAGAGAAGCTCAGACTGCCACAAGATTGTCACAAATGGGAAAGTTCAATCGAAATCACTGAGCTTTGAATGCAGACTTGCATATATTGGCAAGTCTGAGCTCGAGACACACAAACTTATTTTTGAAAAAAATGGTTTGTTTTTATAATATTCTATATATTTATAGAAGCTTATTTCAGTCGTGGGATAAAACAAAATCTCTTTTTTTGGCAGTTCTGAGTTTATGTGTCTTATATGTCTGTTTTTCCCTCATAATTTTCAGAGAAAGAAAAGAAAAGGAAAGGATGTGACGTGACGTGGCCAGGTATGGTTTCCCATACTAGGAATTTGTGCTCTGCGTTTAATCCATCCAAGTGCACACACACATACTTAACATTTGTGACATGTAACATTTTATTTATTTATTCCATTGCAAAGAGAAAAAAAAAAGAATTGTTAGAAATAAGCCGAGAATTCAGACAAAATTTTGAATATAAATCTGCCAATATAAATATAAAAATAATGAAATCCTGATAAGGGCACTAAAGTCTAGCTCCTTGGCAGCGTTTCTTTTGGCTTTTCCATTAGGGCTGCTATAAGGCACTGTTTTCTTTTCATTTACATTTCTTTCTGTCTTATTCATTCTTCCGTTTTCTGTTCTATTTTTAAGCTATTTTCTAAGCTAAGTACTAAACAAATAAATAAAATGGACACAATAAAACCAACAAACACCAAGTTATATTGGATAAGTGTGTTCATCTGTGTCTGTTGGGGGAAGAGAAGTGTTTACCAACTTTAACTCACTAACTATGTTAGAATAGTATGTTTTAATGAGAAAAGCGTCAAAGCATATTAGGGTTGGACAGAAAGTGCATGAGACAAAGTCTTGTATTTTCTTCTGAAGATTCATTAGACATCTATAAAAAGGCTGTTGACAGTATGTATACAAGCATCAAGCTGTACTACTTTCTCTCTCAGTTCTAGACTGGCTGCTACTGATGATCTTCCTCAGCTACTCTCTACTCTGATAATTTATTGACAGCCTTTAAAAATATTTACCCGTACACTTCCTCTTCCCAGCGGGCGCCTGGCCCATAATCCTCCTTCCCCTTTATTAGATCATTTGTCAAAACCTAGAGCTCTTTACTCGCCTTCTTTTTCTTTCTGGCCCCTCCTTCCCGCTCCTCTCTTCTCCTGTGTGAGATCTGTTGTGTAACGCTGGTTTAACTCCTGCCTCCTTCTCCTTTTAAAAGAAACATTTACAGCTGATTAGTCTGTGCCGTAAAGACAGAGCCGGTCCTGAGAGGAACACACCGAAACATTTCTGCAAGACTAGATGCTCAACCTTATGAGAAACACATGGAAACAAAGAAAGAAAGACAGACAGAGAGATTGTTGCAGACATTATGGATCTTGAAAACATAGTAAGCTGCCTAATTAGATGGCATCATGGATACTAAAGTAAAAAAGAAAGAAAGAATTTAAGAAAGAATTTTTAAAATAAAATTTAATTCTTAACATTAAATTTTTACCCAACAAGCATAAAGTAAACTATATTTTCTTAAGGTTCTATGAAAAAAGAGATGCATTATAATTTTTACTTAATAAATTAATAGATGAATAAATATATATACACACACTGCTCAAAAGTAAAATAACACATCCTAGATCTGAATGAATGACATATTCTTATTAAATACTTTGTTTTTACATAGTTGACCGTGCTGACAACAAAATCACACCAAAATTATCAATGGAAATCTAATGGATTAACCCATGGAGGTCTGGATTACACACTACAGGCTGATCCAACTTTGATGTAATGTCCTTAAAACAAGTCAGAATGAGGCTCAGTAGTGTGTGTAGCCTCCACTTGCCTGTACGACCTCCCTACAACACCTGGGCATGCTCTGTGGTGCAACGTGGCATTGGTGGATGAAGCGAGACATGATGTCCCAGAGGTGCTCAATTGGATTCAGGTCTGGGGAACGGGCGGCCAGTCCATAGCATCAATGCCTTCGTCTTGCAGGAACTGCTGACACACTCCAACCACATGAGGTCTAGCATTGTCGTGTATTAGGAGGAACCCAAGGCCAACCGCACCGGTATATGGTCTCACAAGGGGTCTGAGGATCTCATCTCAGTATCTAATGGCAGTCAGGCTACCTCTGGTGAGCCCATGGAGGGCTGTGTGACCCTCCAAAGAAATGCCACCCCACACCATTACTGACCCACTACCGGCTCATGCTGGAGGATGTTGCAGGCAGCAGAACGTTCTCCACGGCGTCTACGCCTACAAAAGCGGAGGTAGCAGTCCTTCTGCTGGGTTGTTGCCCTCCTCCACGTCTCCTGATGTACTGGCCTGTCTCCTGGTAGCACCTCCGGCAGCAAGGCAGCTTACTAAGGTTTTGGAACAAAACGATGGCTTCATTTGTCCAAGACACCACCGTAAACACAGTAAAGTGTGAGTATGATACACAACATCTAAACCACATGGACACTCTCAAACAAGCGTCTTTCCCAACACTTAACCTAAAACGCCATCCATGTTCATCCATCTGGCAAACACGCACCCGCAGACTCCCGATGTGGAGACTTTCCCTCTCTGTCTGAGAGCTGAATGTGAAAAAGCTCATTGATATTCAGAAGCACGCGGCTCAGACAGGGAGTGCTGTTATTATTGGGGTGCGTGGAGAGGAGGTCTGGCGCAGGCTTCTACACACCAGCGGCTCTGCGCATGTCCACGACCCTCACTCACATACACACACACACACTTGCCCTGGCCACAGGTATGTCCTCGGCCCGGTGGGTAACCCCTGCCTGGCCAAAGAGCTGTCAGAAGCCCTCCGCTCTCCCGTCAGACTAACTAGAATGGAAAAGGCCTGAGCGGCCGGTGAGGAGCGGGGGGTTGAACGGGTTTCCCTCTGCATTTCAGGCTTCAGGCGGCCTTTATTAGCCTATTACGGATACGCCACTGCAGTGGAAAGAGCGCTTTTGCAAAGACAGATGAATTACGATTTCGTCTTGATGAGGGAAAATTGGTGTGGGCGTGTATCATCCATAGGGGTATCATATTTGTTGGAAATGTCTGTTGTTGGTTTTCCCATTTTGGTGATACAAAATGAGCTGGAAAGCTTCAACGACTGGACTACTTTACGCACAATGCACCAAGATCCAGCAGATGGTGATTTCTAATTTAGATGGTGTACATTTTGACTAATAAGGATCTAGAGAAAATAGGAACGAGTTTTGATAAAAGAAAGAGGGTGGACTGGTGTTCATAAATGTGAGCTAATAATGACTATTAATTGTTCTTACTGTTATTACTTCAGGCGAGACACTCAGCTCGTTTCAGCCACTGAATAAACTAGAACAAGTGTGACTTTTTATTTCACAATTCAAACTTATTTTCTCACATTTTTTGAGTGTGCATCAAGCAATTTTTATATTTTTCTTGCAATTGCACATTTATATCTTGCAATTCTAAAAAACAATTATCACAATTGCTTGTTTATGTCTCAGTTCTGACAAAGGAAGTGCAATTGCAAGCTATGAAGCTTCATTTAGAAAACTAAAAAAAACCTAAATATCTCTACAAATTGAAACACAAACTTTATTCAGTGGACAGATTTCTGTTCTGGTAATATATTTCCAAATTTATGCATGGTGAATTATGTAATGGCTCATTTGCATACTGTTGGGAAACTAAAATATGTTTATTTAAAATATGTATAACAATAACATTTACGTATGTGGGAAACTGCAGTTTCTATATATATATATATATATATATATATATTTATAGACACATTGCTTTATTACATCACATGTATATTGTAAAGTGAATATAACATTGAAGTCAGTGTGATATAAATGTAAATATTTTGTACATATATAAAAAGCAGTAATTCCTTATTTGCAGTATTATTCATTTTTTGCAATATAGTAAAACAATATATTATCATGTATATTTTCAATATACATTAAATAACTGAATATACTATTAGTTAATATACACCAGTGATATTCTGGTCTATGACTCAAGTATGACATGATTCTACATATTGCTTTTTAATGCAAGTCTGTGGGGGTTTTGTCCATTATTATGTCATAAACATTATTAAGAATCACTAATATTAGTTGTAAATGACTCATAGGAAATTGTGTCTGTAGTAATGAGCACATTCTGGAGCAATTGTGGTTTAATGACCTACTCAAAAGTCCACAAATATGTTCAAATTTGCCATAATAACTGACAAATTGGCTCTGTACTCGAGTTATCCAGGTGCATTCAGAGGAAATAAGGCGCAGAAAGCCTCTCGTTTTCAAAGTGTCTGCTGTGAAATCCACATGGCCCTCCATATTTTGATGGACTGCTTCTTGAAACCTAATCAAGATATGCTTTCCCCTCCCTGAATGCACTATGAGGCTTATTATTTTAACCCCGAATGCGCCGTATGATGTCTATACCGTATCTGCCGGCCAAGATTTCTTAGCTTCCTTCTTAAGCATATGAAGAAAAAAAAAATCAGCATACCTCTGGGCTCCTGATTTTGGGCTGCAGAAGACTCATGGAGTCAGGATGGGACACAGCCAGTACAAACACCACGATGCCTGGCCAATTAGACATGCTAAATGCTTTTGATTCAGTGCCCTGTGAACCCTGATGTGTTCAATTAAACACGCCTCATCTCAATGCGCCCGTTCGAGCTGATTAAGCTGAACGCTTCAATGGCACGAATGGGGTTTGTCGATTCTCTTGAAACTCATTTTGCTTGGTAATATGGAGTTTTAGCCTCACTCAAATGAGGTTTTCTTGTAATATAAAAGAGTTCGACATATTTGAGAGTTAAACAGGATATCCATGGAGACAAAAAGTAGCCTGATCTCAATGCTATCTGGTTAACTTTCAGCTTTTTTAGCTACTGCTGGTAAGTAAAATTATTTTGCACTAAAAAGAATTTATCTATTGAAAGCTATTGACACGTAGCCCTATATTTTAGTATATATATATATTCACACACACACACACACACACACACATATATATATACTGTATATATATATATTGGTTTTGCATACAAGATGTCATTTTCATGTCAACATAAAAACAACTCTACAGCCTAGGGTTACTTTTTATGTTCACTAAGACTGCATTAACTTCATTGTCACATGCTCCTTCAGAAATCATTCTAATATGATTTAATCAATATAAATTAAAATGTCTTTAATGTCACTTTTGATTAGTTTGCGTTCTTGTGTTCCAAACAAATAAACACAAATAAATTCATCAATCCCAAACTTTTTAGTGTATAGGCCTATTTGACATATATATCTTTATATAGATGTCTCACCACTGACAAGGTCTGGTATAGAGTGATCCGTCACATGATGCATTACAGTACAGGTGATTGGAGCAAAAAATGCCATTGAGATTAATAGGGAAGTTCTTTTTAGGTATATTAAAATTCAATAGCATCATCTAAAAAGTGAAATTATAATGCCTTGATAAAAAATCACTCAAACATTTTTTTTAATCTTTGGAATGACATGCACAGCAAAACCAAGAACATGCCAAAGAAAGCGCATGAGGTCAGTTTTGATTTCATGTTGACTTCAAGCTAAACTCAATTTGAAGGGTAAATGTAGTGGCAATTAAATTGAGATAAATGGCTGTACTTTTCTGAGCACGCGCTCAGACGTGAGTCTAAGAGAGTGAAATTGTTTATTACAGCTTGAGAGCGCAAGAAAACGCATATGGATCCGCACCACTGTGTTGAAAGACACTTTAAAGTATTTGAAAGAGTGTACTAACAGATTAGAGCACTCCTTGATCTAATGAAAATCCATATTGCAAAACATTTAGCCATGAGAGAGGCATACGTGATCTAATAAGACACGTAACACAATTTCTGAATTACTGGTAGAGCAAATAGATAATGGAGATGAACTATATGGGCCTTATTTGATAATGTCAAATATAATGAAAAATTCACCAATGCATATTCTCATATTCGTTATTATTAGACCTCATATTAGAAATAAAAACACACACTGGCATTAACACCGACTTAGGTTTTAGACCATGGCATGCACTGGAATAAATTATACAACCACAGTCATACTTTACATACCGCTGCACAAACTAATGGTCGCTCTGATGTGCACGTCAATGTTAAACCAATCAGTCGTTCCTGAAGGCACAGGAAATAGACTTTATTAGCACTCACCTCCTCTCCTAAGACAACTTTTAGCTCTCATCCACACAATTAGACTAAGTGGCCTGTCACTGACCATTTCAATTCATATTCATTGTCCGCAGAGTCAGAATTGCTATGAAAATGTCCACTGCATCTGGCCGTACACTCAGATGAGGACCTGGTCAAGCCATTCCTAAAAGATATCAGTTAGCTAAAATTCAACAGACATATTCATTCATTCAATTAACATGCATTAAACATTTTTTTTTTAAGATAGCCCTGCATATGCTGGTTATGTATGTTTTAAAACTCAGCAAAGGACCAGATTAAACCAGCAAATAACCAGTAAACCAGCTCAAACTAGCATGCCAGCTTCAAAACATGCTGTTTTCTTAAAAAGGTGTCAGGGTGTTGTAGCACAGATCTCTTACAAAAGGTACTGTAGTGGTACAATGATGAAGGATACTCATTTTATTAGCCTACATGCTCATAAAACATGGTTTTACCACGGCACAGAGGCACAAAATAGGAAAAAGTAGGCTAATACCATGCTGACTTTCTTCATTTTTTTGCGTACAGTAAATAGGCTAACAACCACAACGTTTCTGAACATTCATGAATGCTTAAATAATGTTTTTCTAAATGTTTTTTTTGAGGCTATTAGATGAACGTACTGATTACGTCAATGGACGTTCAGAAAACGTTCTTTGTTAGCTAAGCTGGTATGTTCTCTTTATATTTGGTATTAATTTCTAATTACGATGGTACCATTTTATTTTATGATTGTTTTGTGTCAGTATGAATAACTAAACAACAATATTACTGAAAATCTTGTTTGTCTAAATAAATTTTATCTTTAAAATGCAGTCATTTAACCGTTTGTAAACCATCACTTCAGTCATGTTGTCGCGTTAAAACACAGTATCGATCGCCACCTCGTGGTCTATGTTCAAACCGAGGTGTAATATTTACGTCACCCTGTAGGCGGCGGTATCTGAAAAATGAACACAAACTCACCGCTGACGCTCTTCACTCAAGCTCCTCGGTTGTTTATAGTTTTGCCATTTAGCTTCAGCTTCAAGTTCTCTCAGTAAAACCGTTTGAATCCTATTTCCAGTATGGGATGCGACGGCGGAACCATTCCTAAAAGACACGAGCTGGTTAAAGGACCGAAAAAGGTTGAAAAGGTAAGGCATTGCGCTAAACGCTCGATTGTTGTCATAGACTCTGTGGAATTAGCGTGTAGCGTCTTAGCATGTCAACGGCTCGTGAGTTTAACATTTGTTTTTCTTCAGCTGCTGTAGAATTTCAATAAACTAAGCATGATCGAATGTGTCTTAAATACACGTTTATTTTCTGGACACAAACATGCTGTAGATCTGAAAATCACGAAAGATGGTGTATTTGGTATGGTAGGCTAACGTCACTGCAGTGGTAATGTAAACAGTGTTCAAAACATGCTAACGTTACACGAATTTCAGTGTCGTGGAATATTTCTAAGTATCACAGTATTACCATCTTTACTTCGTAGTACCATTTCTTGAATTTCTATGAAATCTATTACAGTAGCGTGAGTGCTAACGAAACAGCATCCTACTAAATACTAATACTACTAATGTGATTTGATTTCATTTACCATTATTTGCTTATTCAATTGCTTGCAAAAAAGACAAATATGTTTTTTAAAGGTTTTTGAATTTACAAAAAAATACAGTGCGTATAATATAAATAAAAATATAAATAATTGTTTCAAGTTTTCACAAAAAAAAAAACAAAACAAAACATGCACACAACTATATTTCATGTTGAATATGTTCATACTAAAATGTAATCTTTATAACATTGGGAATTAAATTCTGTAAACATGTAGCTTTTTTTTTTGCTCTCAAACAGCCAGTTATTAAATCTGTATTAAGGCTTTTTGTGAATGGATGTAATATTTTATTAATGGCAGTTACTTGAATGCACTAAATATTTTTTAGCATTTATTGTTAAGGTTCATAATTCTTAATTTTATTGTTCTACAGGTTGATAAAAATGCAGAACTTGCTGCCAAATGGAGGTACTGTGCACTGAGCCAGGAGAAGCTGAAGCGGCCCATAGTGTCCTGTGAGCTTGGCAGGTATGTTATAAAATTATGTATTTACTTATAAAGATGATAGATAGCTTGCTAAATCAGCTGTTATTCATTTATCTAGTAAGTGACCATTTGATAAGCAGGATCATTCAATATAGTTATTGTCAGGTGGTCATTATCAAACAAATCAAACCCTTCAGGCTGAAATGGAGGTTTATTTTGACCGATAATGACTTTCTGCCTTACATAACCTCTATTCTAAAGATTTACCATATTATTGCATAACAACCAACCATTGTTTAGCTGTGGTATCTGAAATAAGATCAGACTAACCACCATGAATCGAAAAAGCTCCACAGTTTTTAATAGAATTTGAATTTTTTTGAATAAGCTTCGTTTAGCGACCAATAAGAAAGATTATGGTATTAAAATTTATCTGTACTGAAAAGTATGAATCCTCTTATCTAGTATGTGTCTATATTATTTCTGCCAAAGCAATGTTCAATAGTGTTAATATATAGTGAAACCATGGTGAATTTTGCAGTATCTGCTTAAAAAGATTTTCCTTCCACCAGACTTTACAACAAAGATGCGATCATTGAGTACTTGTTGGATAAATCAGCAGAGAGGCCAAATGCTGAGGTTGTTGCACACATCCGTGGCATTAAGGTCAGTACACACGGACAAATGATCATTATACTCTAAATGACAGCGTGTGGAAAAAAAAACAAAAAAACATTTATATGCTTGCACATATTTTTACATTTATTTAATTATTGACTACATTTACATACGCCCTCATAATGGAGGTTTACGTGATTTTGGCAGTATTGCAATTACGTTTCCCTCATGTAAGCACAATATTTCAACATAAGAAAATGTCATAGTTTTTATAAATACTTTAAATTAGTTTTTGTTTTTATATTTTGCATATTTACATTTTTATTATTCTTTTTTGCATTTTTCTTTTTTAATCTTCAGATGTCTTTTTATTTTTTTTTAAAGTGTAAAATAATGACTATCATACATATTTACAGTTATTTACAGAAGGAACACACTAAAATGCCATTCGGTGTAATGGTATCATTCAGTAATTTAAAATGTAATATGATTGTTAAACATTATTTCACTCATTTATTTTTAACAAAAGCTATTTGAAACATTAAAGTACACAATTTATTTGCATCTAATATTGTTTCGATGTCAATAAAATTACTTTTCTTAATTTAATTTGATGCAGAAGATCATGTCTTTGACACACACATAGTTTTTGGGGATAATAAGGGGTCATGTTCAGCTAGCAGGTTGTTATCGCAGAATAAAGCCCTACAGGCTTATCGGCAGCCCGACGCAAAGTGGAGGTTTGTTGTATAAGACTGAAGGGCTTTTTTCTGCGATAACAACCTGCTAGCTGGACATTATCCCACTTATTACACGGCTTCTTTCCCCAAAAGTAAATAATCAAACAATAAATAAATTATCTGGGAATAACAAACCTTGGAATGTGGCGACTGACCAATCAGAATCGTATATTCCATGAAGCCGTGTAATACATTGAAATACTGACTGCTACACATTTACCTCAAACATTAGATTCATCTGCGCTGGAGCCGTGCGAGAGTACAGCCTAAGCAAGGAAGTTTTAGTTTTTTGGTTGAGTCTAATAAGCCTGGTGTGTTTGACAGGACGTAAAGGAGCTGCATCTCACAGATAATCCAGCTTGGGAGGGTGAGAGGCACAACATTAAAGGGGACTGTTATGAAGACGTGCACTGTGCCATGTTCATCTGTCCTGTGGTCGGTCTGGAGATGAACGGAAAACACAAGTAAGATCTTGTTAAGCTTGCGACTGCAACCACAATGACTCATGCAAGAAAAGATATTGAAGAAGAAGTGTGTGGTATTAGCACACTTCCCTCAGAGTGTGATGATGTAGCATAAATACTAGGGCTGCAACTTATGACTATTTCAATAATCGACTAGTCATTATGAACTGCCAAAAAAAAAAAAAAGATATCTATTGCTTTGTATCTTTTGTATAGTTAATATATTTAGTTTTTAGCGTTTTCCTTCCATTAAAAAGATGAAACGCAAAACAATTAGAAGACATAACATTTATTGCTTCCAAGTGCATTTTCTGCATAGCAAATATGAACGCCCACGCCCACTGTGTCTGTTGTTGGTTCCTTGTGTTACATTGGTGACATCACTAACGACCTGTTGACTACTAAATTAGTTGCCATCGACTATTAGTCGACTAGTCGTTGCAGTCCTAATAAATACACTGGTTGGTGGTAGCTTTGGTGTATTTTTGTAAATCTTAGTAATATAAAAATATCACCTGATCAGATTGAACATATGATAACACACCTTGACACTTTTACTACTTCTATTTGTATTTTTACTACTTCTACTTTTTCTCCATCATTTTTTTTATTTTACTTTTTCTTTCTTTATATTTTTCTGTCAGATCAAGTTTGGATGTTTTTTTTTCATGCATTAAAAAAAGCATACATGTAGGGGGCAGTCGTGGTCTAATGGATAGGCAGTTGGACTTGTAACCCAAAGGATAGCGGGTTCGAGTCCCAGGTCTGGCAGCGATTGTGGGTGGGGTTAGTGAATTCCCAGCACTCTCTCCACCTTCAATACCACGACTGAGGTGAGACCTTTGAGCAAGGCACCGTTCCCCCAACAGCTCCCCGGGCGCCGCAGCAATGGCTGCCCACTGCTCCGGGTGTGTCTTCACCGTGTGTGTGGTTGATCACTTCTCACTGCTGTGTGTGTGCATGTTGGATGGGTTAAATACAGAGCACAAATTGCAAGTATGAGTCACCACACCAAGTCACTTCACCTCATTTTTTACTGCATTTATTAGTTTATAATGTTCATGTGGTAATGATAATTTACGAACATTTTAATGAACATTAAACTGCTATATAATTAAATGCAGGAATAAATATAATTTATTGTGAGTTTAGAATAAGAGGAAATGTAAACTAAAGACTGTAATAGAGCCTGACCGGTTTATCGGTCGATATAAAGCATTTAAAAAAAAAACGGTATCTGCATTTATAATGGCCAATAAATGAATATTTCAAAAATAAAATAAAAAACGGACGAAACGCCCTGCTATGAATATTGCATTGCATAGTTTGTCCTACAGAGAGCACTCTACTCCGTCCATATTGGCAACACTTGTGTATAGTGCTATATATCCTGCAACCTGCTAAACCAGCCAAAGTCATGCAGGCCAATGGCCATGTTGTTTATTGCCAGGAGTTCAATGTGCTTTGTTCTGTGACAGTTGCACATTGAATTTCTCCCTGGAAGAGGCCACTTCTTATGAACAACTCGCTCCCCTACACATCTTTCTTCATTATGGTAACAGTTACACTTGTATATAACAGGGGGGCAAATGAACCAAACCCACCCAAACTAACTTGAACATAAACACCCATAACATCACTGTTTTTATATTCTACTGCAAATATGTATTGGTGTTGTATTGTTTTTTATAAGGGATTAATTATTAATAATAAAAAAAAACACACACAAACTAGGGATGGCGAAAACTAAAACATTTCTTGACCGACCACCGAGCCTCATTAGCCGGTTGAAACCGGTTAACCAATTAGTTTAAAATATGGTACGCTATTTGAAATAACAGCCATTTCGAGCAGCGCCTGCAATTTCGCAACTCTGTCGCA
>JAUMHQ010000058.1:19690395-19703120 GCA_032361165.1 Enteromius paludinosus
CTAAATTACAAGTAAATTAAATTGAATTAATACGTGGCTGTGACCTATTAAAAATATCTTAATTTGTGTCCAGGGATACATTTTATAACGAAACAAGCAGCATAAACAGAACAGAAGGCTCACGTCATATCACGCGCAGAGCTTGTGCCAACAGAGAAAAACATAAGCTATTAAAGAAAAAAAAGCCAAATATATATTTTTGGTAAATAAATAATAAATTAACAAAATGAAAGAAAAAAACCCCACGAATGAATTTTGCTGAATTTCTGTTCATTCTTGTGACACACTCTTGAAAGCAACATCCAATTATTTACAGAAGCACAACCGTTTTTATTGTGAGTGTACACAAATAAAATAAATGAATAATTTATGAAAAGTTATTGAATTATGTCTTATTTTTGAACGAGTATAGTAAGCTGTGTCCATTTTTTAAGAGGAAAAAATCAAGTGTTCTTGCCGGCGTTGCGCCCAGTAACGCATTAAACAACCAACTGTACAATATAATATCCTGGACAAAATTCAGACTAACTCATCCTTTTATCATATGTACAATTTTAGATGCAATAATATGATTATGATTCAATGCGCTTTTGAAAGAGGCTAAGGTGGTTTGACGCGAGCAACACCAAGAACACAGACGCTGCCAATAGACTAATTCTGTCATGTGACACTACATTTATTTGCAGAAACTTGGCTAGTGTCAAAAAATTACTTGGTTAGAACAATGTTTGTTTTATCCAAGTTGCTAAAGAGGCACATTTATTAAGGCCACAACGCAAATGAAAGTGCTTGATGTATTCGGGTGGGGCTTTTATCAGAACAATGCATTTGACAACACTGACAATTAAGCATTAAAACTGAACAATATAAATAGTGTTAAAAACTAAATTGACTAGCAGGTGTTCAGGCACGCATCATTTGCACACAAGTTTACACATTGAAAATATGTGGCTTACATTATGAAAGCATTACAGTGTCATGCCATAATGATGATCACTAAACGTTTGACTAATGAATGGCTCTGCAAGTCAGAAGTATTTCCTATATTTTGTGTATGTAACAGTATCGTGGCAGTAGTATAATGCAGTATTTCTGGTTCCTCAAAAAGGTTTTTCATGCCTTGATTCTTTAGGTATCCACTTTAAGCAGTGCATTATGAAGCAGTTAATAAATAAAACAGAATACAAGTATAATTACTATTAACAGCACAACAGTTATCACTCACACTAACAGTTTTTGCACATTTTTGACATTCACACATCACAAGCTGCATGTGAATATTGAGACAACAAATTTGCTCCGTAAAGCAGAAGAATATTCCAGTGATTTTCTATTGTTTCTTCTTTCATGTCTGCTTTGTCCATGTGAAACTTTGACATCAAGACGAAGTAGTGTTTGCTTCACTGTATTTGTAGAATACATGGTTTTGAGTGCATGCAGACGTTGAAGCCTGAGGCTGTACATAGTGACAGTTCTCACTCTGTTTGTGGCTTTTCGTGGCTGTTGCTCAGAAACATTCCCCTGGTTTTAAAACGACGGTGCTGTTCATGATTTCAATCTCTGTGGTTAGATGCCATGATGGTTGTATGGGGACTGTAGCATGCTGGAGAACTTTATGCCGGTGCCACATTTCTAGACAATCCAGGGCTTCTGGGAAGCTTGCGGTCTCAAATTTATTCGCAAACATGCTCTCTCTTTCGATAAGCCACGGTAGGTCACCAATCCCGTAAACGCAGATATCTCTGATGTATTGTCCTGTACAAACAAACAAACAAACAAACAGTGGTTTGGTATTCATAGACACAAGAGTGTACTGTTATGTTTTTACATGAAATCTTCGTTGGGAAGATTAATGACAGTGTGCAAAAACTTTAATTGGCTCTGTCTTAAATAAATGCAATACCAAGCTTTCTAATAACAGGGTTCATTTGAAAAAGTCTTAATTCTCCCGTTCTGCACATTAGTGTCCCTTCACAGATGCAGAAACATCTTTAGATGTCGTACATAGATCAATAACCTGGGAGTATGAATATGTATGTATTGTATGTGTGTGTGTGTGTGTGTGTGAGATCTATATATAAATAGAGTATGTGTATATATAATACATATGTAGTATGTAGCCTAAATACTGTATGTTTGCTTGTGTGAGTGTGTTTGTTCTGTTTACTGAATGCAATTTCAGTAATTAATATAATTATTTACAGGTGAAAGAATATGATATCTGAATCTATTTTGCTTGAAAATGCAGAAATTTCATAAAAATGCACTACTTTCATAAAAATGCATTTTTCTCAGTTTTTTTTGTTTTTTTGTCCAGAATGTTGTTTTTTTTGATGAAACCTATCAGCATTCAAGTGATGCACATAAAGATAGAGGCTTGGTTTTTATTTTGATTTATAACGTGTTCATACACGCATAGCAGAAAATATTATGTAGGCCATCAAATGTTATCAAAAATGCTGCTGGTTGCTGGGAACTTAAAAAAAAATGCTGCCTGGGAAAGAGTAAGATGCACATGCACTGCATTTTCCAGAACAAATATCTTGAGCCTCAAATCAAGATAAAATTACTTTTGAAATGCAAACTGAATGTATTCAGTTTTGTCTTCTCAGAAATTGTGAGTTTATACTTAAAACAAGGGGAAAAAACACCCACGGACCTCTGTCAGTGGGGTAGGAGTACTTTTTCTCACTACTACTACTACTACTACTACAAAAAGTTTTTGCTGCTTGTTCTCGTACCTTTACAGCCCTGGTGTGCTGATCCTTCTTGGTCCCTCCATTTGATTGCACGGACGTTACCTTCCCAATCACCTTCTACATGACTGCCAGGTGCTTCTGAGTACACATGCAAGACCAATGTCATGATTGGGGCACCACATGCTTCTGAGCAGTTTCCTCTGTTATCAACATTCTGAGTCAACATTGCATTTTAAATCAAACATACTCGGGGTTATTACATCCTGACTTACCCTTCATGCGGTTCAGCGTCACCCAGTAATGTTCATCTGGGCTGAAGGTGTCTCTAGACCACTCCAGCAAGTCTTTGGCCACCTGGTCGTTGAGGACAAACTCCACAAACGGTCTCGTCAAGGAGTAATAAGCAGTTCCGAAGTAAATTGTCATGTTGTGAGGAGGTGGTCCCTTCTTTTGACCCCGGCCTTTTGGCGCCACGTGGGTGCCCCTTACCTCCTCGTACTGAAACTCGGTCCTGTGCTTCATAGTGGGTGGTTGCTTGATTCCTGGTGTCATATTCCTGTCTTTCCATTCGGGGAGTTGCATGTACCGGACCAGCTCCAGGTTGGTCTGGATTGGGAAGTCCTGGCCACACAGATTTATAACTCTTTTCCATTTTGTAGGAGACTTCACCAGGTCCTTCATGCAGTTGATGTCAGCCTGCAGACGGGAAAAGCCGGCGTAAGTCACTTTTTCGTTAGCGGATGCCACAAAAACATTGGGGAAGCACCCAGCTAGGTTTCGGACGCTCGTCTTGTATTCTTCCGGTGCTTTAGCATCTATGTGAATGCAGTACACGTTCTGTGGAGCGTAAATGGCTCTTAGAAGCCGCACAAATGTTTCCAGCTCTTTGTGTATGGTGATTATGAAAGCTAAAGGAAAGTCGTCTTCTTCTTTGCTCAGCGACGTTGTAATAAAGTGCAGATCAGACTGCAGTAGAGTGCAGTTTGCGTTCGGTTTGGTTTCATAGCTGATTTTCTTACAGTCTTTTCGCTGCCATGTAAACCCGGGAATTGCAGATGGAAGAATGTCACAGTTTTTGGGTACTAGTGTGTTTTGGCTGCTTAGGTCAGCTGAAGGAAGTGGGGTGTTGGATACTTTGGCTTTCAGGTAGATGGCGAAACATATTAGGATGCATATTCCAAGGCAGAAGAGAAAACTGCACTTGGTGTTCTCAAGCTGGACCATAATAGTCCAGCATCTGAAAAGCAGCTACGGACCTCCTGAAACAGAGCAGAAGAAGAAAATAATAAGAGATAAATTTGTCACAAAATTGGCAAGTGCTCAAATACACATGCCCCTTCCAACTATCTTTAAATAAAGCACAGAGCAGAGCTTCTGGCCTAACAGTTCATTAATCATTTTGAGAAAGAAGTGTCTTCTGTTCATCAATTCTGCATGTATTTGATTAAAATGTGTGTTAAATGTAATTTATTCCTGTGATCAAAGCTGAATTTTCAGCATCATTACTCCAGTCTTCAGCATCACATGATCCTTCAAAGATCATTCTAATTTGCTGCTCAAGAACCATTTCTGATTATTATCAGTGATGAAAACAGTTTTGCTTCTTCATAATTGTGAGAAAAACCATGATGCATTTATTTTTTTAGGATCTATCTTTTGTAAAAGTAAAAATATCTTTGTTGGCTCTTTAGATTAATTCAATGCATCCTAAAGAATTGTACTTTAAACAAATAAGAGCTTGACTTTCTCACTTTAACCCAAGTAAAGATTATTTTTGTGGTAATCTCGTATTAGACATTACATAACAAAAACGATTAACTTTAGCTAATGCATTACAAATTGACTAGTTATATATATATATATATATATTTATTTATTTATTTTTTTTATTTTTTTAACAGCATTTATTAATCTGGTTGCATTAATTAATGCCAATTCATTATTGCATTGTAATAATTCTAAATGCATTGTATTGTTTTTTATTTACATAATAACTAGTTCGTAAAAATGGGTTACGGCTTCAGGTCCATTTTGCGCGAAAACGATGCGTCGTAGAGCGAAAAAGGCGCAGAGCAATTTTTTGCCTACCATTGCAAGGATCGCAACGAAGTAAAGTTTTTGAGTCTACGACTAAGTTTGTACGATCTACGGACAAAAATGCCCCAGTTTGGCCGATTGGGCTGGTTTTCTGGTCCTTAGTAGCGAGGAGTACTACCATCTGACCAAATTTCAGCTTTCTAGGCCTTACGGTTTGGGCTGCATGATCAGTTTTAGGGAAGAATAATAATAATAATAAAAATAATAATAATAAAAATCCTAACAATTACAAAAGGGTTTCAGTGCTACGTGCTCAAACCCCTAATAATAAACAGTAGTAAATGCCTTAAAAAGAGCTACAACCTTTTTTTTTTGTGTTTTTTTTTTTTTGTTTTTTGTTAGCAAACACCTACACATTTTGAAAGTCCAAAGTTTCCAAATTATTTATTTCTTTTTTGATCTGTGACTTTAAGATGAATAATGTCGATAGTTTTATAGCACATGTTTTGGGTGTCTCTGTCTCGGCTGTGTAATGAAGTCATGGACAGAATTGATCATATCATTACATACATGGACAAACATCTTTTTAATGGGTGTCACCATTACTCCAGAGCGTTTGCTCATCTCATAATGACGCACACCCTTTAACAGTACGGCCGATTGCCTTCACGTCTTTATGAGGGTACAGCAGTCTTTTCCCACCTGGATGTAACTCTGTTGTGCCACTCTTTTCTAAGCGCAGCAACCCTTGGGTTTCCTTTTAATAGCACCCCAGGGAGCTGCGTACACTGCTGAAGTCCCAGTTGCTGGACACAAATGAGTATTGGATTTTAGTTTTGTTAAGTTGTTTAATGAACACTCAGGGGTTTATAAAACACGCTGACAACTGTCTATTGTCACCTTAAGCAATGAAAACCACACAACGTTCAATCAGCATCTTGTAGTGTGTACAAGACCTGTTACACTTCAGCTTGAGTTGAGAAATCACTATCAAATTCATTTTAGTTTAAAGACATCCAGACAAAAAAAAGGTGTGAGCCCTCCTGAGCAGGTTTAAGCTTACTGACCTGTTGACAGCAAGTCTGAGATGCGCATCGAAGAACGAAGCAATCCAAGATCAGGACAAATCCACAACAATTTAATCCAGCTAACTGAGCTAATTTCACAACTCCTTGTTCAAGCTCAGGCTTCACTATTGCAATGCTCTCTTAGTAGGTCTTCCAGCCAGTTCTATCAGACCTTAACAATTAATCCAAAACGCAGCAGCAAGATTTGTTTTTAATGAGATACAGAATGGCTTTCACATCTGTTCATCAAAATGCACTGATTACCAATAGTTGCTCGCATAAAATTCACAGCGTTGATGTTTGCCTTGAACATCATCCCTTTAACTAAAATCAGTGCTTCAGGCTTATGTGCATCTAAAAGACTGGTACTCTTCATTTACTAACTGCTCGAATAGGAATAGAATAGTAAAAGAATAGAGAAGTGAGTGTGTGGTTTTTCTAAACACACTCTTGCTTCTCTTTTTCTGCATTAAGCTAACTGAGACTTGTTATAGCACTTGCGAATCATTTCTCATTTGTTGATTTTGGTTGCTTCCATTATCCTCATTTATAAGTCGCTTTTGGATAAAAGCATCTGCTAAATGACTTGATGTAATGTTTTCTTCATCAGTTAAAAAGGAAAAAACAGCAACATGGCAGGATGCTGTGGTTTCGTTTAATGCTTCTAGGTTGGGTTGCAAATGCATTTCTGTTGAAAGAAAACAATGTGATCTGGTCTTGCTCAGATAACTTGCACTATCTCTACTTCAGTTGAAATTTAAAGAAAGCAGAATATGAACGGTATATTGAAGTCAAGTCCCAGTTGCTGGACACAAATGAGTATTGGATTTTAGTTTTGTCAAGTGAAGTTTTGAATATTGATTCGTTGAAGCAAGTGTTTAGAGCACATTAACTTGAATTTCATACTCATGCACGTGTTAAGTATTAACCACAATTCTGCATGTTAATCACTCCTGAACCTGAAGTATATTTGCTTTCATACAGTCTGTAACATTTTGCCTTTTAACTAAAAATGTCAACAGATGATTGATTTTCTAAATGTCTCGGTAGTCATTAGTTAAAGCACCAGCTTAAATAAAGAGTGTGCAATCAAACCTCAGGCTTCAAGAGTAACAGACTGTTATCTCTAACAAGCTGATGGAGAAAATGCATTGCATTTATTTTTTTGTAGTCAAAAATCAAAATGAAAGCCCTTTACAGACGGTCCCTTACATACGTTTTGGTTTCCTAAAGCATAAACATCAAGTGCATTAGACATGGGCCAATAAATCAGTCAGAGTATGCTTACCTTTTAGCTCAAGCCGTTTCCACTCCTTTAAAAAGGAAATGGGATTAAACATTTACAAACGTGCTAACACCCGCATGACCTCGGTCTAAAAGGCTCCTCCATGAGCTGAAATCCCTGCCGAGCGCTTGCTATCAGTATCTATCTTTCTGTGTGAGAGTAAAACTGCTCTGTGGGAGCCGGATGTTGCTGTTATGGAGTCCTCTCGCGACTGTGGGGTTTGGCTGCTCGGTAACACATCCCATGAGAGCACTGTAGGAGGAGCGTGAGCAGGTTGAAAATGGTTGGACCAGCCCTTGCTGTAATTTGCACCTCTTTTGCTTTTTGACACCCTTCTCATGAGAGTCGTATTGTCGTCAAGCATGGCTTTTCATCTTTGCCACCACACCTAACCAGTTCTGTAGCCTGTTGTATTCATCAGAACTGGTTCGATGTTTATTATGGTTTCAGGTTTATCATCAAAAGCAGCGGTTATGTTGTTTCTGAATCCGTTTAATAGAGGCAGTGGGGAATTAGTTTAGCTTAAATTTGTTCATCGATACTTGCTAATTCTGCTATAATCAGGAAATAGGTAGGAAAGGAAACAGGAAAGGTAAAGGACAGAGACATGATAGCTCAACTGTAAAAATGCACAGCGTTTTATTATAATGGAGTTTTCATTATTATGTTATGTGTATGACAGTCTCAGTCATAGTTATTAATATTCAGCATTGTTTGTCCTGCTCCTGGAAGAGATAAGGGTTGCAGCATAAGATTTACGACATAAATAATATACGCAGCGATTAAACCAGCTGAAATGTTTTGAAATCACTTGTACCCTACCCGATCGAAACAAAAATCCAGTCTTTTTAATCTCGTTTAATAATGAGCAGTGTATTTATTACACTATTATGTTATAGTAGTTTATTCATGTTAGTTCAGAGTGCATTAATATGTTATTACACGGCTTTGTGGAATACTCGATTCTGATTGGTCACTCGCCACATTCCAAGGTTTGTTATTCCCAGATAACTTCCGGTAAAACTAATAACACTGGCTTATCCAGGTAGTTGGCCTCATCTTAACCGTTAGTTATTACATCACTTTGCTGTCGCTGTAGTTTAGCAACATCCTGTGGCTTAAAAATGATTAACCGTGAGTTCAACATTATTTTCAACATGTGTGGGAAATGCAAAAGCAAAAACTCCCCGGTTAAAATAATTTTATTACTATTGTATTATGTATATTTATTATTTACTTCTGAGGTAGGAACGGCATACCTGAAATGAAAAGTGATTTTAATTTTGCAATGATGTGCATTAAGGACGTCCGATTTTCATGACTTGATAACATTTTTAAAGAAATAGCTTGATCTTATTTGCATCTTGACTGGACAAGGAAATATGAAATAAATGGCATGATTTGGAAATTGTGCACAATAAGATCTTGAATGTGAATTAAGAAAGTCTGTTTTAATTACTATCATGCATAAAATACAATTCTGTCATTTAGACATTTATTTATTTTATTAAGTGAGTGAGGACTGCCATGCTTTAGAAATAAAGAAAAACAATGAGACTTTATGTAAAAAAAATAATAAATGAGAATTGCACAATAATTGTATTTAGAAAGTAGTCAGTTTTACTTACAATAATCCATGAAAGTAAACTTCTGTCATCAATTAGATATTTATTTTGATAATTTTAATTGTAAGCAGGGACTGTTGAGCTTCAACAATAACAAAGCTCCGTTAAAAAAAGCCTATATCAAGTTTGATAGCAAAAATAAAATAATACAAGGGAGTTGTGCACAATAAAATGAAATGTTAATTTGTACGCTTAGTAATTTTAGTTTTTTTTTCAGTTTTAAAAACTAAAGCAGTTTTAAAGGTCTCAATAAGGAATGGCTTATACATTGAATAACTATTTGCTGATTGCATTCTTAAATTCTTGGAATTTAAACCAATTGAAATCATTTAGTTTAGTTTTTGGCATTTTAAATGTAAACAAAGAGTGTCCAGCTTCAAAAATAGCTACTTTTGCTAAATATTTTAATCTGCAATAACGTGCATTGAGGAAGTTGTGCACAGGAAAATCAGGAGTGTGTATTAAGTAAATGTTTAGATTGTTTGTTTAGTAGATGCTACAGATTTGTTTCTCTCTCCGGCTTTAGATTTATAATCTTCATCTCTGTTTGCTCTCTCCATCTCTTGTTCTTTTCCTCAGATACTTGCTTTGCAGAAAAATATGATTCCAGATGCATTAGCTCCTTGTTTTTTTCCCGAGCTGAGCCCAGAGACAGAGAGCTACTAACCTGTAGTGAGCCTGGGGGCTGGTGGCCCAGGCGTTTGCTGATGAGTGAGAGAGATTAGCGCTCTTGTGTGTGCCGGTGCTGCTTGTGTGCAAGACAATAGCTGCTGCTGAATGCCTGTGCCATTTTGTGTGTGTGTGTTTGGCTTTTGGGGAACTTAGTCATCAGTGCTACATTTTTCTGCTTTTCAGGCAAAGCCGTCATACCTGCTTTATGACCTGTTTAGTGACATATTAGCAGTTCTCCAGTTTGTGCACTTTGCTATCAGAGGCTAATGGTGTTTTATCAAAATCTTATCATTTACTTTACTTTTTCAAAGCGGTAAAGAATGACTATTGGAGTGCGTTTTGCAAGAAAATGTGTTTTCAGATTTTATTCCTCAAAAATTTACATTTAATTCAATGTGTTCTTTGACAATTGTATTCATGTTTATTCTTTTTTTAGTTTATTTATTATTTTTTTTATTTATGATTTCGTTGTTGATTATTTAATTTAGTTTTTTATTATTATTCTTTATTTTGTAATAATAATAAAAAAACAATTTTCACTTTAGTTTTATTTTATGTATAATTTCATTGTGCCAAAACTAGTCATTTACTCGTATTTTATTTTTTGCATAATTTTAATATTCACATTCTGGTGTTTTGTTTTTTTTACAGTGTGGAGATCCTTTTCAAGAAGACAATCTTGTGATGCTGAACGGGTCTAAAGAGGAGGTGGAAAAGCTTCAGAAGGCTATGGAGGAGCGCCGATTGAAGGCAAAATCTGCAAAAGTATGTGTCTTGCTAATATAGAATTGCAGTGGCCTTTAGGATGTGCTTGCAGGAAGCTACCATTAAAGGCAGGGTAAGTGATTTTTTTTTTCTGCTAAGAAAGCAGAGTCGGGGGGCTGAGTACCAAAACAAACTTGTTGCCAATCAGCAGTACTACACTGGACGCAACAAAATCATTTGAAATCTGTGTCTGCACGTCATAAAAAGAACGCAGCAGCAGTTTACTGTCAGAGATTTGTCCTACTGCTCGCGTTCTGCTTTGTTTCACAGAGTTAATCGTTGCCTTGGTTACACTACGTATGTGTCGGGTGGAGCTATCAAAATAGAGCAGAGACCCTTCAGTTTTGTTGAATTAAGACAGTGGTTCCCAACCTTTTTTAACTCACGGCCCACACAGCCAAACACACATGTTTCCGCGGCCCACTGCAAAATAATTTAAACAATCCCGCCTTTTGTGTCGGGTTAACTAAGTACTCTGAAGCAAGGCTGTTAATTGTCTTTATTGAATAAACTGGTCATGTGTATATATATGTATATAAAATATACATAACGGATCAGCAAACTAGAATTTTTTTTTATTATATTAACAATATTACAATTTTTATTAATAATAGACCGTGGCCCACAGGTTGAAAACCACTGAATTAAGATATCAACCAGAAATCACATACCCTGCCTTTAAAAATTGCTGGTAAAAGACATTTTGTAAGAGATGAGGAATGTACCGAATAAGCAAAAAAAAAAGCTTCTGCTTTTTTTTTTTTTTTTTTTTTTTTCAGACATCGTTAAGAACACTTATGTTAAGAATTCTTTCTTTTTCTTTACAGAAATCTAAGAAGAGCAAGGATACTAAGGTCTCTAAGTCTGTGGATTCAACAGGTACAGTAACACTTACCCGTTTGCATTTCCCCCCGAGGAAACTCAGCCTTATGATTCCAAGCCCTTGTTTATTTCTTTATTTTTTTGTATAAAAAAGCACAAGATCGATTTTGAGATTGTGTTTCCTGTGAAAGTTCGAATACAAGACATTGTCAGCTGATAATCATCAGCTCCGCCAGAGCTGTCAAACCGCTTTTTTGCAGCATTCCACCATGTGACATGTAAAATGTTGAGCAATGCAACATTAAGTGTGACATTGAAATGTAAATGTTACATTTGAATATTTGACTATTTATACACTATTATAGATTTATTTGGTGACACTTAATGTATTAACATGAACAAACTATTATTAAAGTATGAATTCATATTTGGAAACATTAGTTAATAAAAATACAGTCATTCATGTTGACAGTGCATTAACTGAGGTCAACAAACACAACTAATAATAAATGATGAAATTAGCAACTAAAGATTAGTAAATGCTGTAAAAGCGTTGTTCTTAGTAAATGTTAACCTTTTTTTAAGGGTAAATTACAGTTTTAATCTTGCAGTTTTAAATTAACATTTTTGAGCTTTTTCCTTTTTAGTAATTACATATTATATATTCGGTGTTGTAAGACTTGGAATATAGTTGCAGATGTCATGTGAGCTACTTTTGTGCTGCCGTTTTGTCCGTTTTAAAGCAGCTCGCCATCTGCTTCGGTTCTGCTTTAAATCATTGTTTGAATTGCAGATTGAGATTGCGAGACCTTTCTAGGTAGAAGAATTCCTGTGGGTGGATATTTCTTTATGTAAACAGCCCCTGTCCATCTTTGCACATTGTGTGAAAGTTGTACCTGGTTTACCAGCTTTACCGGCATTACATCATCAAGATCACTTTGTTGAAAGATTCAGTGTTACTTTCAAAGAATGAGCTCAGTAAGAAATTCTTTCACACTCGTCTCATGTAAACGCCTGTAATGACACAGAAGGCCTTTATCAGTGCTCTCCCCACAAGGACATCCAACTGGGTTAGATTATAATTAACCCAAAAGTTAAAACTCAAGATAACTACAAATGCCTGACCAATATGAAGCTTGTGGTGAAAGTCAGGACAGGACCTTTTAAAGAATAAAAAGCAATTCCCTCCCAAGAATACTCATAGAACTTGATTGCAAGGGCAGTTCTTAATAAACTGAAAGACAAGTTAAATGAGGTATTTGGCAACTGGCATTACATCACAGGTGCTGTTAATGATATTGAACCCATAATATTCCTTTAGTCTTTATTACAATGTTTGTGAGGAATTGATAAAACTATGTGTAGAAATGACTGAACAGGCGTTATCAATGTAGGACAAAAGTCAATATTCACTGCAGCTTTTTTTATCCTTTAGTATGAATTAGGGTCAAGTAAACTTGCCGTGATTATCCATGAGATCATCTCAAACCATCTGAGGTCATCAAAACGATGAGACTGATACGCATGGAAATAATTTCAATCAATAATTGTTTAACCTTTAATACAGGCTGCTAATTGAAAGGTGTTGTATGATAGTCTTACATTTGGTTTTCGGATATAACTTCACTGTGGGGCTTCACAAATATTTATTTAATATATACAATATACAGGTCCTTTTTAAAAAAAATTAGCATATTGTGATAAAGTTCATTATTTTCTGTAATGTACTGATAAACATTAGACTTTCATATAT
>JAUMHQ010000058.1:19718865-19735200 GCA_032361165.1 Enteromius paludinosus
TATATATATACAATAGATAGATAGATAGATAGATAGATATAGATACAGATATATACGTATAGTTAATAATCTTTTACATTCACAAAATGCTATGTAAAGCAATTTCATGTGACATATAATTTTGTGAAGCATGTTTTGAACAAAATAAGATTCTACAACTAAAAATTAACATGTTTTTTTCAGGCTGAATCATTTTGCATTAAACATTTTGCATTAAAAATGTTAATAATTTTATATTGATCCAGATCTTTGGAACACGGTTTAAGCCATGTTAAAGACTAAAATCTTGCACCTTTGCTGTTCATGTGGGAAAAAAAAATCAGGCTCCAGATTTCGGCTTGTCCGAGCCAACGGTTTAGGTGGGCGGAGTTGAGGTGGTGCTGGTTCATACATATATCGCTAATCCTTTTGGTCATGTGGTCCATTTAACTAATCTGGCATTGATCCGCGAAGCATTCTGCCACTCTTTCAGCATGAATGGAAAGCCAAAGAAAGGATTCCTCTCAAAATGGCAGACTAGCCAAAGTTGTAGATGTTGGGCAATCCTTAAAATGGTGTGTTTGCTCAGAGAGAGGAGGCCTAGGCCTGCTTTTTAGTCTTTTGAAACGGCACTGTCAGAACGCAATTCTGCCCCACTACACACACACAAACACGCACAAGGAGACAAGAATCAACTGTAGTTGGGGTGTGGCTGCTTTTAAACATGCATGGGTATTTTGTTCAGCCCTATGCTGTGACACGAAATTGTCTTAAATAAGCAAAACCAAAAGACAGTTTGAACGTCTGCTAGTTTTGTGCGAGGACTAGCTGCTGTAATGAGTGGTTAGTATCAGGGATTTTCAACAGCTTTCGCTTTACGACCCTTCACAAAGTTACGTCAACCTAATTCGACACTGAAACTGTGTAGCATGCAAAAGTAAACAAGAATCTCATTACATTTGCAGCGGAGAAGCAATACAGTGTTTGTTAAAGCAATTTAGTAACCTTACATACATATATATATATATATATATAGAGAATGTATATTGGTTTTGTTCATAGTTTTTGAGGTTAAGTGCATGCATTTTGATATCTGTTGAATTTGAGTTGGACATGACATTTCCGTAAAAAAACAGAAAAGCATTTCTCTAACCTTTTAAAAGTTGATTCCTATTATCATGTATTTGCATTACTTGAGAACCACTCATTAATTAACTGTAGTTTGTCTCTTTTTTTGAGACATAAAGCTTTCAAAATAATTCTTAAGAGGAGAGTTGAAGATGCACGAAAGATGACATGTTTTCACAGCAAAGAACAATTTCAGAGTCTATATTTCTGAGTTTGTTTGGTGGTCTTTATCATGTCCTGTAGTATAATTAGGTGCGTTCGTTTGCAGTGTCTGTATTATGTTGTGGTCAGGAGTTGACTGACAGATTTTGGCATTTATTTTAGTCAGTTAGTAATTTAGATTTTCCTCCGAGTCACCAAAGCGAGTTGCTGAATTAACGTCTATGCCAATATTTTAGTCGACATGATTATAGCGTGGATGACTGCTCTGTCCAATTATGGTTCATATCAAAATTTATGTCACATGTTTGGCTCGAATTTACTCCATCTTCGTCTATACCAGCTTCTACTTTGCAAATGCATCTGAAAATATTATCTCTTTTTCTAAACAAAACAGACCTTGTGATTTCTCCTTAAAAAAATTGTCTGCAATCAAAATCAGAACTTTCTTAACTCAAACATTACTCATCAAATCCTCACTAGATCAAATAATCTGAAGCTCTGTAGTGGTAATGAGTATCATTTGTCTCTATCTTTATTGAAACATCTGAGATAAAGTTGGTTCTCAGTCTGAAAGCAGGCTGTGTTACTTCAGAAGCTCCTGTTTGTTTTTTTCTCTCCTGTATTTCTGGAGCTGTTTGATTGACCGATATATTTCTCATCTCCAGGTCCGGTGTCTCTGCCGAAGGGTAGCCCATTTGGGATTCCCTTTCAGAAAGAGCCCCTGCTGGGGATGGTGTCAAATCCCACTGAGGTCTTCTGTTCAGTACCTGGACGACTCTCTCTTCTCAGCTCCACTTCCAAGTACAAAGTAACTGTGGCAGAAGTTCAGAGACGCTTGTCTCCACCGGAGTGTCTAAACGCTTCCCTGCTGGGAGGAGTATTACGCAGGTGAGCAGCTCCTGCACATTCATACGTGAAAATATGGTAATATAAATGCACTGAAAAAATGATGTTCAGTACAAGAATTTTCACTCTGAAGTTGCTAGTAAATTTCACAAATAGTTAAAAAAGTAGGATAAGTTGTCCTTTTAAATGCTTAAAACATACTCCAATAATCTTTATTGTATTTGCAACTTCTACAAAAAAAGTTTGCAGTGTACTATATATTTATATATTTACATGTACAGACTTGAGCTAACAAGACAGGTTGGTGGATGAATATCATGAAACCATTTCAAACCAAATCTAAAGCCTATTTTAGATATCATTTAAAAGTACTAATGTGACGTATTGTTCATAAGTTACACACATTTTCACCACAAATTGTCATTACCATAATGTACAAATTAAATATAAATGATGAAAAACATAAAATAACTTCAAAGCCTTTTGATTTTCATTTGTCATTTGGTACACTGAAAAAAACAAAAGTCTGTGCAAGTGAAATAATGAATAAGAATAACGTTTGAGAATAATGAGAATGGTAAAATCCTCAAAAGCATTCATTGACTAAAATATGTGCTTAATTGTAATGAAAACGTTTGCCAAAATGCAAAAAGAATATGTGTATTTATCAATCTATGCAGGTTTATGTTTGGTAGCATCCTTTGTGTGCGTATTGTTGAGATGGTGCTGATATTAGTTTGACCCTTTGACCCATATGCCGACATGTGCAGTGTTTGGGAGTGATATCATCAAACACAGTGTAGTCTCATTCCCCCCTATTACTGGGAATATTTTTCTGTTCCCATGTGTCTGACACAAACACACTGATATTCGTTAAGTAGGTCATATAGCACAAGCGCTGGGAGGGGGGAGGTGTCAGACGGAAAAAGGGGGCACTTACTCATGCCTCCTGCTAACAATCCCTTACCCCACATGTGAAGGGTGATGCCAGGCCACAACTCTAGTCATGCATATCACAGAGGCCCAAACAGCGAGTTGGGATTTTGTCTGCGCTTGTATGCGATTTTGTTGCGATGCATTTGAAACACTTGAGCTGTGACATCATTTTATTTCATGAGCCTGTTTATCCATGTGAATCTGGGCCCTAAACCTCTTTCCATATTGGCCTCTGAGTCGTATAACACAAACAAAACAAATAAAATCCATGTGTTTCACCTGCAATAATTAAGCCTTCACTAAGCTCTGCTCTCCTGGTTACTGCTGCTCGATCAGAACATATTGCCGGAATTAAAGGTTTCAGTAAAAAGGGCAATTTTCTGAAAATGGGCTCATGCTAAATGTTTAAAGATTTGAAGAAGTGGGGAAAAAAAACACTGCATGTCCATATGGGTTTTCTAGGAAACATGTACAAAAGCTTGTCTAATAATGTAATTATATCAAGCGTTGCTCACCTAGAATTGGCAGGTTTAGCAAAAGGTCACCAATGACACTCGCTGTTAATTTTGTCATAAAGGGCAAAGTCAAAGAACGGCGGCCGATCCTTGAGGGAAAAACTGGATAAAATTGGACTGAACTTGCCAGCGGGTCGCAGAAAGGCCGCTAACGTCACCTTACTAACTGCTCTGGTGGAAGGTAAGCACCTTATGCCAATTACTTTTCCATTGTTGTTATTGTAAAAGTAGTTTTAGCATAAATGCTAAGGACATTAGCATATTTCAGCTTGTGGAGGGTGTCTTGAAATTCTAGACAGAAAAGGGAATGTTAAAGACGGAAAAAGACACAAAACACCACTTTTACCCGAGTCAAGGTAGATGCCGAAAACACTTCACTTACCAACCGCTCCGTGTATGACTAAATCTGTTCGGATTTAAAAAGTTGCATTAAATTGGTTTAAAATGGCTAAATGCTAAAACAATTGCTTTGGCTTGCTTCTTTTGAGGTTTGAACATGGCCAACACATTTTGTTCTGTCGTTTAAATTCTGCTGGAACATTTAGAGAACTAGTGATAGTTTCATACAAAGCCAAAAGACTTTTTTTATGATCACATGCAAAGGTCATCTACATCAGCTCTGCTCACCTACAGTACTGTCAATCTGTAGTTTTGGGACATTTCATGTCCACCTTTCCGCATCAGTATAGCTAACCAATGAGTCACAGAGACATTAGCGCAAAGATCACGAGTTAACTAGCACCAGGAGCGATGCGGAATACTTTTAGCGTTCTCTTTTAATGTCACCATTCTCACCACTAATGGGAGCATGGGTCTGAAGCAAGAACATGACTAGAAGGCGTAGTTATTTACAGACCTTCAAAGCTGAATTAGGGCTTGTTATCACATGTTCGCTAGCCAAGAGGAGAGACTGACCTTAAAGACGACGACTGTGAATAATGTGCTAGTCTATCAATAAGAGCCTGTTGGGTCCGGGGGACCATTAGACGCCTTCAGCTACAAAGGCTCATTAAAGACATGCAGTGTGACCATTGCCATCCACAAAAGAGAGAGTCTATTCATCTGAACTTATCTCAGCGTAGAGACGAAACGATTCTTTTTGTGATGCCGTTTTGAGTCATTTCCAAGCTGTTGGATCCGACGTTGACTCATCTTTGTGGTGCAGTCATATGCTGTGTGAGTCAACTGGTTCTCATCTGATCCTGTCTGCAGGTGAGGCCGTACACCTGGCGAGAGATTTTGGGTACGTCTGTGAGACAGAGTTTCCCGCCAAGGCCATCGCGGAGTACCTTGGCCGACCGCACGTGGAGCGCAATGAGATCAACTCTCGCAAAACCATGCTCTTGGCAGCCAAGTGAGTAACCATCCCATTTCACATAAATCCCAATCCCATTAAGGTTAGGGAGGGCCAAGCCCATTTTGATGGAGCCATTAAGCAGTCATCAGTCTGGAAACGAGTCCCCCTGCTTTTGGGAGGGTGTCTCCTCCTGAGCAGAACAGGCTTCTGAAATCTCGGCTTTATGGTTTAATACTTTAACTGGTCATTTAATCTTTCAGGCAAATCTGTAAGGAGTTCACCGACTTGCTGACTCAGGACCGATCTCCTCTGGGAAACTCTAGGCCGGCTCCCATTCTCGAGCCAGGGATTCAAAGCTGCCTGACTCACTTCAGCCTCATCACCCACGGCTTCGGCTCTCCGGCCATCTGCGCGGCCATGACCTCGCTGCAAAACTACCTCAACGAGGCGCTCAAGCAGGTGGACAAAATGTACGTGAGTTCGACTGGAGACTCCTCACAGGCCTCCTCCGACGGCTCCAACAAAGTAGACAAGATGGACAAGCACAGAAAGTGAGGCTGAGGTCGAACTCGATCGGACCTTTTGAACGCAACAGCCGCTTTTGTAGCGGAATGACGTTTTTTTTTTCAGACCTGACTCCTCCTCTTCGTCGTAGTTGTCGATTCTGTTTCCGTTCTGCTTTGTTTTCCCACATCAAGATTAAGCTTAAACCCGAAGCTCTCCTGGTTCACGTCTTGGTCTTCCAGCACTTTCTCCTCCACAAACACATTTCAGAGCTCAGCCTCAGTCGAGACAGTTCTTTATCGAGTCATCAGGAAGTTGTCTCTCAGAGGGGAACTGCAAAGAGGAAGTTGTTGAGTTTCCCAAAGACACCATTTCAAGAGTTGACGTGGATTTTAACTGTTTTCTTTCGCTACCAATCTGGGAGGAGGAAGTTTGGTTTCTCCGTATCCTCCTCCTTGGTGCTGACCTCCTAATGGACCAAGGATGTGACTATGTATGAGACATTATAACTTGTTCTATGCTTGACTTCATTGGACGCAGTGTTATTGTTCTTCTTCTCTTTGTGGGAGCGTTGTTGGCATGAGTGACTGTTGTGTGTGCATGCGTGTACATGATTTCCAAATGACCCTTCATCCGCTGATCAGTGGATTCCTCTAAACGAGAAACGCTCGAGATGTATTTGGCTTAAATTTCCACCGAGATCAATTAAAGAGACCTTTTTTAATTAAGTTGCTATGATCAAATCAAATATCATACGGTTGGGTGTGTGTGCATGTTTGGTTTCGTATGAGCATACAATCTTGTTGTTCATCTTTTTGATGCCTTTACGTCAGACTAGAAGTTACATGTTCCATTTGTCTTTCCCCAAATGTAAATATTTTCTAATTTATGTTGTAATTTAATGGGATTTGTAAATATTGGTACAATTATGGTGTTTGGTTCCACTTTTTAAAAAAAAAGATGTGTTAAGCTTTTATAAAGGGGTTTGTTTTTTTATCATATAGTGGTTAGGCTACGGGATCGATATTCTTTATAGAGATGTGTAATATTGATTTAAAGCTGTAGGAATAAAAACTCAACACTCTTGATTTGCGTCTCCCAAGACTCCCCATTTATGATGTTGGGTTGTACACTTCACTACACGCGTATCCTGCCAGTGAGGCATGTCGAACATGGCCAACTCATGTGTATAAAGATTCCTTTTTAAAATAAATGTCTGCAATGCGAAAGAAGAGTAGTGGTCATCATTGCACAAAGCAGGTCAAACGAGGGCTTTCCTTGGAAAACAGGAGTGAGCTGAACACCTGCCTTATACAGTACCTGGATTACTCTTCCAATGTTTGCGCTACTCATTTGCTCGAAACAGACAGTTCCCCTCTTTTCATAGCCATGCTTATCTCACAGATTGGCGTGACAGGACAACAGACAATGTGTGTGAAGTTTCTGCTTCGCTCTTTTCATATTTAAATGCTCTACTATGCGGTTTTGAATGTAGTGACAGGACTGTTGAGAAGAGATAAACAAAGCCTTGAGAGAATATTGACCTGATGCTTTTCTGTTTTATTTACTGTGCCACTTTATTATGAATGCACCATGTGGTCGGTTGCGAAACGGTTTACTCATCACCCTTTTGTTTGTAAAGTTAGCCTGTAGACCTCACTTTGTTTAAACCTCAAGATTCAAATGGCTGATATGCTATACAGATGCAACTATCGCACCTCCTTATCAAAACTATCCCCTATCTTGTCTTGTTCTCACAGCAAACGTTCCCAATTTTTCATATGCAATGAAATCGCAGGTGTGTGAGCAAGTGTGCGTGTTTGTCTCTGTTGAGTGACTGACTCATGCAACTGAACTGACAGTAGAGCAAGTGTGAGCTTCTCCCTCAGAACCTGTTGGACCAGATGTGCGGCTTTGCCGCGCGCCCACAGTTGGCTGTAACCGCCTCCACTTATTCGGATTCTTTTCCTGCACAGGACTGTAAGTTGAGACACGGCAACTTTGATGGACCTGCTTTGATGGTTGGCTGTAGGTGTTGGTGGCAGAACTTCCTCTTGTACCTGAAAGGTGTTGATCGGTGTGAAATGCGGACGCAGA
The DNA here is from genome assembly GCA_032361165.1 of Enteromius paludinosus. NCBI lineage: Eukaryota > Metazoa > Chordata > Actinopteri > Cypriniformes > Cyprinidae > Enteromius > Enteromius paludinosus. Next base: position 19,726,330 of record JAUMHQ010000058.1, read on the forward strand.
AAGACACACACCCACATCAACACACACACTTTGAGCGTTCCGCGATGAGATGTATACACGGAAGTGCTGAAAAAATACTGCATCTCTTTAAGACACATTGTTCTGAGGATGCATCGTGCTTGTTTACACTGGCAGCAAGCCAGTTCTGAAAATGGCAACTGATATAATTAAAAACTTACAGAGACAAACACGAGGCCCAGCTCTGCTCTGTTTAATAATTACATTACTTGTCTTCATATTCATTTGGTCAAATCACTAACCACCAATCACCCAGTCAGATGTTTTTCATAATTTACTTACCTGTTCGGTGTTCCAAACTTCTTTGAATTTCTTCTGTTGAAAAATGCATGATATTTTTTTTCGTCTTTTTCAACTCCAATGCTGTTTTGCTCCAGTGGCTTTCAGTGCATGATCAAGACCAGTTCACATACTCTTAAAAATGTCAGGGTTTTGTTTTAATATCAACATTAAATCAGCCATTACTCTTAAAGGAAATAGTTCATCTCATGTTGTTTTAAACCTGTATAAATGTCTTTCAAATGTTGAACTTAAAAGAAGATATTTATTATTGTGTATATGTTATTGTAGAATGTTGGCAACATAACAGTCCATTTTTTTTTTACCAGAGATAGAAACTCATATGTTTTGAAAAATGACCGATGGTCTAGATTTAATGGTCTAGATTTAGCTAAAATTAATATCTTAATCCTGATATTTTATGTTATTTATCAAATCAATACCTAAGTGCCAATTAGCCAAAGGCATTGGGCCTCTCTAAGAAGATGTGCTCCTATGCTAAGCTAACATTAACAGCATTTCATGTGCTTTGGTTTTGCATAAATTACTCTTAGGTTTCTTGATTAGATGACCTATGCTAACGCAGGTCAAAGACAAATAGCGGAAAATATGCTTCTGGAGGACTCCAGAGCATTTTTTTTTATTTGCTCAAAGAAATTTCTTAAACTAAAACTGTTTGCTGTCATCCTTTCATTTCTTGAATCCTGAAGCTATTTATATCCTTCAGAGAATCTCTTCTAATAGTAACCTATATAGTTTTGTAACGCATTTCAATTTTTGCATTTCTGCACAAAGACATGCATCTCAAGACGTGTCACAGTCTGGTTTGCGTTAGCAGTCATTAGCAGTGACACTGATGGAAATAGAAACGCCAAACCACTGCGACCGCTCTTTAAGACACTGGCTTTAAATTGGGTTTGTAATAATTCCTGGATGTTTTTGTATACTCATTCAGAAAGATGTTTCAGAGTAAGCCCTTGCGTTCAGAACATTAGCAGCACATGCTCGACTTGGATGTCGTCGTACAGATGGTTTGTGAGAGCCAAGCTTAGGGGTTTCTTGCTGGTATGAGGAAGCCAAATAATGGGAACGTAAAAGTTGTTGGAGGGAGGGATGTGTGTGCGTTAAACGGGGAGGCAGGAGCAACAAAGAATTCCTGCAGAAAACGCTGGGAATGAATTTAAATTACAGACATGGAGGTATTCTTCTGCATGTTTGGGGGAAGCAGGAGCTTCCAGACACTGACAGGGCTCGCTCTCAAAGAACAGTCCCAGGCGTGCCAGATTTGACTTTCTTTAAACTTTTGTATTCGTGTTTTGGAAGGGAATCTCTGTTTGGTGGCCAGTGGAAGACTAATGAGAACTACGGATAACTCTTTAGCATAACTAATACTAGCTCCGACCCTGAAGCAAAACTTTAACAGATAGCGGAGTAAGTTCAGTATGACTTTTTAAGTGTTTCTTTTTTGGAGAAAAAAAAATACAAAAACAAAAAACTAAGGACAAACAAACAAATATAATTCAAAAATTTTAATAGTTCATTAAAATAACAACTTTACATTTTATTATTTATATATATATATATATATATATATATTTTTTTTTTTTTTTATTAAAGTCATATAGTCAGTAAAAATACATTCATTAATTCAGTGTTTTGAAGATATACAGTGGAGAAATACAAAGAATGTTTTGTTTAATTTACTCAGTTTTTTTATTATTTTATTAGGTCTCTGTTACCACTTCATAAATTCTGATAGTGCTATTTAAAAATAGACAATTAGATAATTTTAATGCATGAAGCATTTTAAATTTAAGAACACGAAATGTAATAAATGCAAAAAAAGAAATTACACAATTTATATTTAAATGAATGATCTAATGGACACAGACATCTTTTCTACTTTTCTCTGATTTTCTTCATATTAATTATCTTAGTAGTAAGTAGTAAAGGTCAAACGCTCTGCACAGTGACCCATGTTGGGTTTTATTGGGGAATTATGGATGGTATAAGCTATGAATTACCCCTTCTTCTCCTTCTTTCTTCGACTGTTCTGTGGGAATGCGATGGTCTGCCTGCGTCACCCAAACACCCCTCCCTCCCTCTCTCCATCACAACACGTACCGCCAATTAGCCTGTGTTATGGCTAACGAAGCCGCGGCCTCCTCACCCCTCCACCGCAGACAGCAGATGTCCGTGTTTCTGCGGGAAGCGTCCGCTCCGTCACACCGACGAAGATGGCAAGATGGCTCTGGCTTTCTCAGAAACTGCCATTACCTACTTTTCTGCGCAAGAAATTACTCCACGGCTCACAAGACATATCCAGCTTAATTAAAAGCATCTGTCCCGCCTAACAATACACAGCTAGTCCTGTTTATTCTCCTATAATGCACTAAACAGCACTAATCAAAACAACCTGGCTGAATTCCCTGGCCAGCCTTGAAGCCATTATCAGATGCAAGGGATTTCTGTTTTCTAAGAGTACTTTGTTCGTCCTTTCCTCCAAAAACCCTCTCTAGTTGTAAGGAAATGTCTCTAATTGTCTTAAATTTGAGGACGCATGTACAGTAAGCTTGTTCAGTAATTCAAATTTTAGATGTATCTTCTTTGTTTTGTCAGCTGAATTATTGACATCGAGTCTTGTTGCAAAGCAGTCAGATTGTATTGATTGGACGGTTGATGTTAATCCAGCATTGTTAGCTCCACCATATGCTTGATTCTCATGGTGCTGGACGCTTATTTAAGCCGGGATGCTTATGAAGTGATGACAGGACGATGTGAATGACTGTTAGTAAACCACCTGTCATTGATGATGCATGTTGATCCTTTTTTTTGATGATCACTTTGACTCACTTTGATAAAATGTATGAGTAATGATTCATTGATTCCAGTTATTTACACTTATTTTACAGTTCAATCCATACCACCATATCCCACCTCATAGCAGCAGAAGTGTTTTGCAATACAATATGAACACGATAAGTGATAAGTACATTACTTGATTTTTGTGATGTAAGTACATAGTAGTGAACTAATCCCAAACATACCTACAGCTATAATATATGTACAAATGTATTATACATTACATTAGATTTGTGTGTGATATATTAACAGTAGTGCATACATTCGTTTTTTTTTTAAATGTAAGAAAAACGTGTCTAGAGAGTCTTTTGCTATCCAAGTTGTGCAATCCCATTTTTTTTTTTTTTTTTTTTTGTATGTGGTTAAAGCTTTATGCAAAACAGGTCTATACTTAGCACCTATTTACATATTCCTTCCAGAAAACCAATGAATGTTATTGCATAACCTATTATTATTATTATTTTTATTTTTAATATATTTTTAAAAACCTACTGCATTCATGTTTGCTTACATTTTTTTTTAAATAATTAATAAAAATATTAATTATTTCCACTTTTTTACACAAGTGATCCAAAAGGAAGCATCTCCAGCTGATAATGTGGTTTCCATCAGGACACATGAGGATTGTCTATAATAGCAAAGCGTTGGTTACTGGGATGTTGTTTAAAAATGCTGTTACAATGTTCCATATCTAATGTGTGCAATTATATATGTGTATAAAGCCCCTTCCTCTAAGCTTTTGTTTTGACTTCCTGTGGGTGGAATCAGGTTTTAAATAGGACGTCCAGAGCCGCCCAAACCCTCCCGAACACACCCTGCTCATCCCAGCATGGGACGCAGCATTTCTCCTTCTTGATTTGACCCGCCGTGACTCAGATAACATGACACCTCTCATTATCTCACCATCTCTAAAACCAATCTCATTTTCCACATGAGTTTGAAGAGGCTTCAAGGAACCAAACCAAACGGGTTGTTAAAGACCATAATTGCACCACTATCAACATTATTTTCCAGCATCATCAATCAGAGTTGCACATGCTAGAGAACTTTGGCAGTGTTGGATGAGTCTTTGTGCCGTGTTTTCATGATTCCGATCCAGGTCTGATTTCTCAGATTGCTCTTTTAAAGCTCAGAAGACATTTTCAGAGTCCATTTAGATGTTATCGAGACTTATAGACTCATTATTACAACTATTGAGAAATGGAAACTCTTTTGGTGGGTCATTTTGATCGCGCACGTTCAACAAGCAGAAACCGATGAAAAGAGACAACAAATATAAAGTGTATCCATCTTCATGTGTCTAAAATTCTCCATCTTGGCAGCAACTCATGGCAAAGCTCCCAGGCAAAATACAGGTGTAAGTTGATTTGAGTTGTGCTGGAAAAACACTTTGTGTTTTATTTACAATAACAGTAACAGATGTGAAACTGTAACTGCAAAACGTGTCTTCTTTTTGATCGTTATGAATAATCAAATGCTAATTAATAATCCTGGCTAAATGTGCACTAACATGGAAATTCCCATATTTAAGGGAGTAACTTGGCTTGGATTCTAACCGACAAGGATCTGTTGTCATGCAAAACCGTGACATCTGCAACCTTTAGCTTTTATTTAGACTTTGAAGATTATTACCTGAAACACAATAACTCTTACTGGCCCGTATCCAAGATGAAAGATGGTCAGAAATGTAGGAAGCAACATCTTCTGAAATCCAATTCATGCAAGATGGTGAAAGGAGGTGAAGAAATATTGACATATTATTTTTTTTTTTGTTTCTACTCCAAAGTTAGAAAAACTGAATGAAACCGAAAGGTTTCGTTGCATTAGCTCTTCAGTTAATTGGCTATAACCATTAAAGGAAAGGTTGACCCAAAAATACAAATTCTGGTAATGTGCTCAACCTCTGGTCATCCAAAATGTAGATGAGTTTGTTTCATCATCAGAACAGATTTAGAGAAATGTAGCATTGTATCAATTTTTCATCAATGGATGCTCTGCAGTGAATGGGTGCCGTCAGAATGAGAGCCTAAACAGCTGATAAAAACATCACAATAAGCCACACCACTCATTACACATGGATTATTGTAATGTTTTTATCAGCTGTTCGGACTCTCATTCTGACGGCACCCATTCACTTCACTGAGCGAGTGATGCAATGCTACATTTCTTCAAATCTAATGACTCTAAATGCCTGAAGGAAGGACATTTTCATTTTTGGTTGCACTACTCCTTTAAGACTGTAATTGTAACACTTAAAAGCAGCGTCTGAAATGTCTGTTTATGAGCAGGTCTTGAGTTGTGAATTATACAGTAGATGTCACCAGCCAGACATTCAGGTTTCATGAAACAGTTAGAAATCCAGATGTATGTCAAGTTGACCTGGAGATTACGGAGCTAACTCACTAAGCCAGGTACATGGAACGAGATCCCGCGGTAAGCACTGTGTGGATAGCTGTATCGGAAACTATGAGAGAGAGAAAGAGAGAGATTAAGAAAGACAAAGAGAGTGAGACACAGCGCCTAAAGGCGTAGACCAGTCTTTATGGTTCAGCGAAAGGTAAAACTCATTACTCGTTCTGCCATCTTTAACCAGCTGTCTAACTTGGCTAAAAAAAGGTCTCAAGGCCTTCCGCCTTCATACTGATAACAAGCGAATTTGGAACTAGTTAGGTGGAAAAAAAAGACAGTGATACAAAGCAGAATAGACTAAAATTAGCATGTGAGAAATTGCTTAGAGATAAATCTGAACGCCTTGATGTGAACAAAATCAGGTTTACTGAGAAAGATTTCCAGATGAAGATTTTATAGCTTTTATTGATTTTATTTCATCGCTCACTATATTTTGTTGTTGTTGCTCGTTTTGAATAAACAAGATATTTCTCCACTGTGTTTTTTAATAATCTCTGTTCTTGCACAGGGTAATATATAAGGGGGAACACTGAAAAAGAGACCTACAGTAAAAGATACAAATACATTTGTGGATTTGGTGAATTTGATAGATGAAAGACATCAGATAGACTGATAATGTTTGTAGTTGTAAACCAGTTTCAATGTTATTTCCTGTTCACAATAATAATATTTGATATTATTGTTGCTATATTGTCTAATTTTTTTAATGTACTTATTATTTTGTTTCAGTGTAATCAATCATTCAATATAGACTATAAATAAGAGTTGCAATCTTATAAGAAACATGGCGTTATCACGTCTTAATTTTTAGATACATGGAGATATTTTTATGAATTTTTTATTGAGTTGTTTTGTCATTCTGTGTTGTTTCTCCAATTTTCCACAGTTCTCATTCATCGGCGTCAGAACTGAACATCCATTGAGTAAAATCCATTCATTTCTCCCCACTGTAATGGGAAGCGCTGAAGTTTCCTCAGAGAACCGCACAGTTTAAATGCGCTCAAGTGAACACCAAAATTAGCAGTGACTTAAAAGTAGGGGTCTTTTCTTCAAGCTCTCACAATAAACAAAAACAACAAATAACCACTAAAAAATGTCATCTGGTGCAGTAAACATGCCACACTTTGTCTAAAACCTGGAATGAATCTAACAGACATTAAGTGTTTCCAGTCTAGGGTGAATCATGGCTCAACCACACTCATTTCCTGTATGTGTTTATCTGGGGGGTGTGTTAGCTGTCCGGGCTTGTTTTTAGCGCAAAACTGGATGGAAAGAGGGAGGATGACTGTAGCTGCAGTATCACAGTTGGATTTTAAACAAAAAGAGGATGTTCGTTTTAAAAAATTGAAATCGAAACCAACACAAAAATGGAAATTTCGTGATCAGTTGCATCATGTTACATCAGTTGTCCGTGTTTTAAGGGCTGCAAGGTTCCAAAAGTGATCAAACGTAGCACAAAAGTATTTCATTTGATTCTAAAGTGACAGTTTGATTTTTAAGGCGAACTGTGATAAAATTGTCAATCGCCGCCATCCAGTGTAACGATTTTCCGAAATGCAATGGACATTTTTGTTGAGATTCAGATCTTGATTACGTGCTGAACTGTCCCTGTGGGTCAATGGCAGTGAAGATAGACAGTGCCAGTCTTGTGGAGTACCAAGCCGTTCTTTTTCAAACCACAATGTAGCACAAGTAAATTCAAAGTATATTTATAGGCATGGAAAATAACCCATAAATACAAGATGCATGACAAGATGATGCCTATAAATGTGTTTGCTGGAGGTGAACTATACCATAGATGTACCGTGTTTACTCTGGCTTTGTTTGTCTTTTGTTTAGGTGGTGTTTGACGTTGTATGAAGACACATTCCAGGGTAAAGATTTTTGGCAGAAAGAGCTGCATGCTGTTGAAATATGTCTATGCCACCTTGTCAGAAAGTTCCCGTCTTTAAATAACAATGAGAATGAAGGGAAAGAGCAAATCCTTTATCAGATCTATCAGAACGATACTCCATCCTGTCTGTGTGGATGAGGGCTGGACTGCTGTTTCTCTTTGAAAGGAATATTCCACCCAGAATGAGAAGTGTCACCATCACGTCATTCCAAACCCGCACGGCTTTCTTTGCAGCATGCAACACAAATGAAGATATTTGAAACACTCTATAAACTCTTGCTTTCTTGTAAGAAAGAGGGAGTAATAATGATAATGAATTAGCGAATTAATGGATAGATTAATAAACTAAATGTTTTTATCATAAAACAAATGCAAAATATTTGAAAGAATCAATAAAAAGTCATAATTGTAATAATAAAATATTTTATAAATAAATGCATAGATGATCACCATAATAATACAAATCTTAATAAATAAATAGTCTTTTGTGCACTGTATTCCAGGTCTTTAGCATGATATAGGAAGAAACGTTAGAAAGAAAAGCATAAAATATTGACGTGAAGGTGAGTAATTGATGACAGAATTTTTTTATTCTTGGGTGAAATAGTCCTTTACAGCAAATGCATTGCTGAGTGAATAGACTAAACATCTGGGAAGCCAATATTTGTGGTTCACTGACGTTCTCGATGTTTTGAAATTCAACTCCCTATAAAATATGCTGGAATGTAATGGGCAGAAGCGAAAGTGAAATCGAGCAGTTGTACAGTGAATGTCAAAGTAGAGCAGCTTGCACGCTGGACGCAGGTTAGTTCTCTTATTTGTGCTTCAACCAGCATGCACCTGTCCGATCTCACTTCACACGACTACCCACGTGTGACTGTTGCACACAAAGTCTGCTGACACAAACACTTCTGCAGATAGACACGGCTGTATCTGACGAACAAAACAAACACATGGAAAAAAACAGACATGGGTGAGAAAGAGATGAGCAGATTGTAAAGAAAATATATATACTGTATATTCTATACAAAACTCAAACATCTCTCATCAAAATCTCCTAAGATTAAATGATATGAGCTGCTATCCACCTTATTAATATATCAGGCCAAAGTACTTTTTTTAGTTCACAAATAAAAGTGTGACATCAGATTTTCAGATTGGCAACGATAGAAGAATACTTTTTTTGCACAAAGAAAAGACAACTAACATCATAAACTCAAACATTCTTCTCCTATGACTTTAGAGAATATTCAACACAGTCTCATGACCAATTCGTACATATTCATACGAGGTGCCAAATTTGTGCCAATTTGTACGACCTCACTTGTACGATTGTCTAAAACCACGTGATGGGTAGGTTTAGAGGCGGGGTTAAGTTTAGGTCATTCGTACAAATTCATACAATTTGG